>OY757542.1:34882800-34942800 GCA_963584105.1 Alviniconcha strummeri
CACTGTGTGTGTGTGTGTGTGTGTGTGTGTGTGTGTGTGTGTGTGTGTGTGTGTGTGTGCGTGCGTGCGTGCGTGTGTGTGTGTGTGTGTGTGTGTGTGTGTGTGTGTGTGTGTGTGTGTGTGTGTGTGTGTGTGTGTGTGTGTGTGTGTGTGTGTGTGTGTGTGTGTGTGTGTGTGCGTGTGTGTGAATCACTAATTCTTTTTAACAGTGACATTTTAGACTGCCAGGCAGTGTCAAGAGGATTTTTACTCGGCTTTGAAAAAATGCTGCCCCAAATGATGTTTCAAAACATCAGTAAACCATAGAAAGCCGGCTGCAAATTAAGCAAGTGTGATTCAGTCTTATTTTTTGGAACATGTATTCATAAGTGGAATAAACTGAAACTTGGACTGCAGCATTTTTGGAAATTTCTACGTATAACAACTTAAATTTGAAGACTGCTCAAAGGATCTGACTTAATATCCTTGACAGATGTATGAGTCCTTGACGTGAAAAACCTTGCCGGATAACTCAGATAAGTGCCTGTTCCTGCAGAGAGAGAGAGGGAGGGGTGGGGGGAGGGGGGGGGGGGGACTTGTTGATATTCATGTTCAGCTTAACTCTGATCTGCCACTCGGCTGAACTGACTGCCACGGTAGGGTTTCTCATCTGGACATTTGTTTTGTCTCCGTTCCCATCTGACAGCCTTTTTTTTTTTTTTTTTTTTTTGCTGTGCAAATTATTTCAGACTAGTTTCGGCGGAACATTGGTAGGGTTTCCATGAAGCGAAATTACACATATGGCTTCTTTTCCAAATAAAGTTTATGTGTGGCCGAAAGTGGGTGGAAATTTAAGTCATTTAAGTGGTATCATATCGATTTTCGTCTCAAACAACAACAAAAACTACGAAAAATCGCCTGAGAAGCATAATAAATTTAAAGACTTGTTTATGTGCAGACAGAACTCAACGTTTGAGTTATGTTTTGAAGTCGAAAAAAAGCATTTTAAACGTCGTATCTCTTGGTTAAGGTCGAAGAGAGCGAATCTCCGCGCACTTGTTTCAGTAGTCTTATTCGAGTGATGTCCCTTGGTCTTTTTGTTTTCAACCAATAGAATCGTAGCTTCAAATGCGCTCCGAGGATGCAATCAAACAACTGTAAACATTTCCGGTCATGCCATACCTCTGGAACTCGTTGGTGAGTCGAAAATCTATTTTCGTCAAAACTTGCTTGACTGTAACAGTGGTTTTCAGAGCATTTTAATAAGGACAGATTTTGAGAGGGAAGGTGCTCCCGTTTGAAATGCACGATCTTTGACTGATTTCTGAGTTAGAATTTATAGTTAAGTTTCAACTTTCATCGAAGATCTCTGGATATAATGCTGAACAGGATCTTGGGGAGCACTTGGATGGTGAGCTGCGACATAGCAGGGATGGGGGTAGGGGGTGGGTTGTTCCTTTTTTCCCTTCTTTTTCTCAAACACATAAAAGGCCAAGGCAAACAAGCTGATATGTTTGTTGAGGCGAAGTCTGAAACTAGTGAAAGTCGGTTCACACTCACAGAGACTGAGATGACAGGGAAAAATGCTGCAAGATGAGGCCGATGTGAGCCGATGAGCAGGGTGGCTTAGTTGATTCGGAAAAGGCATTCAGTTTAGGAATTCACACATTGAGCAGCTGAGTGTCAGAACTGTGCAAATTCCTGCTTTGCTCAGAGCAAATAATATTATGCCTCAAGTGTGTGAGACCTCCACACGGAGAAAAAGACATGGCAGTTCTAATTTCTATAAAATCAACATAGCCAGCGGCCTCACGAGTCACAGTCACACTCACAGGGCTCAAACAAGGGCCCACTCCTGAAACAGCAGCCCCAAAGAGCCAGGCTGGTGAGGGACTGGAACTCCCTCCCACCAAAAAATGGGTCTCCACCTGTTCATTTTCCACCTTTGCCTTTGTTTTGAGGCTGCCCAGTCTCAAGGGACAAATAGACATCCACTCCATTCCTCTGTTACTAGTGCTAGTCTTTTTTTCTTTTTTTGTTGTTGTCTTTCTTTGTCTTTTTTTCTTCTTCTTTTTTTAAGTGCTGTGCATTGTGGGCCTAGGTATAACATGAGGTTGTACCTGGCTCAGTGTCACACGTTATAAAATGTATTGTATAGTGTAGGTGCCCAGCAACAGTGGTTTGACTGAAGTCATTCATAATTTTTGCCTGCTACTGTGCTAGCAGCTCCACATTTGGCAGCACTTCTCCTGCCACTGTGCTAGGTAACACTAACAGCACTGACTAGTGACTTCTTAGGACAGTTAATTTCACTCTCTTTTCTTTTTTTCTTCTTTTCTTGAGTTGTTTGCACTCCAAAAATATCAATAATGATCAACATTGATTGTGAATATTACTGGAACTAGAGGAAAAAAGAAGAAAAAGTGTGAAATGGTCCTGCAGGGTTGCAGAAATGCACACGCCCAGTTGCGTGAGAGTGAGGTGGGTAGCATTTGTAGAAAAGCCTGAGGGGCAAGACCAGACCCAAAACTGCTAGCCTGTTGGAAAAGTCATGACTTTTGTCATTTTTGTGACAATGATTAATTTCTCTGAACTGGTCAGACTTTCGGATCGTCAGAGAAAAAACATCAGAGCAGTTATGTCTGTGTGCAGTGCAGTTTTGTCACCATGACCATACTAACACAGTAACAGCTGAAACTTCAAAAAGGGAGTTAAGCATGAAACCATTTTTAGGGAAAAACCTTGGGCTAGTAATATTACTAATAATACTTTCAGTCTTTTGGGCTAGTGGATTTTATTTTTAATACTCAATACCCCAGATTCAAAGTGCTGAAAACAACACAGAAAGCTTAGAGTCAGGTTTTTTTCCTATGCTGCACCCAGATTGTGGAAGTCCACCTGTACCACAGTCTCAGAAACTCAATCCTTTAGTTGTAGTTTAACCTGAAAATTACCTTAATACCCACCTGTTGTCATAAAATGAGATTTCTTTTCAAATTTAATCAATCCATGAATTTTTTTGGTTTATTTTGTTTGTTTGTTTTAAGCTTAAGTTGAACTAAGTTAAAGTACTGTGATGGGTATGGCTATGACTGAGCATGCTGTTGTAACATAAACAACTAACATGGAAATATCCAGTAATTCATGCTCTACAAATTGTCATCATCATTGTGTCATGCAAACCTCTAGCCTTTTGATGCGTAAACCACTGAAGTCTTGGCTCCAGAAGATCAAGAAATCTAAAAGAAAGATATTCATATATATATAAATTTTATAATATATATATATAAAGTGCAGTCAATGGGATAATGCTATAGTTATTAATATATTAATAACTATAGCATTGTCCCATTGACTACACTTTATTTCAAATAAATCACAGTCACATTCTACTTTTTTCTCTCCACAAATTGATTTAATAACTTGAATGAGGTTGTTGTGTTTGAATCTTTGATTCATGAATGATCTGTTGGTCAAAAAAGTACACAACAGTGGTTATCAAAAATATGGAAGTAAAAGGGATTCTTCTGTAAATTGATTTGGTTTTTAAATTCAGGGGTATTCATACAATCATAGACATCTTTTAGACTGTTGGCTGGATCTATTTAAGAATCCTATTTGAGGTTTTGAAAGACTGGCAATCCTATTGTTTTGCTCTGTTTAACTAAAGAAAGGGTGTATGGAAAGCTTCAGTCTGTTTTATAAAAATGCTATCACAATCTGGTGCCTGCAGATCAGACTCAGAGCTCCTTTGGTCAGTATTACTATCAATAGTATGATGATAATTATGTAGTACAGCAGGTATGCAGCTTTGTCAGGTACATCATGTCCTTACACTTACAGGTCTTTGCTGACCCACATTGTATGAGCCAACTGCCCAGTCCTCATGTCGTATGGTCATAGTTGAAAAACTGAAAGGTGCTCAGCAGAGTGCTTTGCCTAGGTCAGCATGTAACGGTGTAACTGTAACTGTAACTGGGTTCTTCTTCAGTGCTGGTCCTAGTTAGGGGGAATCAGAGGTCAAAACTGAAACAGCTTGCAGCTTATCCCAATTAGGCTTGTTGTGTTCCACATACATCCTATTTTAAGGCACAATTAAAAGAAAAGCAGTTAGGACCCCAACTGCAAGTTAGAGTGGCTTCGAACATGTCCAAGTGGAGAGCATAATGCATGTTTCGGTGTGACGTAAAACTAAAAGTATCATTATGTAATATTTAGGACAAGAACCTTATTATTTCATAGAAAGGTTTTGAATAACAATCATTAGGAGTAACTAAGTGCAGTTTTTAAGAGGGTTCATCCACTTGAGAGTAGAACAGCCTACCCGCAAAATTGTGACACTGAAACATGCGTGACTGGAAAGAAAAGTTTTTCCTTCAAGATCAAACAAACACCATGGATCATGAACAAGTATTTATTCTTGTTAGTTTTTGATGCTGTGGACATATTCTTAAGTAATATTGGAACACTTCCTCAACTTCCGATGTTCTTTGAATTGTAATGCATGTTTTGCGTGACATGTAACGCATGTTTCACATGACATTCAATAATCACTCAGGTTGGAAACTGTTAAAAGCATGTAGAAAATGTTGTTTTTTCAGAGTATTTGTACACCTTACATGTAAGCATTTGTTTTGAGTTTGACAAGTTTTTTAGTTTTTTTTTTTAGTTTGACAAGTTTTGCTTATGTGAAGAAGAAAAAAAAAAGGAGAAAAAAAGAAAGAAAAGTGATGAGCAGTACTAGTAAGTGTACATGAATTGACTGAAACTTAACATGAAAATTTAATCAGTCTTCTGTTCTCATGCAAAACAATGACAACTTCAAGCAACTTTTATTCTGCAAAAAACCCAGCTGCATTTGACACCGGTCTGTAGTGGCTAAGTTTTGCAAGCTGATCAGCAGGCACCCAAGGGATGTCATCAGTTGCAGGGAACGAGAAGCTGCTCTGATTTTCACACAGGAACTTTGTCTGCACTTCTCCAGATGAAGCCTTGTAGTCTAGAATCTAGATTCAACAGAGCCAACAAGTGAAATCACAGCACAAGTTGCAGTCCACAACACATCACATTCAGAGACAGCAATCAAAGTTGGAGGAAATGGAAAAACAAGATGTAGTAAACTAGTACATATATATATATATATAGTTAATAGTATGCTGCCTCAGACCCCTGTCTTTTTAATGAATGCTAATGCACCCCCCACCCCCACCCCAGGAACCAAACAAAACAAAAAACATGAATAAGAAAAAAACAAAAACACAAGTAGTAGTACAGTTCTACTCAGTATATTGATATTATTAATATTATGTTGAATTCTTTCCAGCTTAAATTTGTAAAGTTTACTAAAAATGAACAGAACAAAAACAAAAAAACTCTGCAAGCACACCATGTCACTACTAAAACAGGACAGAAGAAACAACAATAAAAAAAAATCAAACAAAAACTCTGCAAGCACACCATGTCGCGTTAAGTTAGTATCATTTCTAGTCCGATAGAAGATGGCAAATTTAAATCAGAAGAATCTCAAAGTTACATCATCATTAATACTATAGCACAGTCTCAGTTTCACACAGAAATCAAAACAAAGTAGGGAAGATTAGTTCAACGCACGTTCTGCAACACGATGATACACCGCCATGTCACCAGAAATGAACGTTATGTTTTGGCCAGTTCTTCTCTCATTGTTCATGGACTAAGAAATAATTTGAAATGACTGCAACCATTACTAAACATGTTTGTTTTTGATCCTGCATATGCCTACTTTTTGGTAATTGTGGTTCCTAACCATGAAATAATGATTCGGCAAGAGACGTATGTTTCATGTGACGAAACGGAGACGAGCCTGCAAGAGAGTGCATCGAACACATTGAACGCTGTATTTATAAATAGAGTGCTACTGTATAAAATACTAGTCTGAAATGATCAAGTAACTATAACTGCTTGGAATTTCACCTACCTGCGTCATTGGTAGCCTCCAAATTGGGTGAAATCGTGTGCTAGCAGACAATGATGACAGCCCAGCGACGCATGTTTCTCCTGCGTCAGAGTGTGACACACAGTGGTAAAAGCGCCCATTCACAAATTCCATGCATATCATGTGACATGACATCATCAATGTGTGTGTAGATGCCCATGGTATGTTTGAAAATCGCGGTTAGAAGATTTTTTCTTTGTTGGATTAGTTTCATGAATTTTTCTTTTTGCCATAACGGACGTTTCACCTGTGACGCAAAATTTTCATGGCACTTGTAATGCATCTTAGGAAATAATATGGCAACTTTGGTGTTCAGATCTCAGATAGTGCTTTGTTATTTATAGCAACAGTGTTTTCCCCAGTTCACATCGTTGATCTTGTGCAAGTTGGAAGTGAACGCATGTTTCATGACATGACGGGTTGTGAAATGTGCATAATGCTCACTTTCAACCATCATTGTTGTACACAGACATAGTCACATACTCAGTGGTCCTGAAATTAGCTTTCTGGTGCTTTTGCATGTTGCAACTTTGCAAACAAATTAGATATATGTCTGAATATTTTCGTCTGGTATGAAGTAGCTTCCAACACAAGCAGTAGGGTATCGCCATTCCCATTTTTGGCTGTCATTTTTGCGTGACATGGGAGTATATTTTGCTACCATATTGCTCTCATTGCTTCTTGGGTGTATAACAAAAGTGTATATATAACAAATTTTCTCCATTTGGCGTGGAAAAAAAGGAACTGGTTTACAACAAAACTGTTACAAAGTGAGTGACTACCAATTAGGACCAGCACTGAAAAAGAACCCAACTGTAAGCAAATCAGCTTTTGTAACTGTAACTAGTGTAAAGGAATGAAACTTTAGGGAGACAAATTTAGTTTACACAGTTGACTAGAGTGATCTTTCCACTGTCTGTTTTTACCAAAACGGGGTAAACTTTTTATCCAATCAAATAAACTGTTAGCCACGGGTGCTGGACTCTCACAACATAAGCTGAGGCTTACACGGTAACAACCAGGAAACGACCCATGACTGAGCGCTGTCTCTGTGCTGGAGCACAACCAGGAAACGACCCATGACTGAGCGCTGTCTCTGTGCTGGAGCACAACCAGGAAACGACCCATGACTGAGCGCTGTCTCTGTGCTGGAGCACAACCAGGAAACGACCCATGACTGAGCGCTGTCTCTGTGCTGGAGCACAACCAGGAAACGACCCATGACTGAGCGCTGTCTCTGTGCTGGAGCACAACCAGGAAACGACCCATGACTGAGCGCTGTCTCTGTGCTGGAGCACAACCAGGAAACGACCCATGACTGAGCGCTGTCTCTGTGCTGGAGCACAACCAGGAAACGACCCATGACTGAGCGCTGTCTCTGTGCTGGAGCACAACCAGGAAACGACCCATGACTGAGCGCTGTCTCTGTGCTGGAGCACAACCAGGAAACGACCCATGACTGAGCGCTGTCTCTGTGCTGGAGCACATAGTATATATAATATAGCTTTAGATCAGTGGCCGGTATAGTGGTCAACTTCCTCCACAGCTGCCTGAGCCCATTTAAAGTTATGTGGCTGGTGATGGGCCATGTGTTACAAAACATGCTCTGTCAGACAGAATTGTTGCAACAGTTGCTGTAGTTTCTCTTCCTTGCTTTGTGGAGACCCTGTGTGAACCATGCTCTGTTACCAATGGCAGTTCACACAATCTTTGAAACAGTTGACAGATCCTGCACTGGTTGTCAACTTTTGCATTCCACGATGGAAATTTTTGGAATGCATCCCCCTTCTCACCCCCCCCCCCCCCCCCCACTATAAAGCAGGCCATTCTGTTCACCCTCATGGGCTGCTGAAGCAGGGTGATTCTGGTGTTGTGTGCCCATGAACTATAACTAATAAAATAAATATTAAATAGGCTCCAAGTTGGTTACTAAACTGGTTCGTGGAGTTCAACATCTCATCAACCACACAGCATAACCTTAAGATGATAAACAGGCTTCAAAATGTATTATTGTGCATGCATCATAAGAGGGAAGTGATGTTTGTGTGATTTGTGATTTGAATTTGGATAAATCTGCTTTTGTTTGTACTATCATTATTTTATGTTCTGGAGAACTTGCCTCAAAGTCAAACTAAAAGTACTTTTCCCACTTGTAAAAGAAAATTTAAAAAAAGAACAATAGACAGGCTTATTCCAGACTATTTTCTCTTGGATGTGTTTGCAATTGATTTTGTAGTTCTAACTGTGACTCAGTTTTTGGTTTGTAATTTAGTGACTTGTGTTTTGACCTGGTAATGGTAATGGTATAGAGTCATTATTTTGCAAAGCGATGAGTCATGATGAGGTGGCCCTATGTAGTTGATGGGATGATACAGTCCAACTCCAAGAACTATTACAATTTACATACAATCCCAGAGCTGTCAAACACTACAGAATCTGTAACACTAACAGTTTCAGCCGGTGGTGGTTACTCTTTATTGCATTGTGGGGTCCTCGTGCAAAGTTTTCTCTGTGGTTAAGGTTTCCTCTGTCCCTACGTGCTATAGACAGAATGTCGCTTTAATCACTGTGTACTCACAAACGTTAAGGTTTCCTCTGTCCCTACGTGCTATAGACAGAATGTCGCTTTAATCACTGTGTACTCACAAACGTTATGGTTTCCTCTGTCCCTACGTGCTATATACAGAATGTCGCTTTAATCACTGTGTACTCACAAACGTTATGGTTTCCTCTGTCCCTACGTGCTATAGACAGAATGTCGCTTTAATCACTGTGTACTCACAAACGTTATGGTTTCCTCTGTCCCTACTGCTATAGACAGAATGTCGCTTTAATCACTGTGTACTCACAAACGTTATGGTTTCCTCTGTCCCTACGTGCTATAGACAGAATGTCGCTTTAATCACTGTGTACTCACAAACATTATGGTTTCCCCTGTCCCTACTGCTATCAACAGAATGTGGCTTTAATCGCTGTGTACTCAACTAAGCCTGGCACACTAAACTCCTGACCCTCATTTCACCTGCCCCCATATTCTGACCCACATGCACTGAAACTGAGCAGCATGCAATACCAGACTGGTTAGTGTGTCAGTTGTCTGGTTGTCAGTGTCACAGACTGGTTAGTGTGTCAGTTGTCTGGTTGTCAGTGTCACTGACCCTCACTTTTGCCTTCTCTGTGTATGTGTGTGCATGCATACATGTGTGTGTGTGTGTGTGTGTGTGTGTGTGTGTGTGTGTGTGTGTGTGTGTGTGTGTGTGTGTGTGTGCATGGTCATTTAAACTTAGTCTCTGGTACAGTCAGGATTGTTGTGACCCTTCAAATTTACACTGTGACCCTTCAAATTTACACTGTGACCCTCTGGGATTTAAGCAACTGAACTTACAGAACAAGTCTGACCTCCTGAATCTTCGAGTGTGGTTAAAACTGCAGGTGTACTGTATAAATTCTGTAATACAGTGTATGTAATGAAATAACGGTGCTGTGTCTTTCACCATTAGTGTAGGTGTTGGTGTAGCTGTGTCTCCTGCAGCGTGACTGTGCTGGGCGTTGTTGATAATGGTAGGGCAGAGGCACCTTCAGCGGCCTGTGCCCTGAGCGTCCAGCGGAAAGTGTTTTTTATCACTATCGCTATCACAGTATCAGCCTCATTTTGCATGAGTGTGATCCACTTTGTCGATGGACACAAAAGGGCTGGGGATAACCAAGCCCACAAGACCTGATCATGCACTTTGGGCTTTTTTGACATCAGCTGAAGCTAATGGTACATGCACTAGCATGAATTTGCTGCAAGCACTTGCTGCTTTTAAGTTTGATGGTAGTGTTTGGCCTCCTGACTTCTTCCTGGCACAGTAAAACAGGGGATGTTCTGTACCGCTGGAGTTAATGCTGTTTCTGCTGTGGCCCTGCAGTACGCTTTGCTTGAAGTAAAACAGGGGATGTTCTGTACCGCTGGAGTTAATGCTGTTTCTGCTGTGGCCCTGCAGGTATGCTTTGCTTGAAGTTAAACAGCAGCTTTCATTTGGCTGAGAAGACTGAGGTGCACAAGGTCTGTACTATGGTATAGCTACCTGTCCTTCAAGTATGCTTTTTCATTCATTGTTTGGCTGTCTTCTCATTTCTGGCAAATTATAAAATACTTGTATGGAACTGAGGGAAAACCAACTTTCTCAGCTTACCAGACTGGTCAGTGTGTCTTGAAATGTGTTCATGAAATAGACAAAAGAGCACTGTAGTTTTTGTACTGTGTCAGGAAAAATGCTGATTTATTATATATATGGGTGTCAGTATATGGAACAGATCAGCGCTTAAGAGAGAAATGCCTCAAAGTAGCTGTAACCTATACAGTAGTATATTAATGGGGTTTGTGTTAAGAGTTAATTTCTAGTATTTTAGAATTTCTACTGGTTAAGATCAGCATATTATATGTACCAGTGAAAAAGAAAACAAAATCAGTACTCAGACATGCTGGCTGTTTTTGTGTTTAATCATTTCTAAGAAAACAAAAACAGCATAGTGAGAGAGGGTGTATGTGTGTGTGTGTGTGTGTGTGTGTGTGTGTATGTGTGTGTGTGTATGTGTGTGTATGTATGTGTGTGTGTGTGTGTGTGTATGTGTGTGTGTGTGTGTGTGTGTATTTGTGTGTGTGTGTATGTATGTTTGTGTGTGCGGGTGCCTGTGTGTGTGTGTGTGTGTGTGTGTGTGTGTGTGTGTGTGTGTGTGTGTGTGTGTGTGTATACATGCATGCATGCTTGCATCTATGTGTGTGTGCATGTGTGTGTGTGTGTGTGCTTGCACATGTATCTGTTTCAAACATTGTGCATGTGACAGTATGTAAATTTATTCTTTGAGTTTTAATGGCGATTACTATGCAGGTCCAGACATCTGACCCATCAGTGTTTGCATAATGCATTGAGTCAGTTGGCATGTGATTAGGTACATTGTTGTGTAACCCAGAGATGTTGCCTGAAGGCCCAGTGGAAAGAGTGTAAGGTGAGGTGTGCAATCAGCCCTGTTGGAAGTCCACTGGCATTGCCCTGTCGCAGAACAGGCATCAGCTGTGACATTCTCAGAGGGTCCTGTAACCACGGTAGTCTGAACTGGTTTGGATAGTTACCACCTGTCTTACGCCCAAGAAGCCTTCTCTGTAAGTGTCTGTTGAATTTTACCTGAGGGGACTTGCCTTGCTCTCCAGCCAACAGTGGGAAGTTTGTCCCATTTTATGGCTACTGCTCTCATATGAACAGTGGGAAGCTTGTCCCATTTTATGGCTTCTGCTCTCCTGTGAACAGTGAGAAGTGTGTCCCATTTTATGGCGACTGCTCTCATGTGAACAGTGAGAAGTTTGTCCCATTTTATGGCAACTGCTGTCCTGTGAACAGTGAGAAGTGTGTCCCATTTTATGGCGACTGCTGTCCTGTGAACAGTGAGAAGTTTGTCCCATTTTATGGCGACTGCTGTCCTGTGAACAGTGAGAAGTTTGTCCCATTTTATGGTGACTGTTCTCCTGTGAACAGTGAAAAGTTTGTCCTATTTTATGGCTACTGCTGTCCTGTGAACAGTGAAAAGTTTGTCCTATTTTATGGCTACTGCTGTCCTGTGAACAGTGAAAAGTTTGTCCTATTTTATGGCTACTGCTCTCCTGTGAACAGTGAAAAGTTTGTCCTATTTTATGGCTACTGCTCTCCTGTGAACAGTGAAAAGTTTGTCCTATTTTATGGCTACTGCTGTCCTGTGAACAGTGAAAAGTTTGTCCTATTTCATGGCTACTGCTGTCCTGTGAACAGTGAAAAGTTTGTCCTATTTTATGGCTACTGCTGTCCTGTGAACAGTGAAAAGTTTGTCCCATTTCATGGCTACTGCTCTCGTGTCATGTGTGAATGGTGGGAAATGTGTCCCATATCATGGCTACTGCTCTTTTGTGAATGGTGGGAAATTTGTCCCATTCTGTGATGGTCCTAAGCAGCATTGATTTATTTACTTTTTTTCTTTTTCTTTTTGTATTTTTTCCCATGTGTGTGTGTGTGTGCTTGCACTCTGGGGGGGGGGGGGGGGGGGGGGGCTGGCAGTGTTGTCAGTATTGAGTGGTTTGCATTGTGATTATGGCAGTGTTACTTTGCTACCTCTCTTACTCCCTCTAGGCCGTATAGCCATCTGTGTGTTAAAGTAGCAAAAGGTTATCAGTACATATTATATTTGCATTGCTTTGCATTGTAAAGTTAGCAGCTTGCCTGGTTATTTGACAGTTAAGTAAAGCTTCCACCTTTGCCTGTTTACTGTAATAGTACAGAGAAGGGGATTGAGAGGATCTGATTTACTGATGGCTTCTTTTTTTTCCACGCACGTATTTGCCTCATGGGTACAGGTGGGTGGCATCAACGTATGACGCCACTTAACATCCACATGATCAAATGACACTTCGCGCGCATGGTTGCGTCATAATTCACTCAGCATGTGCCCCTTCAGGTTCAATAACCTGAGCAATTGAACCCCCAGGTTGGGATGAGCATGGCTGGCTGAGTGAGAGCGAGGGCCAAAGAAACCATGAGACTGCTGGAACGGCCTTGCTCTTCTCACCTCCGCTGGAGCCCCCCTCCCTGACCTGACGTTGCTGGGGTTCCTGCAGGTTCAGCACCGCCGACATGAAGCTGGTGAAGCACCGCATCTCCCAGCTGTACTACACCCACGGTCTCTTCTGCGCCAGTCACCCCCTCTCCATTCTCATCATCGTCTGCGTCATCATTTTGTTGACATGGTAGGCAGTCTTTCTTCCCCCTACCTCAAACTGGTCTCTTAGTTTTGCACAGTTTCCACAATGAAGCTGTTTGTCATCAATGACAATGTTGCTTTTGATGGAAATTTGCCAGGCTTGTTCACATGTCGCAGTCACCTGTTGTTTGTGAATTTTACAAGCAGGTTAAACTGGTGTTTTCAGTTGGTTTTCACTCTTGTGCCATGTTAATCACTTCACGCCATGTTTGGAGACAGGATGGATCTGTAGAATTAGAAAACAAGGTAAGAACTCTTTGCTGTTTTGGACATGGCTCATTTGACATGATATATATATAAATATACAATAATACACAATGACATTATATATAGTTACTAGTAACAACTACAAGTATGCATATTTGCATATTCTGTTTGTGTATTGTTGTTTGTTTTTTCCTGTGTGCTGTAAGTATTCATCTTTCTGTGTTCCATACTTTTCTTTAATCAACTCTGCAAAGCACTTTGAGTCTCCAAAAGTGCTAAGTGCTGAACTGCAAGCAAATTGTACAGGAAGCTTCCGTGTGCAGGACTACAGCTCTTATGCAAATACCCATACAGCAACTAAATGCATGCACATGAAAGTGTAGGACTACAGCTCTTATGCAAATACCCATAGAGCAACTAAATGCATGCAGATGAAAGTGTAGGACTACATCTCTTAAGCAAATACCCATAGAGCAACTAAATGCATGCACATGAAAGTGTAGGACTACATCTCTTATGCAAATACCCATAGAGCAACTAAATGCATGCAGATGAAAGTGTAGGACTACATCTCTTAAGCAAATACCCATAGAGCAACTAAATGCATGCACATGAAAGTGTAGGACTACATCTCTTAAGCAAATACCCATAGAGCAACTAAATGCATGCACATGAAAGTGTAGGACTACATCTCTTATGCAAATACCCATAGAGCAACTAAATGCATGCAGATGAAAGTGTAGGACTACATCTCTTAAGCAAATACCCATAGAGCAACTAAATGCATGCAGATGAAAGTGTAGGACTACATCTCTTAAGCAAATACCCATAGAGCAACTAAATGCATGCAGATGAAAGTGTAGGACTACATCTCTTATGCAAATACCCATAGAGCAACTAAATGCATGCAGATGAAAGTGTAGGACTACATCTCTTATGCAAATACCCATAGAGCAACTAAATGCATGCAGATGAAAGTGTAGGACTACATCTCTTAAGCAAATACCCATAGAGCAACTAAATGCATGCAGATGAAAGTGTAGGACTACATCTCTTATGCAAATACCCATAGAGCAACTAAATGCATGCAGATGAAAGTGTAGGACTACATCTCTTATGCAAATACCCATAGAGCAACTAAATGCATGCAGATGAAAGTGTAGGACTACATCTCTTAAGCAAATACCCATAGAGCAACTAAATGCATGCAGATGAAAGTGTAGGACTACATCTCTTATGCAAATACCCATAGAGCAACTAAATGCATGCACATGAAAGTGTAGGACTACATCTCTTAAGCAAATACCCATAGAGCAACTAAATGCATGCACATGAAAGTGTAGGACTACATCTCTTAAGCAAATACCCATAGAGCAACTAAATGCATGCAGATGAAAGTGTAGGACTACATCTCTTAAGCAAATACCCATAGAGCAACTAAATGCATGCAGATGAAAGTGTAGGACTACATCTCTTATGCAAATACCCATAGAGCAACTAAATGCATGCAGATGAAAGTGTAGGACTACATCTCTTATGCAAATACCCATAGAGCAACTAAATGCATGCAGATGAAAGTGTAGGACTACATCTCTTATGCAAATACCCATAGAGCAACTAAATGCATGCAGATGAAAGTGTAGGACTACATCTCTTATGCAAATACCCATAGAGCAACTAAATGCATGCACATGAAAGTGTAGGACTACATCTCTTAAGCAAATACCCATAGAGCAACTAAATGCATGCACATGAAAGTGTAGGACTACATCTCTTATGCAAATACCCATAGAGCAACTAAATGCATGCACATGAAAGTGTAGGACTACATCTCTTATGCAAATACCCATAGAGCAACTAAATGCATGCAGATGAAAGTGTAGGACTACATCTCTTAAGCAAATACCCATAGAGCAACTAAATGCATGCAGATGAAAGTGTAGGACTACATCTCTTAAGCAAATACCCATAGAGCAACTAAATGCATGCAGATGAAAGTGTAGGACTACATCTCTTAAGCAAATACCCATAGAGCAACTAAATGCATGCAGATGAAAGTGTAGGACTACATCTCTTAAGCAAATACCCATAGAGCAACTAAATGCATGCAGATGAAAGTGTGTGGGCACCATCAGTATTTTGAGGCCCACTCACATCATCCTTTCAAAAGAGGGGTCAATGTTTCTGAAGGGTTCATTGTGCGTTATGCACGTGCTGTCTGTCTTTGCTTAGTGCAGCCAGGGTTTTGTCCAGACACTGACACTGACAGTGGCAGCTGTATTTTATTTAGCTCTTGCTCTGCTAGTGATTGCTGTTTTGGGTTCCCCTCTGATGTGTCAGTTTGTGAAAATGAGCCCTGCAATTAAAACAAAATCGCAATTTTTGTTCAGCTCTCCACTGCTCAACTTGCCGTTGCCAGGCAACGCTCCCCTAGAGTTCAGCACAGCAAGGGCAGGCTACTCTGCACCCTCCCGAGTGTACACCCCCCCCAGTGACAATGTCTCCAAAGAGGACCTCAAGCGGCCCCGATGGGTCAGTCTGAATGCTGCTTTGGGAATTTCTATTAACCCTCCTGCTGTTTTGCTGTCAGGAATGACTGGTTTTGTGTGCAGTTTATTGCTGTCAGATCTTTTGCACCCTGATACAATATGTGACCCACTTTTTAAGCAGATTTCATGTGCATGGAACTGAAAATGTGTGGCCATCAGTAAAACGGCTTTGAGGCTGTTACTTCTCATAGATTTATATGTTCAGCCAACAACAGCTGGCAATCAAAGTTGATATTTTATCAAGTTTGATTTCTTGAATTTGACTTGTTTAACACACTGATTGCTGAAGAAGAAGAAGAAGAAGAAAAGAAAAAAAAGCTTGATAAACAGTCTGATTGGTTGAATTGCTTGCTTTTTCTGTTTGTGAAATGATTTTGTTTTTTGTGTGTTACTGTGTCAGTGTTGCACTGTTTCAGTGCATTGGGTGTTATGGTGGCAGTGTTGCACTGTTTCAGTACATTGGGTGTCATGATGGCAGTGTTCCACTGTTTCAGTACGTTGGGTCTCCAGTTGGCTACGTGCAGCAAGTGGTTGTGAAATCTGTGGTGTCACCATGGCAACCACAACAGATGATACCAGCTGATGCATTCCGGGCACCCCTGGCCAAAGTGTTTGATGTTCTGCATCAGCTGGAAAATTTCCAGCAGCAGACAAGGTCTGAACTTGCTGTTTGCCATTTCCACAGTCATTTGGGGCATGCAGACTGTCAGTTGTGTTTTTATATTATAGAGATTTTTTTAGCAGAAGTTTTCTATAAATTGCCTATATATTAAATTGCAATGAAAGTATGTCATCTGCATGTACTTTTGAAAATGTGGTAGTTAGTCAAAAGTCTAGAACTTTTACTCCTGCTGTAGGAGATACTCCCCTCCACCCATCCCCTGTCAGCCCCCCCCCCCCCCACACACACACACACACACACGCACACACCCATCTGACCTGACGCTGCCCCCACCCCACTCACCCCTCCCATGAAAGCATGGAATGGTGAACAACGTATGTGGTTATGGAATGATAAACAATGTATGTGGTTACGGAATGATAAATAGTGTATGTGGTTACGGAATGATAAACAGTGTATGTGGTTACGGAATGATAAACAGTGTATGTGGTTACGGAATGATAAACAGTGTATGTGGTTACGGAATGATAAACAGTGTATGTGGTTACGGAATGATAAACAGTGTATGTGGTTACGGAATAATGAATAGTGTATGTGGTTACACTGTATCTTGATAACATGGACAGTGCTTGCAAACCTTTAATGAGAACCGTTTCCCCGGTTGGGGTGAACAGGGATGGAGTTCAGACGCTGGAAGATGTTTGTCTTCATGTATCAGAGCCTACAGCTGTGGGGCATGTCAAAAGCCTCTTACCTCAGTATTCCTGCTTCGTCATTTCACCTGCCAACCTCTGGTTCAAAGACCCTAAAAGGTGAGTTCCTCAGTATGTGGTGAAATCCGTGCGTGAGTTTCACCCAGCGAAAAGCTTCTTGCCACAAAAAGTATTCCTGCTGTGTTGTTTTACCTGTCAGCCTCAGGTTCTTGGACCTCAAAAGGTGAGTACCTCAGTAAGTCTTAATCCTTCAGACTGACCCTGATGGGGGTCAACATTGTTTGCCAGAAGTTCTGCAGTGGTTAGCAACAGGAGGTACTGCAGTGGTTAGCAACAGGAGGTACTGCAGTGGTTAGCAACAGGAGGTACTGCAATGGTTAGCAACAGGAGGTACTGCAGTGGTTAGCAACAGGAGGTACTGCAGTGGTTAGCAACAGGAGGTACTGCAGTGGTTAGCAACAGGAGGTACTGCAGTGGTTAGCAACAGGAGGTACTGCAGGAAGTTCTGCAATGGTTAGCAACAGGAGGTACTGCAGGCAGCTCTGCAGTGGTTAGCAACAGGAGGTACTGCAATGGTTAGCAACAAGAGGTACTGCAATGGTTAGCAACAAGAGGTACTGCAGACAGTTTGCAATGGTTAGCAATAGGAGGTACTGCAATGGTTAGCAACAAGAGGTACTGCAGACAGTTTGCAATGGTTAGCAACAGGAGGTACTGCAATGGTTAGCAACAAGAGGTACTGCAGACAGTTTGCAATGGTTAGCAACAGGAGGTACTGCAATGGTTAGCAACAAGAGGTACTGCAGACAGTTTGCAATGGTTAGCAACAGGAGGTACTGCAATGGTTAGCAACAGGAGGTACTGCAGACAGTTTGCAATGGTTAGCAACAGGAGGTACTGCAATGGTTAGCAACAAGAGGTACTGCAGACAGTTTGCAATGGTTAGCAACAGGAGGTACTGCAATGGTTAGCAACAGGAGGTACTGCAGTAATTAGCAACAGGAGGTACTGCAATGGTTAGCAACAGGAGGTACTGCAGTAATTAGCAACAGGAGGTACTGCAATGGTTAGCAACAGGAGGTACTGCAGTGGTTAGCAACAGGAGGTACTGCAATGGTTAGCAACAGGAGGTACTGCAGTGGTTAGCAACAGGAGGTACTGCAGGCTGATTAGTGTGACTGTCAGAGCTCACATTCTTCAGGGAAAGTTACCAAATAGGAGTAGTTCCCATTTTGGACGATGACACACACACACACACACACACACACACACACACACACACACACACACACACACACACACACACACACACACACACACACATTATGGTCTTCAATCAGCATTATGGCATTGGGATCTTTATGTACTGTGGTCAGCTGTCTTTATCAAACCATTGTCAGGTTCACAACTGCCAAAGAGATTTTGGTAATTAGGTATTTGTTCTTTCAGCATCTAGTCACCTGATGATATGAGGGCAAGCAGACTTTGCATGCTGTTGGTAGCCTGGTCATCCACATGAACTTTTGGGGGGCAAACAGTACTTTCCCCCTCATGTGGCCTAATTGAATGACTTTTTGTTGTTGTTGTTTGTGTGTGTGTGTGAACATTTTCTGATTATATTAGTATCAGAGTATGACTGTTTTGCAGGTTTAACAAAGATGGGGAAATAATTAAAACAATCTTCAGTCAGTACGGCCAAACAATTCAGACACCCCCCACTATCAAAGGTAAGACAGATTGATTGTTTGGACTGTTTGCCTTTGTATTAAAATACAGCTGCACATTTCTGTAACAGTATTCTTATACACCTCTTGTTTTATTTATTGACAAATTATTCCATGATAATTGAGAGAGAGAGAATTGACCTAAAACCTATGCAAAAACATGAACAAGTAATAACACACTGTTTTAACTCTGATGAGAATACAACATATTTGTTGGCATTTGAAGGGATATGTTTCAGAACGTACATGTATTAGGATTTATGCATCTGTTGGATCTCAGATGTTTCCATCACAAGATGGAATTGTGTCAATTGCAGAACAGCAGGAGTGGTTCTTGAGAAGAGAGAAATGTACAAAACTATTTGAGTGCTATCAGGGCAGTGTTGGGGTAACAGATTTGTGAATTTCTGTCCGAACTAATATTTTGAAAGCTGTGTGATCTGCCTTTTCGGACCAGGATTGACACATACCTTGTGATATCACTTTTCAGATTTGCTGTTTGGTGTGCCATGGAAGGACACTGGCATCACTCGCTATTTCATCAGAAACCGACAGCGAGTCATCTCGTTTGCTGTTACAGCTGTGTTGAAAAAATACGATGAAAAGTAGGTACAGTAATAGTACTGGCTTGGGTCTGTGATGCCGCTGTTAGTGTAGATTGTGTATAATGTATGTCTTTTTTTCTTGTTTCAGTGAGGGGCTGTTAGTGTAGATTGTGTATAATGTATGTCTTTTTTTCTTGTTTCAGTGAGGGGTGGCATTAGTTCTGGTGTTAGTCAAACCTGATCCGACAGTATTGTCTGGTGTTAGTCAAACTTGATCCGACAGTATTGTTTGTGTGTTCAGTTTTGGATCATGATCAGTTGTGATCATGCTCTTTGAAACACTTTGTTTTTGTTGCATTTGTGATTCCATTTTAGCCATTTATGTTGAACCATATTTTATCTTATGAGGTCCTTTTGGACTGTATCTTTATCTATCAGACCGCTTTGAGCATATATCTTCATTACTATGTTAGCTGCAGCTGGCAGATACCTGTCTTATGCTAGTGACACAAACAAAACTTACTTCTTTTTTTGTAAACTAGGAAGGCTCATAAAGCTTGGGCATAAAGTCAGTATTCTTGAAAGCAGTGCTAGTGTGTCTTAGGTTAATTTCTCTGACCAACATCAGGTACTCATTCACTGCATCTCCTTAACAATACAGGAAGCTGACCAACATCAGGTACTCATTCACAGCATCTCCTTAACAATACGGGAAGCTGACCAACATCAGGTACTCGTTCATAGCGTCTCCCTAACAACGCAGGATACGTGAGTACATTTGACGCAGGGATGAACCCAAGCCTGCTTGCCTGCAAGGCTGTTGCCGTTACCAGCTTACGGCAACAATGCTGCTGCTTGTGTGTCTGCAATGGGCAGATTCTTTGTGCAGATTCATAGACGCTCTGCGGCAGAAGCTGGAGGCGGCATTTCCAGAGACGGTGCTGAACGTCAACAACTCAGAAATTGACAGCTTAGTGCATGTGCACTACAAAGATTTTAACTACATCGTGGAGTACACACCACTGTTGGTCACCTACTTTGTGCTGCTGCTCTACATTTACTTCTCTGTTCGTAAGTGGAGGCTTTCATGTCCAGGCTTCTGTCACACACAGTTGCACAGATATGTACACACATAAATGCGCATACACGCACGCACACACACACACACACAAGCACACAAGCATGCATGCACACACACACACACTCACGTACATGTACACATGCATGGATGTATGCATGCACATTCATAAGCATTTGTTCACTTGTGCATATTCACATATTTAACTTGTCTTCACAATTGATTTTTAAATGCCTAGGAGTGTAGCTTGTGTGTGTGTGTGTGTGTGTGTGTGTGTGTGTGTGTGTGTGTGTGTGTGTGTGTGTGTGTGTGCATGTATGTGTGTAGATCTTAGCATTTTCAGCTAGTAATCTGTTAAATACTGTTGTTGCTGGGGGGTTGTGTTGCAGGCACATTAGAGAGATGGTCAAACCCCACTTTGGTGTTGATGTGTGTGTGTGTTTGTTACATATAAGATAAATATGGTAAAATCCCAGTTTAGTGTTATGTTTGGGGGTGGAGGTGGGGGGGGTTCAGGTGAAATAGAGATGGTGTTTGGTGTTATGTTTTGGGGTGTTGTGTGGCAGGTAAGATAGAGATGGTGAAGTCACAGTTTGGTGTTATGTTTTGGGGTGTTGTGTGGCAGGTAATATAGAGATGGTGAAGTCACAGTTTGGTGTTATGTTTTGGGGTGTTGTGTGGCAGGTAAGATAGAGATGGTGAAGTCACAGTTTGGTGTTATGTTTTGGGATGTTGTGTGGCAGGTAAGATAGAGATGGTGAAGTCGCAGTTTGGCCTGGCTGTCAGCGCGGTGGTGACGGTGGTGTCCTCTCTCTTCATGTCCCTCAGCCTTTGCTTCTTCTTTGGCCTCAATCCCACCCTCAACGGCAGGTGAGAGTTGTGTTCCTGGTGTTGCTTCCGGTGATGTAAACATCATCATAAATATCATACATGCCTTGTCTTGGAGTACATCCCTCGGTGCTGTGGAACTGCAAGTTTGACACCTGTTACCAGCAGGTGTCACTTAATGTGCAAATTACTGCTCTCATATTGACATCTGGGCACAAGTACTTCTATGTAATGTCATGTAAAAGTATTTATACGGCACTCACACCTAACGTGAGCCTGAGGCGCACATTGATCCATTGGTAGGACTGGGAGTTTGAAGGCTGTTGCCAGTGGGTGACTGTATTATTTAATCAACATGCAAATTACTGCGCTAGTATTGACATCTCCTGGACAGAGGTACTTCTTTTCCGCTGGTGGGGGTAGAACTGGAAGTGTTAAGACTGCTGCCAGACTTACTGCTGGCCATTTCTTTAAAAGAATCTTACTTCCATACACTTGTAATGATAAAGATGTATGTTTGCTTGGTCGGACTGACATCTGTCTTGTGAGTTAGTGTCTGCTTCCATGATGGTTACCATACTAACAGTAATACCACCTGTTACTTTTAATAGGTTACTGAACAGTACTTTATTCTGCTATGGAACTAATAACTGTAAATAAGCCCTTGGAAAGTGTGTGTAAGGGCTTGTTCCCTGGAGAGAAAGTTGTGCAGGCAGCCAGCTTGATAATCAGTGGTATGCAATTAGAGGTCAAACTATTTGATACCTGGTGTAGCATGTTTTTGGTTCAGCATCAAGTGAAAGATGATGATATGCTGGACAGTGATCAGGGGAACAGAATGTCTGTGGACAGTGTGTGTTGGTGTCATGGTGATGATGCTGTCCATTTCTGATGATGATATTAATGGACATTTGTAAAGCACGCCCCATGGCTTAGAGGGCATGAGTAGTGAAGCCATAGGCTCAGGGTGCTGATGATGATATTAATGGACATTTGTAAAGCACGCCCCATGGCTTAGAGGGCATGAATAGTGAAGCCATAGGCTCAGGGTGCTGAAGGAGATTTTTTGTTTTGTTCAAAAGAAAACTGAATAGAGAAAGTTGTGGTAATTAAGAAGGAAAGAAAGAAGACATGTAGCACGCAGTGAATAAGTCGTTCAGAAAACTGGTGGGTTTTCAGATGTCTGCAGAATGCTGTCAAGGAATCGGCCTCTGATTGGCCAGCGTTTGGTGCTTCGTCATGCAGACATAAAGAGCATTCTTTTTCAAACCTTTTGTGTGTTTGGATTTTGGCCTCTCTGACTGACTGTGGTAGGGCATTCCAGGGCTTTGGGGCAGAGCTAGCAACAGCTGTGAAGTGAGACTGTTGTTGTTGGTGTTGTGCAGTGAGATCTTTCCTTACCTGGTCATGATCATCGGCCTGGAAAACGTGCTGGTCATCACCAAGTCGGTGGTGTCCACCCCTGTCCATCTGGACGTCAAGATCCGAGTGGCTCAAGGTCAGGGCGGCTGCTTCACTCTCTTGTCTCTTTCTCCCCCCCCCCCCCCCCACCTTCATCCCCCTCCCCCCAACCTTCATTCCCCCCCACCCCCCCACCCCGCGCTAACCTTCATTCTCTTTCTCTCCTCGCCTCCTTTTCTTGTCTTCTTTTTTCTCTGGCTCTCTTCTTTTCCTGTCTCTCTCTTCTTCTTTTTTTTAATCTCCCCTGTTTTTCTTCTCTCTTCCTTTCTGTTTCTTTTCTTCTTTTGTGTCTTCTGTTATCTTCCACTCTCTGTGTCTGTCATGACTTTGATCAGTTGTTGTCTGATATGTACAGCAGAGACTTTTGTACATTAATTATGTATTTGTACATTAATTATGTAAAGTTCATTTCTTGTTGCAGCAGTTTTACAGTTGGGTGGCTCCAGGGAGCATGGTGACTCGATAAAACTGCCATTGTCTTGGTGTGCCTTACAGTTGACAGGTCTGAGCGCCAAAGTCTGTCAGTTTTCTTTGGAATGTTACCTCAGTCACAGCTACGTGGTAGGTGCTGCCTCACTTGCTGGGATAATCCCACAAGAGCTTTACAATTCATTGTCTTTTTGCCCTTTGTCAGCTGGTTTGCTAGCCTATAGAGAAGGGAGTTTTGTGCTGTTCCCACGGTAACCAGGTTCCTGGCTTGTGCTTTTCAGGGTTGAGCAAGGAGGGTTGGTACATCACCAAGAACCTGTGCACCGAGCTGCTCATCATCTTCTTCGGATTCTTCACCTTCGTGCCGGCCATCCAGGTAGGCAGTTGAACTCACCGGGCCTCCTTTGCCCATTTACCCCTAAGACTCTCTGATGCCCATTCACCCATAAGACTCTGATGCCCATTCACCCGTAAGACTGATGCCCATTCATCCATCAGACTGTCTGATGCCCATTCACCCGTAAGACTGTCTGATGCCCATTCACCTGTAAGACTGATGCCCATTCACCCATAAGACTGTCTGATGCTTATTCACCTGTAAGACTGACTGATGCCCATTCACCTGTAAGAATGTCTGATACCCATTCACCTGTAAGACTCTGATGCCCATTCACCTGTAAGACTGATGCCCATTGACCCGTAAGACTGTCTGATGCCCATTGACCCGTAAGACTGTCTGATGCCCATTGACCTGTAAGACTGATACCCATTTACCCGTAAGACTGTCTGATGCCCATTTACCTGTAAGACTGTCTGATGCCCATTTACCCGTAAGACTGTCTGATGCCTATTTACCCGTAAGACTGCCTGATGCCTATTCACCAGTAAGGATGTTTGATGCCCATTCACCCGTAAGACTCTGATGCCCATTGACCTGTAAGACTGATGCCCATTGACCTGTAAGACTGCCTAATGCCCATTCACCAGTAAGACTGCCTGATGCCCATTGACCTGTAAGACTGCCTGATGCCCATTGACCCGTAAGACTGTTTGATGCCCATTCACCCTTAAAAACTGTCTGATGCCCATTCAGCCATAAGACTGTCGGAGAGAGTCCCTGCAGTTTGAGTGCAGACAGACTGGCAGTGTGTTATGTCGGCCTGTGGATGTTGACAGTCAAGGGGTGAGAAGAATATGCTGACTGTTTGGTGGATTGACTGCTGGGTGTTTTGGTGGATTTAGCTGACCAGTGTGTGGATTGGTTGTTTACTGGACTGGTGGATTTAGCTGACCAGTGTGTGGGTTGATTGATTGGTTGATTTAGTTGATCAGTGTGTGAACTGATTGTTTGGTGGATTGTTTAATTTAGTTGATCAGTGTGTGAATTGATTGGTTGGTGGGTTGATTGATTTGGTTGATCATTGTGTGGACTGACTGGTTGATGGGTTGATTGATTTAGTTGATCAGTAGACTGATTAGCTGGATTGATTGATTTAGTTGATCATGGACTGATTAGGTGGAGTGATGGTGGATTGACTGATTGATTGAGTTTGCTGTTTAGTGGTTTGATTAATTGGTGGATTGGTTGGGTTGGCTGATTGATTGAGTTGACTGATTGATGGGTTGATTGAATGACTGATTGGTGAATTAATTGATCGGTAGATAGATCAGAGTTATTAACTGGTAGATTGATGTCTTGGGTGGTTGCTTGCATGTTTGTTTGCATGTTGTGTTTGTGAGGTGAAGAGGGTGATGTTTGTGATTTCAGGAGTTTTGCCTGTTTGCTCTGGTGGGTTTGTTGACCGACTTCTTCCTTCAGATGTTCTTCTTTGCTACCATCCTGTCAGTGGACATCAGGCGAATGGAGGTAACCCTGGGTGTGCGTGTGTGTGTGTGTGTGTGTGTGTGTGTGTGTGTGTGTGTGTGTGTGTGTGTGTGTGTGTGTGTGCTTGCTTGCATGTGTGTGTGTGTGTGTATGTGCATGGGTTGTATGGTAGATGTGTGTGTATGTGTGATTCATGGTGGAGGTTTGTGTATGTGTGTGTGAGTGCACGTATATGTGTGTGCATTTCGTGATGTGTGTGAGTGCATGTGTGTGAGTGCATGTGTATGTGTGTGCATTTCGTGATGTATGTGTGTGTGAGTGCATGTGTATGTGTGTGCATTTCGTGATGTATGTGTGTGTGAGTGCATGTGTATGTGTGTGCATTTCGTGATGTATGTGTGTGTGAGTGCATGTGTATGTGTGTGCATTTCGTGATGTATGTGTGCTTGTGTATCTGTGTGTGCTTCATGGTGGAGTGTGCGTGTGTGAACGTTTGCTGTTCTTACTTATGTTTCTTATGTGTATGCATTTTGTCCATTTCTGCAGTAAGGGGGAAGGAGAGAAGAGTGTTTGCCTTGCACATTGTATACTGACCTGCTTCTTTACCTGGGTTTCTGCCAGCTGGCGGACCTCCATCGGCAGTCTCAGAGTCTGCAGCAAGCGGAGGAGCCGGCAGCCAGCGTTGAACCCATCCAACCCTTCATCCTGTGCCCATTCACCCAGAAGACCACCCCACCCTCCCCTCCCCCCGACACACCCACTGCCACCTCCCCTGCCCCCGCCCCTTCCCCCGGCACCATCGGGGATGCCTGGCAACCGACGCCCAAAATCTACCGCTCCAGGTCGGCTCCGCGGCTGGACCTGGCTTTCAACCCACAGATGTCGCCGCCCCCTTCACCTGCTGGCCAAGGGGACTTTTTTCAGAAAATGCCTCGGCGCTTGCGCTTCTTCTACTTTTGGGCTCGGACAAGGTTCTTCCAGAGGCTTATCATGGTAAGCGTCTAGTTCGTCCTGGTGCAGGGAGAGTCCACCTCTGCCATCATCCCCATGTCTGCGCCCTTTGCTCATCAGGATGTCATTTTCTTCTTCTTCTCAGTTATTTAACACTTTATTGTTTAATCCATGGCAGAAAATGTAGGTATCCCTGGCAGAAAATGCGGGTATCCCTGGCAGAAAATGCGGGTACCCCTGGCAGAAAATGCAGGTTACACGCCCTGGGTAAGACTGCAGCAGCTACCACAGGAGCAGTGCCGCCCACTCCAGGTGTTGCATTAGTGTTTACCTATTGCAGTGCAGTGGGGATGGTCTACTAATTTTGCCAGGGCAGCTGGGGAGAGTTTACTTACCATTGCAGCTTCAGCTAGTATTGTGCGAATAAAGTAACCTCACCAGGGACTTTGCAGTCACCTTTCAAATGAAACACACACAAAAGTGTTAGTACAGGTGTTTGTGTTAGTACAGGTATTTGTGAGTGTTTGTACAAGTGTTTGTGTGTAGGCATGCTTGGCAGTGTGTATTACCCAGACTGTCACAAGATAAGGCTTGTTGAGCATATAGCTTTTTGGAAGAAACACACACACACACACACACACACACACATACACACACACACACACACACACACACACACACACACACACACACACACACACACACATTTCTGCACAGATACAAGATGGGTCTGCTGGAGCACATAGCTTTGTTGAAATGAAACTCACACACATGCAGTAAAGAAAGCCTTGATGTGCATGCATTCGTGTGCAGGTGTGCACGGTGATCTGGATTGCCCTGATCGTCTACAAGACGGGTCTGGTGGAGCACATAGCCAACCTGGAGGACTCCTCCTCTCATGCCGGCCCCCAGCACCCGGCCTGGCCTGACCCCTCCCTCACTGCGGACTTGCTGCGCGAGCGACTGGAGCGGGGCGAGGAGGATGGCCCCGGCCCGGCAGGGGGAGGGTGGGGCCGAGGGGCGGGGGAGGAACCACTAGAGGCGGGTCTGGTGGAGCACACCCAGCTGGAGGCGTGGCGAGGGCTGTCGCACAAACACTGGCCCCGCCTCTTCGCTTTCTACAACATCAGCATTCTGGGCAGGTGTGTGTGTGATGAGGATGTGAGTACTGATGGTGGTGGCAGTGCAAGCAGTGATTTTCTTTTTGCCTTCCCTGTAACTTGCGCAGTCAAGTGGCTGGGGTCAGTAACTTGGCTGTTGTTCCCAGCTGAGTTCATCAGCTCTTGTCCTGCGTATGCTGGGGAGGGGCAAGGAGGAACTGAGTGCATCATGTTTCTTATTTACTGTATTGCAATTTACAATACCAGTCCAGTAAAGCCTAGCACCTAAAGCACCCATCCGTTTGGTGACCACGCTTGATCAGGCTTAGTTTTGGCTTTTGAGACTGACGCTAACGAGTCTAATAAAGTAATATCTAGGGGCAGAGGGGACTTTGTGTGGGATGCGTCTTATTGTTTGGATTACATTTCCAGTCTAACATTTCCAGCGTAGATGTGTCTTATTGTTTGGATTACATTGCCAGTCTAACATTTCCAGCGTAGATGCGTCTTATTGTTTGGATTACATTACCAGTCTAACATTTCCAGCGTAGATGTGTCTTATTGTTTGGATTACATTACCAGTCTAACATTTCCAGCGTAGATGTGTCTTATTGTTTGGATTACATTACCAGTCTAACATTTCCAGCGTAGATGCGTCTTATTGTTTGGATTACATTACCAGTCTAACATTTCCAGCGTAGATGTGTCTTATTGTTTGGATTACATTACCAGTCTAATATTTCCAGGGTAAGCTGTTTGTGCTCGTACGAGAAAAGCTACTGATACGTATTTATTGTGAAGGTGCAAAGATTTGACAGGTTCACACCACTTCCCTTTTATGTTTTGAAAAAATCCAGACTGACAGTAGGATTAACCCCTTCACTACCACAGCCTGTAAAATGTCCAGGCTGAAAAGTGCACACATACACCTCTCCAAACAGTATATTTGATGTTCCTATAGCAACTCTACTGTCGATACTGTGCCTTTTGATGGAAATCCTACACCTGCTCATGTCAAGGGGGCAAAAAAGCCTGAATGGTTTCACATTTGGCACTTTTATTTGTCATTTTCCGTGTGACAGCGCAGCAAGCATGGCAGTGGAAGGGTTAAACCAGTTTAAGTCTTATGGTCCTGTTTCTGTGACGGCCTTTTTCATAATCTCCCTTGCTTGCAGGTACATCAGTATTCTTCCAGCCATTCACCTGTCGGTGAAGGTTGATGCAGAGACGGCGGTGAAGTTGCGACACCCATCAGAGAAGCAAGGCTACGTGAGGCCCCCGGTGGTGCTGCCCACACAGACTGGTGATGTACCGCTCACCTCTGTGGAGGACAAGCAGGTCACTAGTTTTCAGTACTCTTTCACCATATAATCTGAAAGATGCAGATGGCGAAGATGATGATAACAAAACAGTGTACAGAGTACATTCTGTGGCGGCACATGTTTACAGGATATGTACATGTGGTGACTATTTTTGACTGACAGACATGATAACTCACAGACAGTGTACAGAGTACATTCTCTGGAGGCACATGTTTAGAGGACATGTACATGTGGTGACTATTTTTGACTGACAGACATGATAACTCACAGACAGTGTACAGAGTACATTCTCTGGAGGCACATGTTTAGAGGACATGTACATGTGGTGACTATTTTTGACTGACAGACATGATAACTCACAGACAGTGTACAGAGTACATTCTCTGGAGGCACATGTTTAGAGGACATGTACATGTGGTGACTATTTTTGACTGACAGACATGGGACTGTCTGGTAGCCCAGCCTCGGCTTCATCATCTTGAAATTTATTCTTGCTAAACCAATATGCTAAACCATACGTCACTGACAGTGACAAGGGTGAGCACACCACACTTTACAAGATCAACGAAAACGTATACAGAAAATTTCAAAAATAATATATGATCATAATATTGTATTCTTCACACACCAAACAATCACAGATGCATGCACACAGGCAGGCGCGCACACACACATGTACATGTGGGTGGGTGGGGGGGGGGTACAAAAGGTAGAAGACCATTTGAAATCACCTGCAATATTATTTGTAGAAGTGAGATTATAGTGCAGTTTTGAAGGCATGGAAGGATTGCATTGACAGCTGTCACAAGGGAGAGAATTTGTAACTCTGGACAAGGAGTGTGTGGTAAGAAGCATCGGTGTGTGTGTGTGAAGCGTCAGTGATGGGACAAGGAGTGTGTGGTAAGAAGTATCAGTGCATGTGAAGTGTCAGTGATGGGACAAGGAGTGTGTGGTAAGAAGTATCAGTGCATGTGAAGTGTCAGTGATGGGACAAGGAGTGTGTGGTAAGAAGTATCAGTGCATGTGAAGTGTCAGTGATGTGACAAGGAGTGTGTGGTAAGAAGTATCAGTGCATGTGAAGCGTCAGTGATGGGACAAGGAGTGTGTGGTAAGAAGTATCAGTGCATGTGAAGCGTCAGTGATGGGACAAGGAGTGTGTGGTAAGAAGTATCAGTGCATGTAAAGCGTCAGTGATGGGACAAGGAGTGTGTGGTAAGAAGTATCAGTGCATGTGAAGTGTCAGTGATGTGACAAGGAGTGTGTGGTAAGAAGTATCAGTGCATGTGAAGTGTCAGTGATGTGACAAGGAGTGTGTGGTAAGAAGTATCAGTGCATGTGAAGTGTCAGTGATGGGACAAGGAGTGTGTGGTAAGAAGTATCAGTGCATGTGAAGCGCCTGTTGACAAGGGATGTTTGCTGTTGTCAGAGTGCTGCGGGCCAGACAGGGGGCCGCCCACACCCGCTCCCTTCCTACCTGCACCACGCCCAGAGACTGCAGGCCTTCTTTCCCAAGTCGCAGCGTGAATTCTTCATCACCGTCTGCTTCTGCTTTCTCTCCGTCGTCGTCATCTCCTACTTCATGGTGGCGCTGTACAAGTGCATGTGTTCACGCAACTACTCCCGCTGGAGACGCTCCTGGGCCCGCCACCGCCGGCAGCGCAGCAGGGGAGCTTACTACAAACAGATCAAGGAGTCCATCCCCCTCCTGCTGAAGGGGCACAGTCAGGTGAGTGGGTGACTGGGTGACTGTTAAAGAGGCACAGTCAGGTGAGTGGGTGACTGGGTGACTGTTAAAGAGGCACAGTCAGGTGAGGGGGTGGGGTGACTGCTGAAGGGGCACAGTCAGGTGTGGGGGTGACTGGGTGACTGCTGAAGGGGCACAGTCAGGTGAGGGGTGACTGGGTGACTGCTGAAGGGGCACAGTCAGGTGAGGGGTGACTGGGTGACTGCTGAAGGGGCACAGTCAGGTGAGGGGGTGACTGCTGAAGGGGCACAGTCAGGTGAGGGGGTGACTGCTGAAGGGGCACAGTCAGGTGAGGGGGTGGGGTGACTGCTGAAGGGGCACAGTCGGGTGAAAGGGTGACTGCTGAAGGGGCACAGTCAGGTGTGGGGGTGACTGCTGAAGGGGCACAGTCAGGTGTGGGGGTGACTGCTGAAGGGGCACAGTCAGGTGTGGGGGTGACTGGGTGACTGCTGAAGGGGCACAGTCAGGTGTAGGGGTGACTGGGTGACTGCTGAAGGGGCACAGTCAGGTGTGGGGGTGACTGGGTGACTGCTGAAGGGGCACAGTCAGGTGTGGGGGTGACTGGGTGACTGCTGATGGGGCAGTCAGGTGAGGGGGTGACTGGGTGACTGCTGAAGGGGCAGTCAGGTGAGGGGGTGACTGGGTGACTGCTGATGGGGCAGTCAGGTGAGGGGGTGACTGGGTGACTGCTGATGGGGCAGTCAGGTGAGGGGGTGACTGGGTGACTGCTGATGGGGCAGTCAGGTGAGGGGGTGACTGCTGTGTTGTTGTTAAGACCTGTTGATGTGTGTGACCAAACAGGTTTTGTGTGTGTTGTTGTTAAGACCTGTTGATGTGTGTGACCAAACAGGTTTGTTGTGTGTTGTTGTTAAGACCTGTTGACATGTATGTGACCAGACAGGTTTGTTGTGTGTTGTTGTTAAGGCCTGTTGATGTGTGTGTGTAACCAGACAGGTTTGTTGTGTGTTGTTGTTAAGACCTGTTGACATGTATGTGACCAGACAGGTTTGTTGTGTGTTGTTGTTAAGGCCGGTTGATGTGTGTGTATTACCAGACAGGTTTGTGGTGTGTTGTTGTTAAGACCTGTTGACATGTATGTAACCAGACAGGTTTGTTGTGTGTTGTTGTTAAGACCTGTTGACATGTATGTGACCAGACAGGTTTGTGGTGTGTTGTTGTTAAGACCTGTTGACATGTATGTAACCAAACAGGAGGTGGAGTGTATCGCAGTGGATGGGCAGTTTGTGGTCAGCTGCTGCTATGGTGGTCAGCTGCGAGTGTGGGACACCAACACGGGAGAATGCCTGTCTACCATGCAGCGACACAGGTAATGAACAATGGCACCACACAACAGGGTACTGAACAGTCACCACACACAGTAAAGGTACTGAACAATCACCACATGCAATAAAGGTACTGAACAGTCAACACAATACAGGTACTGAATAATTACCACACAACAGGATACTGAACAGTCACCACACACAATACAGGTACTGAACAGTCACCACACAACAGGATACTGAACAGTCACCACACACAATACAGGTACTGAACAATCACCACACAACAGGATACTGAACAATCACCACACAACAGGATACTGAACAGTCACCACACAATACAAGTACTGAACAGTCACCACACAACAGGATACTGAACAGTCACCACACACAATACAGGTACTGAACAGTCACCACACAACAGGATACTGAACAGTTACCACACACAATACAGGTACTGAACAGACACCACACAATACAAGTACTGAACAGTCACCACACACAATACAGGTACTGAACAGTCACCACACAATACAAGTACTGAACAGTAACCACATTCAGTACAGGTACTGAACAGTCACCACACACAATAAAGGTACCGAACAGTCACACCATGTAATACAGGTACTGAACAGTCACCACACACAACACGGGTACCATGCACAACACAAGTACTGAATAGTCACCCTACACAACAGTTATTGAACAGTGGCAGCAAGCAATGTACTGAACAGTCACCCTGCATAACACAGGTACTGAACAGTCACAACACGGGTACCATGCACAACACAGGTACTGAATAGTCACCCTACACAGCAGTTATTGAACAGTGGCAGAAAGCAATATACTGAACAGTCACCCTGCATAACACAGGTACTGAACAGTCACAACATGGGTACCATGCACAACACAGGTACTGAATAGTCACCCTACACAACAGTTATTGAACAGTGGCAGAAAGCAATATACTGAACAGTCACCCTGCATAACACAGGTACTGAACAGACAGCCTACACAACACAGTTACTGAACAGTCACCCTACACAACACAGGTACTGAACAGTCACCCTACACAACACAGGTACTGAACACTCACCCTACACAACAAGGTACTGAACAGTCACCCTACACAACACGGGCACTGAACAGTCACCCTACACAACACAGGCACTGAACAGTCACCCTACACAACACAGGTACTGAACAGTCACCCTACACAACACAGGTACTGAACACTCACCCTACACAACACAGGCACTAAACAGTCACCCTACACACTTGGTAACTCTGATAGCACATCTTCAACTTGCAGGGCCTTTGTTTTTTAAACGGTGACACAGTACAAGGCAAGGATAAGCTGAAGATGAGGGCACTTGAGTAGGACTCTGGTTGGGGGGTGCAGCTCTGATAAGGTCCTTGGCATGAACTCAGTCTTACTTACACAGTCATTCAGCGGGAATAGGGGCGGGATGGGAAAGCTGATCAGATTGCAGTGCGGCATGGTGGTGGAGGTGTTTGGGTCAGCGGACAGAGGGTTGATGTGTTCCGGTGCTGACCCACGCCTCTTGCCATCCTTGCAGCATCACCCCGCCTCGGCGCCGCAAGCCCTGCCTGGGACGGAACATCGAGGACAGCGACGCGGATCTGTACGCCGAGTACCACGAGGGCAAGATGACCCCGGAGAGCACCAGCTCTTCAGAGGGATCGTTCATTGAGAGGTCACGAGCGTTTGAGCGGCGGGTGGAGCGGAACCGCCTGGTGATGGAGAGACAGAGTGAGCTGACCCCTGACCTCGCCGCCACCATCAACACTGACTTTGCCTCCATCGCCGCCCAGCCCTGTGGCAGTGGCGGCAACAGCAGCAGCCAGGGGTTTGACTTCCAGGGCTGGTTCCAGGGAGTGTACGAAGAGCAGCGCTGCGCGGTGAGGGAGGCCCCCCTGCAGGTCAGGGAGCAACGGGTTCACAGTGCCGGTGACGGCGCTTTCCTCTCTCCGCCTGAGGATCACCGGGTTCGCAGCTGGAGTCAAGGTAGGAACGATGGTCTGTTGTGGTCTCTGTGCCACCACCCCCCGCCCCCAGCCCCCAGCCCCCAGCCTGCTTCACCTTTTCTTTGGGTCAGCACACAGAGGGGTTCATTATCGCTTGGAAGACCTCACGCAAACACAACAACAACAAAGGCTGCACTGGCCTATGGTAACTGTCACAAATTGTGCAAGTAAATAGGAGTAAAAACTCCATGCATGAAAAAACTCCACCAGTGCTGCAGTGGTACATCTTTTTGTTTAAGGCTGATGTTTTCTGTCTGCGTAGGTGTTTAATGTTTTGTTTGGTTTATCTTAGCTCAGATTTGCTTTTGTCTTTTTCATACTGGAACTAAAAACATCTTTGATTGGTGACATTTATGCTAAGTTTTCTTCAGTTGTTAGCATGTTTTTGAACTTCTGTGCTGTTTTCATTTTTTTTAAAGTGAACTTGTTCTGTGTTTCTGTGATACAGGTAAACAGCTTTGTTTTTCTTTGGCTGTTTATGCTTTATGATTTCATTGTGCATGCACACCCTGTTGAAGTGTGGTGATGGGTAGGGCTTTACTTGACATACTCAAGTCTCCTCCTGGAAAATGGACATAAATTTACTGATTAAGACTGCATTATAGTATTCATACATAATTACATCCAGTACTTGATGCATACATTACTGAATAAAGTATTAGCTATTATGAATGGTATGGCTTACACGCTGAAATCTCATTGAAATATACACAGCACCAATCAGACACAGTCCTGTAAAAGAGAAAGGGTCTGAGTTGCTTCTACACAATTTCCACCATGAAGCACTTGTTTGCAAGGTTTACAGTGTCAGTTCTCTTCTAGTACATTTTTTGGTCTAAACAGCTGTTGTGTGTGTGTGCGTGCATGCATGCATGTGTGTGTGTGTGTGTGTGTGTGTGTGTGTGTGTGTGTGTGTGTGTGTGTGTGTAGGTGACAGCTCGGCCACTGTGAGCGGTGACCAGCTGATGGGGGAGGACCCAGAGACGCAGCCAGCATCTGCCATCTGGTGCCTGACGGTCAGGGACGGACTGATTGTGGCTGGCTGTGGCAATGGGCGCATTGAGGTCTGTACCATCCTCTATGCACCTGTCTTTGTCCTCCATCTTGGGCTGCGCACTGCACACGGCATTCAGCCACAGCTGTGCTGTTGGGGTTATGCAAGCGTAAAGGGATGTTCTGCTGGGATTATGCAAGTGTAAAGGGACATTCTGCTGGGATTATGCAAGTGTAAAGGGACATTCTGCTGGGATTATGCAAGTGTAAAGGGACATTCTGCTGGGATTAGGGATTATGCAAGTGTAAAGGGACATTCTGCTGGGATTAGGGATTATGCAAGTGTAAAGGGACATTCTGCTGGGATTATGCAAGTGTAAAGGGACATTCTGCTGGGATTAGGGATTATGCAAGTGTAAAGGGACATTCTGCTGGGATTATGCAAGTGTAAAGGGATGTTCTGTGTAAAACATTCAGGAACTCACCTAAACTACTAGTATATCTCATGGTCATAATAAAGCAGTCTTAGAAAACCAAACTTTGTAAAATGTTCTTGTGCATTTACTCTCACAAGCTCATGAACTCTTACACATTGAGGAAAGGTGTGAAGTATTCCTTCTAAACTGCCCATGGTTTTGAGTGCAGTTAGTGAAGATTGTGTGTAGCAATGGGATATGGTTCACATGGAGGGGGAAACAGGGGGTGGTGGGGGGGGGGGGGGGTCTCTTGGGGCAATGAAACTGAAGAAAAGGTTTGTGAAAAGAGAAAAGTTTTCAAGGCAGAATTAAAGGAACTGACAGAGGTAGCATGGTGGACTGAAATGCTAATTATCGCTATGGTTACATTTCAGATGTGGGAAGGCGAGACAGGGCGACTTAAATACCAGTACAACAATTCTGCTGCGGGGGTGACGGCTATCTGTTTTGTCAGCAACAGGTATGGTAGGAAGTCAGCCAGCCACTGGTCATCAGGAGCCCCATCTGGTCAAGCCAGCATTGGCAGAGTGGTGGCTGTTGTTTTTTTGGCTCCCACCAGAGGTGGCTCCTTTTCACCTCTGGTTTGTGATACGCCAATAAAAATGTCCTTTAGTATTGGTCTGGTGCATCATAAATGTCCTTTAGTATTGGTCTGGTGCATCATAAATGTCCTTTGTCCTGATTCTCTTTTAAGACCCATTTTTTCTGAGAGAAATTGTGCCATAAACAGTCATAAATTTCAGCCTATTAATAGCAGACAGATAGTTATGGACAGAATTGTGACATTAATGATTTGTGTCTATAGGTTGATTTAAACCTGAAGTTGCTGTCTTTATCTAACTTTTAAGTTCCCATGCTTGTGGCCCCTTGAGGGTGCTTCACAGCACATTAACAGTAAAGTGTTCTGTGGCAGGTGAAAACCTGACCATCCAGATGGGTGCTCAGCATGGCTAGTACAACAGTGATGAGACAGAGATGTTACTTACCAATTGTCTGTCTTTAACTAAGTGCAGTACATGACTTTTGTTCACTGAAGCTGCACAGGACACCCTCTGATTTCAAGTAGAAGGAAGGAAAAATTATTCAGAGCGTTTCAAAATTGTCATTTAAAAAAGCAAATGTCTTCCTGGATTTACATTGATTTCACTTGTGTGGTACATTGGTTTCACTTGTGTGGTACATTGGTTTCACTTGTGTGGTACACAAGGTTTGTTTATGCATCTAATAATGGGTTACAGTGACTAGAAGTCTGAGAACCTCTAGAACTAGTAGAAGCTGAGAGTCCAATTCTCCACAAACATAAAATTATAATCTGTGCGTAGAAAAAGATGAGCGGGTAATTAACTGTTGAGGCATTAGCAGTTAATGCCTCAACAATTAATTTCTTGCTTGTTGTTTTTTCTACACTTTGAGTTTGACCTAAAAATTAAAAGAAACAAAAAACAAGCAGTATCTAAGGTCTGATTGCTAGTAATTGAAAGAACTGCTCAGCAAAGTGCTGGAATGAACTGTTTTCTTCAGAGTGGTGACATGTTTTCTTCAGAGTGGTGACATATTTTCTTCAAAGTGGTGACATGTTTTCTTCAGAGTGGTGACATGTGTGACATGTTTTCTTCAGAGTGGTGACATGTTTTCTTCAAAGTGGTGACATGTTTTCTTCAGAGTGGTGACATGTGTGACATGTTTTCTTCAGAGTGGTGACATGTTTTCTTCAAAGTGGTGACATGTTTTCTTCAGAGTGGTGACATGTGTGACATGTTTTCTTCAGAGTGGTTGCTGCTCGGATGGATGGCAGTATTGATTTCCTGGAGCTGGAGACGTTTCACAACCCCTCTCTGTTGCCTCAGTCTCCAGCCAGTGCCACACGCACACACAGAGGTAGAGTTCAGAGACATCTCTCTTACCTCAATCTCCAGCCAGTGTTGTACCCACCCACAGAGGTAGAGTTCAGAGACATCTCTCTTACCTCAGTCTCCAGACAGTGCTGCACACACCCACAGAGGTAGAGTTCAGAGCCATCTCTCTTACCTCAATCTCCATACAGTGCCACACACACACACAGAGGTAGAGTTCACAACCCTTTTCTTTTGCCTCAATCTCCAGACAGTGCCACACACACACACAGAGGTAGAGTTCACAACCCTTTTCTCTTGCCTCAGTCTCCAGCCAGTGCCACATGCACACACAGAGGTAGAGTTCACAACCCTTTTCTCTTGCCTCAGTCTCCAGCCAGTGCCACATGCACACACAGAGGTAGAGTTCACAACCCCTCAGTCTCCAGCCAGTGCTACACGCCCACACAGAGGTAGAGTTCACAACCCCTCAGTCTCCAGCCAGTGCTACACGCCCACACAGAGGTAGAGTTCACAACCCCTCAGTCTTCAGCCAGTGCCACATGCACACACAGAGGTAGAGTTCACAACCCCTCAGTCTCCAGCCAGTGCTACACGCACACACAGAGGTAGAGTTCACAACCCCTCAGTCTCCAGCCAGTGCCACATGCACACACAGAGGTAGAGTTCACAACCCCTCAGTCTTCAGCCAGTGCCACATGCACACACAGAGGTAGAGTTCACGGCCCCTCAGTCTCCAGCCAGTGCCACATACACACACAGAGGTAGAGTTCACGGCCCCTCAGTCTCCAGCCAGTGCCACACGCACACACAGAGGTAGAGTTTGCAGCCCCTCAGTCTTCAGCCAACACAGAGGTAGAGTTCACAACCCCTCAGTCTTCAGCCAACACAGAGGTAGAGTTCACAACCCCTCAGTCTCCAGTCAGTGCCACACACACACACACACAAAGGTAGAGTTCTGTTCACAACCCTTCTCTTGCCTCATTCTCCAGCCAGTGCCTCACACACACACAAAGGTAGAGTTCTGTTCACAACCCTTCTCTTGCCTCAGTCTCCAGCCAGTGCCTCACACACACACAAAGGTAGAGTTCTGTTCACAACCCCTCAGTCTCTAGCCAGTGCCACACACACACACACACACACACACACACACAAAGGTAGAGTTCTGTTCACAACCCTTCTCTTGCCTCAGTCTCCAGCCAGTGCCTCACCTTGCTTCAGTCTCTAGCCAGTGCCACACACACACACACACAAAGGTAGAGTTCTGTTCACAACCCTTCTCTTGCCTCAGTCTCCAGCCAGAACCGCACACACACACAGAGGTAGACTTCACAACCCCTCTCTTTCTCTCTCACTCTCTTTCCCTCTCAGTCTCTTTCTTCAGGTTTTGTGTGCATTTTACTTGTTCAGTCATTTTCAAAGTATGGCCACTGATTTCAGTGTTGTTATTGTCTATTACCTTTTAGTTAGCTATTTGTTCATAATGTTACCCTGTTTAAATATAAATCAGTTTTTTTCTTTTACATTTTTCTCTTATCAGTAGTAGTCTGACTAGTCTAAATAAAAATAAACTACAGTCCTTGGAAAATAAAGTGGTCAAGTTCCAACTTTTTATTCTCTCTTTTAATTCACCACCCATTGCTGTCTCTCTCACTCTCCTTTTTAGTCCAGCATTGTATGGTCCCAGTTTGGTGAGAAAGGTTTTGACACAGTGGGGTGTTTGTGATGTTTTTATATACTGTTCTTTCTTTCTTTCTTTCTTTGTGTGGGTGGGTGGGTGGGCGGGGGGCATGCCTTTGATCTTCTTGTAACACATCCCACATCAGTTCTGAATTGTTAGTTTGCTTCTTACTTCTGACACTGGAAATGGAACTGAAGTGCTGTAGAACATGAACAGTTCAGTCATTATCCAAACACAAAAAGGTTCAAACGAACGCTTATTTATTTTAACACGGACACACAGTATGCAAGTTTTCAAGGAAATACCCTTTATCAAACAACAAAATGATACTTAACAGACAAACATTTAAAAATGATGAAAAATGAAAGAAAAAGACATCTTATTTTGGTTGAGTTTTTGAAGCTTGTTTGGTGCTTGGAAGATTGGTGGCATCAAATTTCCCCAAAATTTGCATACTGTGTGTCAGTGTTAAATAAGCATTCATTTAAATGTTTTTGTGTTTGGATCTTGTTTAAGAACACTAACAGTCGTTTTTTTTCTTCAGATTTTGTTTAGTTCAGTCATTATGTTAACACATGACAGGTGTGTCTAGTGTCCATGATGTGAGTATGTTTTCAAGCCAAACAAGTTTGTGTATCAGCAGTGTGCACTGGCATTGTAAGTTGTGAAATGTATGCCATTGCAACACTTACAGAGTGTTATTTACCTATTTCACCTTCCCTTGTTATGGGATAGTTTCTGGCCTGTTTGCCTCAGATGTGTGTACTGAAATACTGGTATTTAAAATGATGTTGGCATAGTTGTCATTTCACTGTGTGTAGGAGAGCTGATGATGAAATTAGCCTCAAACAAGTGATTTGTGCTGTGTTCGAATATTGTGGTTCGGGTGAACAGGCATTTCATTTGGATGGATTAAATTTTACAGTTGACAAGAGTCCCCTCCTTGCTCCACTGTGAGACCGGATGCAGCCACAGGGCAGCATGCTGTAAAAAAAAGTCGGGAACCACCTGCACAGAATGCCCTTTTTCACAGTCTCACCAGACCTCAGACTCTGACATCAGACACAACTGTCCATTTTTGAAGAATAAGATGGATTAAAAACAAATCTAATCAGTGGTGCAGATGTTTAGTTTTTTTTCTGGTACTATGACAATGAACAGTGCAAAGGTATAGGTTTTTTCTTCTTCTAGCACTGTGACAATGAACAGTGCAGAGGTTTAGGTTTTTCTTCTTCTGGCACTGTGACAATGAACAATGCAGAGGTTTAGGTTTTTCTTCTTCTGGCACTGTGACAATGAACAATGCAGAGGTTTAGGTTTTTCTTCTGGCACTGTGACGATGAAGAGTGTAAAGGTTTAGGTTTCTATACTGGCACTGTGACAATGAAGAGTGTAAAGGTTTAGGTTTCTATACTGGCACTGTGACAATGAAGAGTGTAAAGGTTTAGGTTTCTATACTGGCACTGTGACAATGAAGAGTGTAAAGGTTTAGGTTTCTATACTGGCACTGTGACAATGAAGAGTGTAAAGGTTTAGGTTTCTATACTGGGCTGTGGCCGTCAGCAGTCAGTGGTGCAGAGTTTTGTTTTTCTGGTACAAATGTTTTGGTTTCTGTATAATTAGCCTGTGGCAGTCGGTGGTTCAGAGGCAGAGTTTTTGTTTTGTTTTTCTGGTACAAATGTTTTGGTTTCTGTATAATTTGCCTGTGGCAGTCGGTGGTTCAGAGGCAGAGTTTTTTTTACAAGTTGATCAGGAAGTGCAGACAGGTTGACTTCATGCGTCACCCTTCCTGTCCAGGTCACGCCAGACAGTACAGCCTGGGCAACGTTCGTCCCCAGCGCCTGTGGGAGGACACCATACGCTGCCACAGTCTGGCGTCTCTGCGTGCCCACCAGCGCCCTGTCAACTGCTTGCTGTGCGAGGGCGACCGCATCGTGTCGGCCAGCCAAGACCACACACTGAAGGTACTGTGCAGCCGGCCCTGCACCAAGCTCCGTGTTACCGCCGCTTCTTTCCTCACCTGCTCTTGGTCTGACCTCCCTGTGGTCCTGCACTGACTGGGGGAATGCATGTCAGCATTCAAATGATTGCCATTGGCTAGGTCCAGACACACCAGCTTTCAAATGATTGTCATTGGCTAGGTCCTGACACATCAGCTTTCAAATGATTGTCACTGGCAAGGTCCAGACACACCAGCTTTCAAATGATTGTCATTGGCTAGGTCCTGACACATCAGCTTTCAAATGATTGTCATTGGCTAGGTCCTGACACATCAGCTTTTAAATGATTGTCATTGGCTAGGTCCTGACACACCAGCTTTCAAATGATTGTCATTGGCTAGGTCCTGACACATAAAAGGTTAAAAACACACTATTTATTAGAACAAAACACAACAAATGCGAATTTTGGGGGTAATCAGATTGTAATTTGCCACATTCAGTTGTAGCTAGCATTTCTCGTCGTCAGTGAACATGTGCCATTATTTATTTTGTAGGTTTTGTTTGGAATTTTCCAGTCCTTTGCTCAGCTGCTGTGCTTTAATTTGTGGGGAAAACATGACGATGATGGCCATTTTGTGTGTGGGGAGGGAGGGGGAACGGGGAGAGGGGGGTGATTTCATACAGAATAGTTCTTGTGATGTTTTGATTGGCTGAAGTGCTTGAGTCTCTGGTAGCCCAGAATCCTCCATTGCTGTGCATTCCAGAGGTTTGCCGATTTGAAGAAGTTGATGCATTTTGACCAGATATCTTTGTAGAACTTGTTACCATCTTAAAAACTGAGATGAAGGTCCACTTAATCCGATGCTGTCATGCCCTGAATTCAGCTCTGGCATATGTTGTGTGGTATGTCCCCACTAAGCTGGCTTCCACTAGCTGTTTAACCTTTCGCTGGCAGTGTTGTTGCTGAGCCTTGCCACTGTAGACAAATGAAACCATAGCCAACCACTCATGCTGCCAAATATTACACAGCTGTTTGTTTCTAAGTTTTGAATAGAATATAGAAGCTCCAAAGTTGTTCTACTGGCTAATATTGTGCGTGTGTACTGTGTGTGTGTATGTGAATGGGGAAAACGTAGTGTGTAAACAGTTAAACTTCTGCACTTCTAGTACTACTGTAGAATTTGTATTTTTTGGTATTTGTTTGAAAGCGATGAATATTACAAATGGAATGATGAATGCAAATGGAATGATGAATTCAGAGTGGTATGGAGTCCTAGTTAAGGATTTTGTCTTTTTGTGTGTGTTTTCCTCTTTGTTATTCCATCTGTACATGTCTTTCTGCCAGTAGTTGGATTTGTTCCAGTTGTTCAAATGTGCTACAGTTTGAAACCTTTAACAGGTGCTTTCGTAAAATGCTACAGGTGTTTCGCCTTGAGGACCAACTGTGCTTGTACACACTGTATGGACACGAAGGAAGCGTTGGAGCTCTTTGTTTGGACAGGGTGAGTTGCTTAATTATTGTTGGACAGGGTGAGTTGCTTAATTATTGTTGGACAGGGTGAATTGCTTAATTATTGTTGGACAGGGTGAGTTGGTCAATTATTGTTCGACACGGTGAGCTGGTCAATTATTGTTGGACAGTGTGAGTTGCTTAATTATTGTTGGACAGGTTGAGTTGCTTAATTATTGTTGGACAGGGTGAATTGTTTAATTATTGTTGGACAGGGTGAATTGGTCAGTTATTGTTGGACAGGGTGAGTTGGTCAATTATTGTTGGACAGGGTGAGTTGGTCAATTATTGTTGGACAGGGTGAGTTGCTTAATTATTGTTGGACAGGGTGAGTTGGTCAGTTATTGTTGGACAGGGTGAGTTGGTCAATTATTGTTGGACAGGGTGAGTTGGTCAATTATTGTTGGACAGGGCGAGTTGATTAATTGTTGTTGCAACAGGGTGAGTTGATTATTATTGCGACAGGGTCATTTCTATGGGTTGGTGAGTTGTTGTTTTTAATGCAGTGGCATGTTCCTGTGTGGTTATTATTATTATCATTGACACTGGACACGGTGATCTGTGTGCACGTTACTCTTACTATATGTAATGATGGTGTCTTCAGCTTCTTTGGATGCTACATAATTGAGGGTGATTTCAGCTTGTGTGAATGTCACAATAATACACTTCTATGGGTTGGTGAGCTTTTATTTGAATGCAGTAACGCCTTCCCTGGCAAATTTGGGTGTTTGCTGTTATTGTCATTATTGATACTTAACATGGTGACATGTGTGGGTCTTATTCTTACTCTCTGTTATGGTGGCAACTTCAGCTTCTTTGGATGTTACATAAATGTATTGATTTCAGCTTGTGATATTGCAGTTATGCTAGAATGATTGTGACTTCAGTTTATATAAATGTTGCGGTGAAAAGATGATGTGATGTGGATTTCAGGTCATGTGGATGAATGATGGCAACTTCAGCTGACCGAAAGATCCAGGCATGAGTAATGTGACGGCAGTTGGGCTGTCTGGCTGTCTGGCTGTTTCAGTGCCCACCGTATGCAGCTGCCAGCGGTTCATCCGACGGCACAGTGCGCTTGTGGGACCTGATGACAGGGACGTGCACTCACAAGTTCAAGTGGCACGAGGAAGCTGTGGTGCAGCTGGCCACGTCATTGCAGTTCGTCGTCAGTTTGGCTCAGGATGATCACATGTGCGTGTGGGAACGCACCCGCACTCGGCTTCTTCACAAAATATCTATGGTTAGTGAGAAAGCCAGGAAATCTGTTGATAAAGAGTCAGGATTGGGAGAAAGAGAAAAATGGAAGAAACATAGACATGGAAAGATTACCCCTTTCTTCAAGGACTAAGATACACAAGGTCTTTCTTTCTTACTGTTGCCATCTCAAACACAATGAGGCCCAGAGCGATCATGTAGAATTGACACACTAGGGAGCTAATTAGCGCTCAGTGATGTCACACAAACACAGCAACAAAGACATGAGTCGTTGGCAACTCGGGTCCTAGTTGTTGTATTTGTGTGGCATCTTTTGAGAGCTCATTAACTCCCTTTAAATGTACCTTCTTGAGCCCATGTGTCAAAGGAAAGTTTTCATTTTTATGCTTTGTATATTGATGAACAATAAAGATTTCTTTGATTTGATCTGCATGTTGTTTCTTACTGTTGGTTCCAACTAATTTGATGAATCATGCAGCACACTGATTGGTGAGTTGTGACAGACAGACAGATTGTGTATGTGTTCACGTGAGTGTTTGGGGAGAGGATAGATAGTTTTTTTAGGGCTTAGTCCACCATGACAGAGAGAATGAGATTATATATTACTAGTGGTGCAAAGGGGTGGTTTTGTGTATATTACTAGTGGTGCAAAGGGGTGGTTTTGTGTATATTACTAGTGGTGCAAAGGGGTGGTTTTGTGTATATTACTAGTGGTGCAAAGGGGTGGTTTTGTGTATATTACTGGTGGTGCAAAGGGGCGTTTTTGTGGGTTACTTGCAGGGGTGTCTGGGTGGCAGTATCATCCTGATGTCACATAACCTGGGAGTGATTGGAGTTCAGGTGAGTTTAAGAACCTGTACAGTTTATTCTGTTTGGTCACATCTGTCCGAGGACTGTGTCTAACTTCTGACTGCTTTGGCTTGAGACTGTGCTGCTAAAACTGCTCATCTTTCCTTCTGTCCGAAAAACTGACGGTAGAGCCTAACCTTCAACACAATTCCTGAAAAAAGGCAGATTGTTAAGGAGAACTTTAACATGCTCCGTGTTCAGAAACTGAATGTCCGTAGTTTTTGCATGCTTTCTGCCCAAATCTAGCCATCCACATTGTGGGAAATATTCTCTGCAAGCTTGCTTCATTATGGTGAGCCTTCAGCATGCCCCTTGTGGTCATCTTCACTGTTGATTTTGCCCTATAGGTCATGTTTGGATTTATACCTAAAAAAAAAGAGTGTTTTCAGGGCAAGTTGGAGTTGTGGGACCTGTCTCGAGGAGAGATTGTTCGCCAGGTGGGGCTGCAGGATGGGGAGCAAGCGTTCGTCACCCAACTCCTTGCCCTGGGCTCCAACAGCTTGGTCTGCGCCGCCAGCAACACGCTGTGCATAGTGTCCTTCCCAACCACGCTGGAGAAGGCGGAGTGAGCAGAATCCATGTCTGTCCCCACTATGTGGGAGTGGAAGAGAGCTAGGACTCCTCACAGCATCAGAGGACCCGCAGCAAACAACTGACATGCCCCTCTCCACAGCTTTGGAGTTGATGGAGTGAAAAAGCGTGATATCTTAAAGTTAAAGACTTAATCACCCGCTGCTTGAGTGAATGAGCATCCTCTCTCCAGTCCATTTGGTGAACTGGGTGTTCTCTCCCTTTGCATCAGAAAATTAGGAAAGCAGAATGAGTGTCATGTGGCCCCTGCATCCTTCCTCCAGCCCCCCCTTCCACCCCCCCCCCCCCCCCCACACACACACACACACCTCCCAACATTGGAGACAAGATCAAGTGAAAGAATATTTTGCCATGCCTGTCACGTTTGAGAAACGAGTGGAAGAAGAGTGCTTTATTCCGTGGTACAATGGAGAAAGTGTATGTATAATTCTTCCTGCAACATGGTGTCATTCATCTCTACTCATGCATACAGATCTTCAGACTATGGGATGAAATCATACGGATCTTCAGACTATGGGATGAAATCAGACTAGTTTGAGAGTGCAAAAGCCTGTCTTGAGTGTGCAAATGGCTGTGCTTAGACGGAAAGTTCGCAAATACTGCCATGGTGTAGTGTCGTAAAGAGGTTTGGGATGGTTTCATGCTGTTTCATGCCATCACTGTCTCATGCATGCTCTCATGCTACAGCTCTGCTACATTGCAGAAAGCTGTTTGATTGAAAGAAGTTTTTATTCCCCTGTTACAGTGACAGCAGTTCCAAAAAAGGGGTGAGTGAAGAGTGTTCAGTTTCATTCTTACAACATTATGTCATCATTCCCCTTCGAAGACAGGTATTGGAATACATTTCTGATGAGAGCTAATGAGTCATATTTCCTCTTCAAACATGTGGATTGACTAATATCTCATTCTGCCATACTGTGTCTTCACTTCAGCATTCAAAGTGGTGCAAGTGCTTTTGTTGATCTCTTTGGGCTGCCTGCTGTCTCTCTTGCGCGGGACGTGTGAAAGGCTGGATACAAGGTGTATGCAGATTGTTGTGTTGAGAGATTATGTGCTAGGCTGTGAGTGTGAATGAACTTCTTTGGAGATTGGTTCTTGCACTGTTTCCTTTCTTTTCTGTTATCCCCACTATGTGCTGAAAGGCAGCATTTCATCAGTAAAATGACAATCAACAGAGAACTGTCTCTAGACCATCATGGTTTGCCATCAAAATCTCTCCACCATTCTGAAATTTTAAATCCAGTGACAGGTTATACACCTTTGTAATTGTCCATTTCAACAGTCAACCCACCTGCAGGATGTAAGTTGAAGGTAAAGGGGCATTGACAGCACTTTGTATACCATCATGATCGTCAATCAAAAGCTTTTAGTTCTGGGGGATTTTTTAATCAAATGATAATTTATGCTCGTTATTCAAGTTATGATTGCTGGACCTACCTCTGTGGTATCAAATGAAACAAAGCTACAAGTGTTCTGTCTCAAGTTGTCCTGCCGTGGTTGCTTTTGAAATTATTGTTTCCTTGTGAGTGAGTTGTCACTGTTGCCTGAATTGTCCCTTTGTTATGAATGGCTGTCTGTTTACGGGTACTTTTGGTTAGTGTGGCACAGTCAAGTAAATGGTTTGCAGAAGCCAAGTCCAAACATTGTACAGAAAGTAAGAGGATTGTTGGAATTTGTATTTGTATGCCAAGAACTTGCTTTTGTTTTAATAATTGTTGCCCTTGTCGGATAGATGTCATTTTGTTGCAGAAAAAAATCCTGCCACGCATGTAAAGCTGCACGAGGTAAACTGTGTGCATGCTATTCATCAGTCTTACTTTTAGCCATATGTTTTTACAGCAAAAGAGAAATTCCCACAAGATAAAATATTACTTTAGAAAAAAAGGGAAAAAATCAGGCATCTTGCCTTGTATTTTTGTATGTTTTACTATGACAAGTTTCAGATAGAGTTTTGATTGACTGAGCTATTTAGGGTTCCACTGTAATCTTTTCCTTGTGGGGTGTTTTCTGCGATTTCATGCTTCTATGTATGCTTTGCTTTATATTTGTGTAGGGCTTGATTTTGTTGATTTGACTTGAAAGGGTTTACATATACAGGCTTTGAAAGGTGTGTTTGACAGTTTTATCATTCTGAGGGACCCTGTGTAGTTGACAGAACTAAAACCCCTTTACCAGCTACTGATAATCCTCATTGTTATCACACACACACCATTAAAGTGTGATACGCACACACACACACACACCATGAAAGTGCAATTATCACAAACACATACCATGAAAGGGTGATATCACATACACCATGAAAGTGTTTGTTATCACACACACACCATGAAAGTGTGATCACACACACACACACACACATAAACACACACCATGAAAGTGTGATTGTTATGACACACAATGAAAGCGTGTCTCAGACACCCGTTTAAAGTCTTTCTTTTCTTTTTTTAAACCAAATTTTGTATAGTTTGAAAAACCCTAATGTAAAATATCTTTAGAAGCATTCATTCAACCAGTGCATTTAAAACCTCTCTGAAGACCCATCTGTTTCAAACCCGCTACTGCTACTAGTGCTGGCAAACTGCGTCCCCTGCACCCCTCCCCGCTCCAGTGCTGACTGATGTGCTGTCAGAGTGCATGCATGTGTGTGTGGGTCTGTGTGTGTAATGTGGGTCTTGCCTCTTCAGCTTCTTGTTGTTTTAATTGTGTGTCAGCATTTAAAATAAAAAAATCCGTGTTAGGTGTGTCAGCATGGTTGTAGTTTATATGTGAATTTTGTACAGTGCACTGAGCTCTATTTTAATATTAGAGGTTCATGCTTTATAAATATATTAAGGATTATTATCAGGATATACTGTGTCCATTTGTGTTGTTGTTATTTAATGTTTTTTAATCAATTTTCAAAAGATGCTTGTCTGTTTGGCTAAAAAAACAAAAACAAAAAACCTAGGTTGCTCCAAAGAGACGGCATTCTTAGTTTTACTTGACCACTCAGTAGGGTAGGATGCTCTTTAAAAATAGATCAAAGTTGTCACCAATCTTCCATTCACTTGCTTGGTCAGAAAATGAAGTTGCCGTTTAAAGCAGGAAGTATTTACCTCTACTTCCCCTTTAATGTGGAAAGCATTTACCTCTACTTCCCCTTTAGAGTGGGAAGCATTTACCTCCGGCCACCCGTGACAGTTGGGAGCACTGGCTTGACCTCAGCTGGCTCTTCAAAGTAGGAAGCATTTACCTCCAGTTGCTTGTCAAAGTCCAGCTATGCAGTGTTACTGGGGCATTCTTTGTACAGAAATAGTGTTGTCACCTACGGTGTTACTAATCCTGGTATTACTCCTGATTAGTTTCATTCATACATCGGAACAATGTTTTGGAAGGGGCACTTATTTTAGTTGTTGTTTTCAGAGAATTTTCGTGTTTGGTTTTCAACTTTTGGTGTGTTTTTTTCTTCTTGTTCCTCATTCACCCCAGTGAGATGGAAACACCAGCTCCTCTCACAGACGCTGCCGTCCTCCGTAAGGCTGCCAGCTTCCCATGCAGCTTCTCCACCAGGGGCAGAGCTTTTTTAGGTTTTTATTCTCTGGCTAGTCAGCAACAGCATATAATGAGTTTACCAAACCGATGTCACATTAATCAGATGTGTCATCTGTGCTTAATTAGCGTAGATTTTACTCACTTTCATATTACTCCTGACTGTTAGCACTGTGGAGAACAGTCGCTTTGTTTTTTTGCAACTGTGACATTCTAGTTTTGTAGCTAGACAGTAATAAGTTTTGTTTGAAATAACAGATGGAGGATCACTCTTTTCAGCTATATAAACTTTGTTGTATTTTAACTGTTTTGTCCATCTCTGCAGCTAAACTGTTAATTGTTACAAAATAACTTGAGTGATTTTTCTGTGAAATGTTTGCTGCAAACCTTTCTTGCCATATTTATTATATTACAGATGTAAGTTAGTTTTTGAATGACTCTGTGTGTGTGTGTGTGTGTGTGTGTGTGTGTGTGTGTGTGTGTGTGTGTGTGTGTGTGTATGCGCTCACATGCAAAGTGGCTTTATCAGTACTTTCTACCTTGCCAGTAAGTTGTTCATGAAGATTGAGGTTTCTAAAAAGATGTGTGTAACTGTTTTGCTGATGGTGCCCTGACATGTGACCACTGCAACGCTGTGTTAAAGGTGATGGGGTGGGGGCTGGCCACCAATTAGTACAATGCTTTGTGCTTCCATTGTGGAGTCAGATAAAACCGGAATGGTACCACTGCATTCCCAAGAGTTGCATAGCTCTGTGCTTAGTAGACTTGGGCGGGGGAACCCTCAGCACGTAGGGGCGACGCCAGCAAAGGGTTAAGACAGGTGGTCTCTTGTCAGGAGTTCTGCTGTTGTACTTTCGGTAAAACACACCCATCAGGAGTTCCGCTGTTGTACTTTTGGTAAAACACATCCGTCAGGAGTTCCGCTGTTGTACGTTTGATAAAACACCCCCATCAGGAGTTCCACTGTTGTACATTTGGTAAAACATGCCCATCAGGAGTTCCACTGTAGTACATTTTGTAAAACACACCCATCAGGAGTTCATTGTAGTACATTTTGTAAAACACACCCATCAGGAGTTCCACTGTAGTACATTTGGTAAAACACACCCATCAGGAGTTCCACTGTTAGACTGTAGTACATTTTGTAAAACCCATCAAGAGTTCCACTGGAGTACATTTTGTAAAATACACTCATCAGGAGTTCCACTGTAGTACATTTTGTAAAACACACTCAATAGGAGTTCCACTGGAGTACATTTTGTAAAGCACACCCATCAGGAGTTCCATTGTAGCACATTTTGTAAAACACCCCCATCAGTTCCATTGTAGTACATATTGTAAAACACACCGATCAGGAGTTCCACTGTAGTACATGTTGTAAAACACACCCATCAGGGTATGTCCTGTAAAACACCCATCAGGTGCTCCACTAGTTCCACTGTAGTATGTTTGTAAAACACACCCATGAGGAGTACTACTGTAGTATGTTTTGTAAAACACACCCATGAGGAGTACTACTGTAGTATGTTTTGTAAAACACACCCATGAGGAGTACTACTGTAGTATGTTTTGTAAAACACACCCATGAGGAGTACTACTGTAGTATGTTTTGTAAAACACACCCATGAGGAGTACTACTGTAGTATGTTTTGTAAAACACACCCATGAGGAGTACTACTGTAGTATGTTTTGTAAAACACACCCATCAGGAGTACCACTGTAGTATGTTTTGTAAAACACACCCACCAGGAGTTCCACTGTAACACATTTTGTAAAAACATACCCATTATGAGTTTCACTGTAACACATTTTGTAAAACATACCTTAGCTAAACTGCTGCTTTGCCAGTACACATGCCACTCTTTAGTGGTGTAATTATCTGTGTGGAAAGTTTTTATGGTCAATTGTTTTTACACTGAAATAATTGGGCTGAATGGGTCTTATATAGAGGTGAATGGATCTTCACAGTTCAAGGAAAGAATGTATTTATCTGTTTTGATTTGTGCCAATTTGTTCAGTTGTACATACAGTGTGATTACTGTTTGTCCCTCTTTGGTCCTTATAAAATAGCTTTCATTGCATTTGTAAGTATGAACATGCCTATTTATTATTTTTGCTACGAGTATGAATGCATGTAAATATATTTCCATGCCTGCCATGTTGTATTCCATATGATCAGCAAGTCATATTCCACCTTTCCTCCTTATGATCTTTGTTTAGTTGTGCAGTTTGAAAAAAATGATGGTAAAATAACATGTATGGAAAATGTTAATATTTGTGAATGAAATAACTTCTCCCCACCCCACCCCCCTTGAAATAACCCTCCCCACCCCCCTTCCTTTTGTTTTGAACTTGTGATCATTTGTGGTGTAACGCTGCTAAGTGTTAAAATACCTGGTGAACACCCGTCTTCTCAAAATGTGTGTTTTTCCAGCAGGTAGGCAAGATCGAAATCAAACTCGAAAGTAAGGGTCTTGGTTTAGAATGTCCTGTTGATTTTGTATGGAGTTTAGAAAACATGTTTTGTGAGTGTTGATTAACTGGGAACAGATGTGAAACAAATGACAATACCGTCTGGTGGCCTACCTTACCTGCCGCATGATGCAGCCTTGGATGTTTGGCCATGATCAGCAGCCGAGTGCATGTCACCTGTGTCCAGCAAGTGGGTGCACAGAAAAAAGAACCTGTTTTCCAAATCAGATATAAAATTAACATCAGGTTTTTACTTTTAAGACATAACCAAGGCTATTTTGTATGAGAGTTTGAAGGCAAATGTATGTTTTGGGGCCATTCTACAATACTGAACATGAAATCAATGAAAAAAAAGAGAAACCTCTCACAGTTCGAGCATCACATTTATATATTAACCTTTTTACCATTTAATGTCAACTGCAGTCTGCAACACATTTGACTGTCACTAAATTATTATGAACCAAAAGCAATTTTCATTGTTGGTTGTGTTTTTTTAAACATTACCTCACATGAATCACTCATGATTAGAAACATTTAGTTTTTGTCATTTTCAGCAGATTCTCTTCAGACACCAGAATGTACCCGGCCTTTGTGGCCACCCCAAAACAGTTTTGCATAGACTAGTAACATTAAGGAAGGATACACAGAATTTATTTGATGCATTGGACTACTTATTAATGTGCTGAATAACTATGAGTCTATGTTCTTGCTTGTCTAGTGCTGGTGAGAACATGTTTGTTTTTGCAGAGAAGTTATTTTTTAGTTATAGTTTGAAATTGTGTGTGTGAAGGTACATGGTCTTGTATGTTATATTCTGGTTGGGAACTGTGTGAGATGTTATTTGTGCAGTTCCACTATGAAACTTTGAGTGTGCAGGTGTATACGTTTCTGTTTATGTCATTCTGGTATGAAACTGAATTAACTATATGAACGTGTAATTTTCTGTTTGTACAGTCCTGTTGTAAAACTTAGGCAACTATGCTAAGGTGTATGTTACTGTTCGTGTAGATCTAGTATCAAACTTACGCTTAACTATGTGAAGGTAGCATTTCCTGTTTGTACAGATCTCGTGTGAAACTGATGTAAATGATTATGTGATTGTGTCTTATTTACTGTTTGTACAGTTCTGGTATGAAACTTAGGTAAATATGTGAAGGTGTATGTTTCCCTTCGTGCAGTTCTGGGGTGCAGCTTTGTGTGTGAGGGTGCATGTTCCCATTATTGCAGTTCTAGGGTGCAGCTTTGTGTGTGATGGTGCATGTTCCTGTTATTGCAGTTCTGGTATAAAACGACTGTTGTATGTGCATGTTTGTGCAGTCCCAGGAAGAAACTTTGTCCACGAAGGTGTACAGTCTGAAGCTGGTCAAACATTTGTATAAAAATACTTTACCTGTGTCACTGTTGTACAGCCTCTGTAAAAAGGCCACCATCTCCCATTGCCTCTGATTTCATCTTTTTTATGCTTTCAGTACAACTGCGTATGTCTCTTTTTCTTCTTCCTTTGTTGTTGTGTGATTTGCTTTAACACTTGCCCTAGGAAACACAAGACTTTGGGGTTTTATTGGCCTGTCAATCATGGGACCAAAATGAATTTCGAAATGTCTGTAAGAAGTAAATGATGTGGTAGTGGCTTGTCCCTTGCGTACAAGGGTTATTGAGAAGGCTTGATGAATCATTTCTCACTTTTGTATTCTTATTTCTCAAAATGGAGATCAGCTTGTATTCTTATTTCTCAAAATGGAGATCAGCTTGCGTGAACCAGTTCCACTCATTTGAGGCCAGGGATCAGGCCATGGTGGCTGAGCAACCTGAGCAAAACCAGTGAAAATTCCCTGACCAGTTGAGCATGAGCTCATTTCCCTAATTGGTTCCCACACCATGCCTGGACAGAGCAGTCAGCTCTCTCCAACTTCACCGAGTCATGGGTGTATGTGGGTTTAGCTGTAACCTAGGTCAAGTGGCTTTAGCTGTAACCTGCCTTCTGCGCTTTTGGCAGAATGACTGGGTAACATGGAGGTGGAACAGATACCAAACTAAGAGTCAGCACTTAAAGTTAACTCTGGAAAAGAGTCTCCTGTCAGATCAAGACTGTAACTTTCTGATCACAAGCCCAACACTGTATCACTGATCTAAATCCCCACATTAATGACTGCATAGATATATTACATGATGGGGTGGGGTGGGGCTGTTCTTTTAAATAGATGCTGTTTCACTGATTATACACATTGTACATGTAAAGTTGCATGACTAATCTGTTCTCCAAGCTGTATGAATTGCTGACTGTTGAAATGCATATATGTGCTTTGTGCCAATTAAAATTATGAACTGTAACACAAAATTAAAGGTTTTATTCTTTTTACATGTCTGTTTTATGTTACTGTCAGTGTCAAGAGAAGCACACACTGTTACTGTCAGTGTCAAGAGAAGTACACACCGTTACTCTCAGTGTCAAGAGAAGCACACACTGTTACTGTCAGTGAAATGCACATGAGAGTCCCATGGAGATAAACCCGGCTACTCCACGTGCTTATCGATGAGGCTGATTCCTTCCTGAAGAGCATCAAGCTGCCGCAGCATCTTCCGGCTGAAGACAGACCCAAACCCAGACTCGGCTCCATTGTCCATCTTGCCATCAAATGAGGGGACAGTGGGCACCGTCTGTGCCTCATGTTCAGTGTGCTGGAGACACGCGTAATCCTTGAGGTTATCCTTCACCTCGTTGGCGTTCTCCAGCTTCTGCAGAATATGTCTGCCAGAGGCAGGGCTTCCATCCTGCTTGTTGTCTGTGGCATTGCTGGACTCTGTCGTGCTGGGTACAACCTGCACTGAGGAGGCTGAAAGAGTGAAAGGTGGCAGTGAAAGAGTGAAAGGTGGCAGTGAAAGAGTGAAAGGTGGCAGTGAAAGAGTGAAAGGTGGCAGTGAAAGAGTGAAAGGTGGCAGTGAAAGGTGGCAGTGAAAGAGTGAAAGGTGGCAGTGAAAGAGTGAAAGGTGGCAGTGAAAGAGTGAAAGGTGGCAGTGAAAGGTGGCAGTGAAAGAGTGAAAGGTGGCAGTGAAAGAGTGAAAGGTGGCAGTGAAAGGTGGCAGTGAAAGAGTGAAAGGTGGCAGTGAAAGGTGGCAGTGAAAGAGTGAAAGGTGGCAGTGAAAGAGTGAAAGGTGGCAGTGAAAGAGTGAAAGGTGGCAGTGAAAGAGGGCCCTGGCGCAGTGACTGTTTCTATGCACATGCTGGCTGTGGATGTGGAGCAGGACCTGAATGAAACTGGTCTGAGAGAAAAGGAAACGGGGATCATTTTCCTTTTGCCCCAGTCTTTACTGTAAATGATTCAGCTTATCTGATTACCACTGAAATATGTTAGATGAAATACCAACGAGAAATTCTATTAAATAAGACAGCTCTAATTAGCTGCCAACACCCGTTCCAGTTTTAAAATACCACAAAATCAGTATTAGAACACGCTGTTAAAGAGAGACTGAAATAATAGAAAACTGGCTATGGACGTGTAAAACATTGCTGACCTTGTGGTTCATAGGCCATTAACGGAAGAAACTGGTCCTTTGATGGGGTGGAGTCATCATAAAATGTTATGGCAATTTCTTCCTCCAGTTGCACCTCTTCAAATTCTGCAAAGGAGAGTTAAAAAGAAAAGTATCAAATCTCAAAAAGGTTCCCACTCGAGTTTCAGTACAACACAATTATAAAAAGTTAACACCATTTGAGTTTCAGCGCAACACAGTTATAGAAAGTTAACACCACTCCAGTTTCAGTACAACACAGTTATAGAAAGTTAACACCACTCCAGTTTCAGTACAGCACTCCAGTTTCAATGCAACAGTTATAGAAAGTTTACAAAACATTCTAACACAATTGAGCTGTTTACCACAGAGTAAACAGAGGGGTCTATACACGGCCTAACACCCCACCAATGAATTTTAAAATTAATGGAAGTGGTATGCTAGCGTCCAGAAGTAACTGTGAATAAGTAGTCTTGAACCCATTAAAATGGGGCAGTCACACATACTGTGAATAGTCTTGAACCCATTAAAATGGGGCAGTCACACATACTGTGAATAAGTAGTCTTGAACCCATTAAAATGGGGCAGTCACACATACTGTGGATAAGTAGTCTTGAACCCATTAAAATGGGGCAGTCACACATACTGTGGATAAGTAGTCTTGAACCCATTAAAATGGGGCAGTCACACATACTGTGAATAAGTAGTCTTGAACCCATTAAAATGGGGCAGTCACACATACTGTGAATAAGTAGTCTTGAACCCATTAAAATGGAGCAGTCACACATACCATTTATGGCTATTATCGAGGAAAAACAAGTATTTTTGTCATCATCACATCTGTAGTATTCATAATTATGATTATTCTTCATTTAGGCACGGTTGGCATAGATACCCAGTCTGCCGTTTTCTTCAAGGGCTTGTATCATTTCCATCAGGCTGTCAGAGGCAACGTCCTCCTCCGTCGCTTCCGCTTTCTGCTCTGAAAACCGTAACAAGAGTTTATTCAGATTAGTGATTTTCATAACGTTTCTATTCTCTTAGGGCATTAAGCACACACACACACACACACACACACACACACACACACACACACACACAAACATAGAAACCTTCAAGATTTATTTATGTTATGGTTCAGCAGAACAAGTTGTGAGGTGGGTACATGCAACCTGTTGTTGCACTGCCACACACCATTGAGGCAGCTGCATTGTGTGTTCTAGGATGGATAGTAGTATTACAGACATGCAGATAGGAGTAAATTACGACCCAACATCCCAGCAGCAGTGCATGTCCCCTTCTGGCCGTGTTGTTTATCAGGACTGTGCCTTGTTGTCTTCTGTAGCTTCTTGGAGTGGGACTTCGAGCTCTGTTCCCTTCGCTTCTCACCACCTTCGTCTTTTCTGTCACCTTTGTGTGGGACAAACTCTCTGAAATCCTTTCCGTGGATGTAAAGTTCGTAAGGGTAGAGGTATCTGAAACGAGATCGGCAGCCGCTCAGTTGACCTCCCCTGCATTCCGTCCCCTCTAATGTTTGCTTAATCCACCCCCAGCCTTTGCCAGGTCCTGGCAAAGCGGTTCTCTGCGCTTACAACGATGGTGTACAGAAAAAGACCAGAACATGAAAGGTGAGAAAGAACAGTCTTTTAATGGGATACAAATTCAAACAATGCGCTAATTTTCACCGTAGTCCCGTTTTTCAAATAACAAGAAAGGAAGGAAGGACTGACTTGATTTTGTAATGGCCAGTCAACCATGACAGTTATATCAAGGTGATCAAGTAACAAAGTTATTCTTCGGGGCGGGGATAGCTCAGTGGTTACGGAGCGCCGAACTCGTGATTGAAAGGTCGCGGGTTCGAATCCCTGCTGGAACGGCGGGAGAATTTTCTTCTCCAGGGTCGACTTTCTGTGCTGACTCTTATTTCGGTATCCGTTCCACCCCCGTGTTACCACAGTAGCACGTAAAAAATCCCGGTCATTCTGCCAAAAGTGCAGGTGGCAGGTTACAGGTAAACACGCATACACCTTACGTATTGAACCGTGCTTCGGCATTGGTCACAACTTGTCCCTAATATGTCAAATGACATCTGAGGACATTAAGCATCAACTCAACAACAACAACAAAGTTATTCTACAAATTAACAGCCGGGGATGGGTTGAAATCGCTTCGGACTGGTTCAAGCTTCACTGGAGGAAGCATGGCAACTCTTTGACTATTGCGTAGGTGCATGTTGGGCATATTCGTGTAATTACACCGACATTATACCAAAACAATGAAACATCACAAGCAAGAAATCTGGTCATTAATTAATACTTAAAGTTTTTCCATTTTTATTTTTACTGTTAAGATGTAGAAGAACCTGTGGTAAAAGATCTTGGCGGCACGACTGTTGTGGACGTCGGTGTTGCAGGGGGTCTCCGTTACTTCCCTGTAAACTGCTGACCAACGCCGGTGGTCCGTTACCTGTGACACAGACAGTCACACCCCGTATCACATTAACAACAGGCTGTAGGTGCAAAAAGAAGACGAGGGCTCTATCACTACTTTTATTTTAAGGTGAGTACCAGCTCTATCACCATTAAAAAAAGAAAAGACGAGTGCCTATACTCTATCACCATTAGTGTAAAAAGTAGAAGAAAAGTACCAGCTCTATCACCATTAGGTGTAAAAAAGAAAAGAAAAAAAAAAAAGAAAAAAAGTGAGTACCAGCTCTATCACCGTTAATGTAAAAAAGGAAAAAAGGAGTGCCTATACTCTATCACCATTAGGTGTAAAAAAGAAAAAAAGTGAGTACCAGCTCTATCACCATTAGTGTAAAAAAGAGAGGAAAAAACGAGTGCCTATAGTCTATCACCATTAGTGTGTAAAAGGAAAAGACAAGTGCCTCTATCACCAGTGTAAAAAGTAGAACAAAAGTATCTGCTCTGTCACCATTAGGTGTAAAAAGGAGAAGACGTGTACTAAAAGAACAGTATCTGTTCTGTCTGAAGTGCAAAGAAAGAACAGGGAAAAGAACAGTTGTTAGGTGTAAACAGGAGAAGACAAGCACCTGCTTTATCCCCATTTGTGTAAAAATGAGAAGACAAGTACCTGCTCCATTAGCATAATGTGTAAAAAGGAGGAGACAGGTATCTGCTCTATCACCATTAGGTGAAGAATGTGGAAGGAGACGAGCACGTGCTCTATGATCATTAGGCAAAAGGAGGAGACGAGTACATGCTGTATCACCATTAAGTGTAAACAGGAGGAGACGAGTACATGCTGTATCACCATTAGGTGTAAACAGGAGACGAGTACATGCTTTATCACCATTAGGTCTAAGCAGGAGACGAATACTTATACTCTGTCACCATCAGGTCTAAGCAGGAGACAAGTACCTGGTCTATCCCCATCAGTTCATAAGGAAGAGACGAGTACCTGGTCTATCCCCATCAGGTCTAAGGCGGAGACAAGTACCTGGTCTATCCCCATCAGTTCATAAGGAAGAGATGAGTACCTGGTCTATCCCCATCAGTTCATAAGGAAGAGACAAGTACCTGGTCTATCCCCATCAGGTCTAAGGCGGAGACAAGTACCTGGTCTATCCCCATCAGTTCATAAGGAAGAGACGAGTACCTGGTCTATCCCCATCAGGTCTAAGGCGGAGACGAGTACCTGGTCTATCCCCATCAGTTCATAAGGAAGAGACGAGTACCTGGTCTATCCCCGTCAGGTCATAAGCAGGAGACGAGTACCTGGTCTATCCCCGTCAGGTCTAAGGCGGAGACGAGTACCTGGTCTATCCCCATCAGGTCATAAGCAGGAGACGAGTACCTGGTCTATCCCCGTCAGGTCATAAGCAGGAGATGAGTACCTGGTCTATCCCCGTCAGGTCATAAGGAGGAGACGAGTACCTGGTCTATCCCCATCAGGTCATAAGCAGGAGACAAGTACCTGGTCTATCCCCGTCAGGTCATAAGCAGGAGACGAGTACCTGGTCTATCCCCGTCAGGTCATAAGCAGGAGACGAGTACCTGGTCTATCCCCATCAGGTCATAAGCAGGAGACGAGTACCTGGTCTGTCCCCATTAGGTCTAAGGCAGAGACAAGTACCTGGTCTATCCCCATCAGGTCATAAGGCAGAGACGAGTACCTGGTCTATCCCCATCAGGTCATAAGGAGGAGACGAGTACCTGGTCTATCCCCATCAGGTCATAAGCAGGAGACGAGTACCTGGTCTGTCCCCATTAGGTCTAAGGCAGAGACAAGCACCTGGTCTATCCCCATCAGGTCTAAGGCGGAGACTAATGGTATAGCCCTATTTCACACTTAGCCTCTGCTCCCTTACTGCCCTACAGTCTGGAACTGGACGCTCCCACCCCAACACATAAACAACCTGATAGCAGCTTCCAGACTGACATGAGTGTGGTCAGTAGTGACGATGCCCCAGAGCCACTCCCTTCCCCCCTTCCCCTCTCTTCACTGTTTCTCACACACTGGCCTGCCACTTGCTCTTTGTTCCTGCTACCCATCACACGTTCTTCTGTCCTCTGTGCTAGTTGTTATATGTCTATGTCTCTAGTAATAAAGAATGCTTTGTGACTCAGCCATGTGTTAGTGTATTGGATAAAAGAGAACCCCAACATTATTGTGATCAACACAAACAACATTACAATACAGAGACGAGTACCTGCATGAAGCCGCCGCGTTCGTGCACGGCGAGGAAGAGGTGGAAGAGAGCGACACGCTGGTTCTGCCAGAAGGGGGCGCTGCCCATCTTGAGGCCGTTTCGTGCCATGAACCGCGACACGTCGTGATCGAAGGCGCGCTCGTTCCGCTTGTACATCTGTGCAGCAACATTCCAAACTCAGGGACAGTAAAGGAAAGAAGTCAGGCTGGGGACGGGCATAAAAATAAAATAATAAAAAAATGAGAGAGAGAGAGAGAGAGAGAGAGAGAGAGAGAGAGAGAGAGAGAGAGAGAGAGAGAGAGAGAGAGAGAGAGAGAGAACTCGAACTCGAAAACTTTATTTTACAAGGATTGTAGTTTAGGTTCAGTCAATAACCTGTCTAACAACTAGTCCTTGTTAATCTGCTGATGAACAGATATTAAATTACAGGCATTATTTATATACATATAGGCACGAATGAGTGAGCGAAACGTTATACATCAGATTTTCCACACAAAACATAACGTGTTCACAGCGCCAGATGTACACATGCATACATCACTCAGTTATACATTATGAGCATACAACCTGTTAATAAGGCAGCAGAGCATATCTGATCAACACCGGTATTGGAAAAAAAGAAGAAGAAAAAAAGGCAGAAAAAAAAGCAGTCAATGCTTGTCTTATAAAGAACAGTAAGGGGGGGGGGGGGGCACTATCACAAGCAGTCGGAAGGATTGGGCGGAATATTATGTCACAGTCCATCCTATGTAACTACTTCAAGGTGTGCACGAAGTTTATGCTTGAAAGAGCTGAGTGACTGACAAGATCTGACTGTCGGTGGTACGGTTGTGGCATAGAAAAGCACCAGAGAAGGATTTATTTGTTCTGAGTCTGTCTATCCTTGGCGTAGGCAAACTAAGCTTATAGTTCCTAGAGATGGAATAGCGTGAGGGTGTGTGTGTGTACAGGTTAGATATGTACTTTGGGGCCTCATTGCTAAGGACCCTGTACATGAACAAACCTTTGTCATATGCAAGTTGTTTTTGTAGGCTCATTATTCTCATCTCCTTTAATTTCTAGTCAGTAGTTAGAGTTGTATCTGGAAGGATTAACTTTACAGCTCTTCTGTGCAGAGAATTTAATCTCTTTTTGAGAACATCACTACATCTGTCCCACACGACTGACGCATGATCAATGTGAGGTTTAATGTGGGCGAGACAGAGACAGAAAGAGAGACAGACAGAGACAGGATGCCGCATGACTAATAAAAGAGGGGATTTTTTTTTTTTAATGGGGGTTGGGGGAGGAGAGAAATGGGGGGGGGGGGGGGGAGGGGTACAAAAAAGAAAGAGAGAAAGAAATGCTTGGATAATCCACTTTGCTACAGTTGCAATACTGTCCCACAGACACTAACTGCTCCGTGTTGCAAGATGAAAGACGGGCTATTTATTGTCGTTTTTCTCACTACCCCCCTATCGGCCTACCCCCCACCCCCTAAAAATGAGGGGGTAGACCAGTAGCCTGGCTGACGTTTGGTGTGAATATTTCCAGGATGAGCCAAACCTCAGAGT
>OY757542.1:34947800-34957269 GCA_963584105.1 Alviniconcha strummeri
GAACGAGCAGCTGTAGCCTTACACAGTGCGTTTTTAAAACTGGACCACTGTTCGGTTGTTTACATAGCTAGTGCCACGTGAAGCTGCTGCCATACGGACGCACGTTCTATGCCGGTACACCATACAACCATGTACCAATTCCAGTGTTGTTTAAGGCCACATAACTAGGGTGCATGTATGTTTAGCTGTAACCTGCTACCTGAGTGCACTTTTGGCAGAATGACCGGGATCATTTACGTGTTATTGCGGTAACACGGGGACGGAACGGATACCAAAGTAGGAGTCAGCACAGAAAGCTGACCCAGGAGAGGAAAATATAGTGAGTCCGTCGCTCTACCACTGAGCTGTCTCCGCTTTTTCGCGACATCTGTGAACTTTAGCTTCTGTCGGCGCGGTGAGCACCGCTCTGCACGCATTTTGGGTCACTGTGCCGTTCTTTTGTTTTTTGTTTTGTTTGGGGGTCAATTTGTTGTGTGATATACCAGTTGGACAGGGTAGTGCTCAATCTTCGTTGATTTTAAGTTTTTATTTTTGATCTGTTCTACCCGGCGTTCGACACTGAAAACACGTTTTTAGAAGGCTGTAATTATGTAGTTCTTTTAAATGACGGGGTGCTGAAAAGTAGAACTGTAACAATACAAAAAACAAGAATCACCTTTTCCTTGACCTCACGCCACGAGTTCGCATCAAACGGTAGATCTAGATCGAGTGTCGAGTCAATCGTTTTCTGCGATGGCGGTGGCGAATCAAGGGTGGTTTTTACAGTTGTCACACCGTGAGCGTCCTGTTATTTTTTTTACGGGAAAAAATCACTACATGCATGAAAAAAGAAGAAAAGGTATGGCAGTGATGTCATTTGAGAGTGCTTGTAGTTTGCATTCTCAAAATGGAACTAACGACACACTGCAAGGACAACGATCACATTAATTAAAAAGAAAAAAAAGGAAAAAAAATGGACTTAAAACACACACACACACACACACACACACACACACACACACACACACACACAAACAACCACAACAAACAAACAACTACAAAATAAAAATAATAAACGGAATTAGATCTATCTCTGCCTAACAAGATACGTGACGTGTTGTTCTGACTGAAACATGAACTATTCAACCACTTTCGTCTACTGCTACAGCTGTTTTGTACATACAGAAGCATTATCGGTATTCTGTTTATTTTTGTTGGAGGGTTACCTCTGTGCTTATCCTTGGGTTTCGTTTGCGTGTTCTCATCCTTTCTTCTGGTAACAGCTTTGTTCTTCTTCTCTAGCTTTAGGCTAGTAGACTAGGTCATTTCTGAGAGATGCAGACGACAAATGTTTCTCGTGCATTCTCGTTCTATTGACCCCCCCCCCCCCCCCCCCCCCCGTAGCTGACCCTTGACCTTCGAAGATACAGGGCTGTAAAGTGTCAGCAGTCACTGATTTCAAAAAGAGCTCAGGATCTGTGTGAAAGTCCAGGTGGCCGTCCTGGGTTCCCGGTCCCAAAGAAGCCTGATGGTTTCTGTGGCAACGATAAAACGAAACTGAATCAACACACAAGAGAGTTAATTAGGGCCCGAAGTACGTAACACGTACAAGTACTAATATGACCCGAGTCGCCTAAGGTAACTCTCTGGCATGCATGCAAATGTTATACAATTACAAGGTACATAAACTTCACCAGAGGTACATCCTCTACTGTTTCAAATTTGAAACGAAACTATCTCTGCTCTGCTGTCTGGGTAAGACTAGAGGCTACAAAACAGACTAGGCCTACTCTGCCCATTGCAATTTTTCTCAACACTGATCTTTGTTAGCAGTATTTTATGGCATCTTCTGCATGTCAAGTAAAAACTTCTAAATCTGACTGGTGACGCTGTTAGATATATATATATATATATATATAGGCAGTATATTTGAAATTTTTGTTTCAGATCTTGCATTTGAAATGTTTTGAACTCTGAAAAAAGGATTTTCTGATGCATCTGGCGACCTCTATTTCTGGCATGGCTACTTATAGCTGTATGATTGTCTGATCGACGATCTCCGTGCTTATCTAGCTGGCAGTGGTATTCTGTTTTAGTGATCAATAATATTCATCATCTGGTATTCTTCTCTGTTCTTGAGACCAGCCTGGTATTTATCAGTTATATTTGGTGATCTCTTTTCTTCACAATATCTAATTATTTCTTATTTTTACAATCGGCAATCTTCTTTGTTCTTGGCAGTACTTTCTGTATTTCTTATCGTTATATTTGGCACTCTTTGCAGTGTTGATAATTTCTTGTTTTGGGTGATGTTTTGTGTTCTTGGCAATGGCTGTTTCTTATGTCCGGTGCTTACTGAGTTCTTGACAATGGCTGATTATCCCATAGATACACAAGCCCGGTACTCTTTTCTATAATGTTAACTACTGATGATAAAACACTAGCACATGAAACAAAATATTTCTTAAACTGACTGCTTTCAAATGTCTGTGAATAAATGTACCTCTGGTGTTTATGTACCTTGTACTTACTCACATGCCAAGTGTGAATTAAGTACTGATTCAGGTTCTTCTTGTTGTATTAGCGACATCTTTAGAGCACTAATAATTAGCTCCCTTGTTTGTTGAGTCTGTGATTAGAGCTTAATTGTGATTCATAAAACAGTTTCTGAAGTAATACTTTTTGTCAATGACGTTGTGGAATAACTCCTGTATGTGCCTACAAAATGCAAACGTTAGAATAAAATTGCAGATGCCAAGACTTACAAAGATTAAAAAAATAAAAAACCTTTTTTATCATCTCTCTCTGCCTCCCCCCCCTCACCTCTCTTTCACTCTGAGAAGATAATGTGTGACTGTGTTTTTACAAAGTTTTTATTTCATTAATAAAATGATTTACAAAATCACAATACATACATGTATACACAAACCACATGGTAATATGGTAATTTGGGAGTTTGAAATATAGATCACAACATGGCTTTCACAAAGGGATGTACATGCATTTATTTTTAAGAGGCTACAGATCGCAAAAATAAATGTTTGCAAACACAAAATACCCTGTTATATAATGTTAAGCATGTAGCTTAAATAGAAACAGAGTAACCCCAAAAGAGTATTGGTCTTCTGTTTTACACTACAACCAGGGATCAGACCTTACAGTCAGTATCGGTTTTCTGTTTTGCACTACAACCAGGGATCAGACCTTACAGTCTGTATCAATTTTCTGTTTTGCACTACAACCAGGGATCAAACCTTACAGTCAGTATTGGTTTTCTGTTTTGCACTACAACCAAGGATCAGACCTTACAGTCAGTATCGGTTTTCTGTTACAACCAGGGATCAGACCCTACAGTCAGTATCGGTTTTCTGTTTTGCACTACAACCAGGGATCAGACCCTACAGTCAGTATCGGTTTTCTGTTTTGCACTACAACCAGGGATCAGACCCTACAGTCAGTATCGGTTTTCTGTTTTGCACTACAACCAAGGATCAGACCTTACAGTCACTATCGGTTTTGTTTTCTGCTACAACCAGGGATCAGACCTTACAGTCAGTATTGGTTTTCTGTTTTACACTACAACCAGGGATCAGACCTTACAGTCAGTATCGGTTTTCTGTTTTACACTACAACCACTGAACCAGGGATCAGATTTACAGTAAGTATACATAAATGCTTAGAAAAGCAAGTGTGCAAACAAAAAAAGACAGTATCAATACATGTAGCATTATTAAAGTTATGCCTCATTTGGATACTTCTAAACAAAGTAGTAGTTGTGGTGGACAGGGCCTTATGGTATAAAGTACGAAAATGAAGGGAGAGAAAAGCAGGAGGTGATTTATTAACTGAGGCAACCTTATTAATTCAAAGTTCATCTGTTGCCAATGAGGCAGGCCAGCTGGCACGGGTTCAAACCCAGGAAGTGCAGGGGTCCAAACCCCAGGAAATGCACCCAGGAAAGCAGGGGTCCAAACCCCAGGAGGTGCACCCAGGAAAGCAGGGGTCAAAACTCCAGGAGGTGCACCCAGGAAAGCAGGGGTCAAAACTCCAGGAGGTGCACCCAGGAAAGCAGGGGTTAAAACTCCAGGAGGTGCACCCAGGAAAGCAGGGGTCAAAACCCCAGGAGGTGCATGGGTCCAAACCCCAGGAAGTGAGAAAGAAAGGAACCTGAGTGTAACTAGCGAGGTCACCTCCACAATCACTTCTGCAGTAAGGCAGGCTGCGACACAGAAGCCACTCTGTGGTTTCAGTTATGGCAAAGGGCAAAGTCACTGAGAGGTGTCCACAAATCACATTTTCCGAGGAGAAAGTGATTGAAAACTATGACAATGGGCTCCTAAGCTTACAACCTGGATCCCTAGCCACTGGGTCAGCTTCACTCACTAGAGCGGCAGCTGATGTAAGGCACCCCACCCCCCAACATCCTCCCCATAAAAACGACACCAAAAGAAAAGAAAGAACTAGGGGTAAAGCAAGTCAAAATCAATTAGTTTTATATGCAGTAATGGACGATTTTAGTTTTACACTCAACACAGTTAACAAACACGCCATTTATTTTCAACACGTAAGACTCATGACTCCATCACTGTGGGGGAGGGGGGAGGGGGAACAAATCAAACCAACTTGTAATATTTAACACTGGACACAAGATCAAATAGGAAGACCAAAGGTGCACACGGGCAACACTAGACAGAAACAGCGAGTGTCTGTGTGTGTCTGGGTGCATGTGCACCTGCACAAAGGTCTGGTAAAACAGGGCAGGATGGTGGCAGACTGACTGAAGTATTGACTGACTAGTCCAAGCCCTGTGCCAGCCAAGACAGGTTAAATGGTGACACCTCTGATGTTAGACATTTCACAACAAAGGACTGGACACACTAGAAGTAAGGCCAACAAGCAATCTGGTACCCAGCACAGCTGCTAGGAATGCTGTGGGACACCAGGACCCAACTGCAGTTCCTTGAACAAACTGAACCCATGTACTGTATGCAAACAACAATCATTGCTTTCTTTAATGTCTTGAACAAATTGCAAGAAGGACCCCCCTCCACCACAACCCCTTGCAGACAAAGCTGCTGAAACTGTCACATTTACTTTTCTGCTTACCAGTAAATCACTGCAGAAGGAATAAATATGAGAAGAGTGTGGGGCAGGGATGCTTAAATCAGTAGGTTCAGCGCTCGCTGCAGTCATGTTCCAAAGTACATGCATTCTGATTTACTTACCTGTTCGCTATAGTCTCCACCTGAGAAACTGTCACCACAAGGAGAGATGTTATAAAACATAAACAGAGGCAAGCACCAGACAAAATACAAGACACTTTCGCGGGAAGCTGGATCACCTGAAGGGAAGCAAACTCTACGGTTTATGGTGGATATTACTTTTTCCATTGGCCAGAGGGATTTTATGACTGTAACCAACAATCTCCAAATTCTGGCATAAATGCTTCCACTGCAAGGCTATAATTTATTATGAATCAGGGAGACATGGAACAGGGACATGCAGAGAGACTGTCACATCAGATAGAGACAGAGACTTAGGATTAACTTCAGCAAAATCTTGCTTACAAGTAACAAATAGTGTTTTCCTTAACACCAAATTCCAGACTGCTGACATTCCACAGTCACTCACTAAATGAAAAAAACTAAAACAGCCACACACATCAAAAAACAAAACCCAACCAACAACAACAACAAAACATGCATACCAAAACAAACACAGCAAGTGCTCAGTCAACACATTCAAGACTAGAAAATGTAACTTTCACTATTTTCCATTCTCCAGTGACTATCATTGTATCAAAGTGGGTAAAGGTCAATCAAACTGCGTGACTGTGTAAAGCTAAATCAATGTTACGGTCATACAGGGCTTCTGAGATCTCACTTGGACTGCATCTTGGAAAACACCAATCAGCAATGTCAACTTTTTGGTGCAAAGCCCGCAAATGCATCGGCTATCTCCGTTTGCTAAACTAAAGAATCCAGATTCATCAAAAGCATTTTGTGCATGATTTCATCTATGAACACAACAAACACACAAAATCCAAGCTAAATCAAATGAAAACATCAAGAAAATGCAACTTTCATTTAAAGCTTCTTCATAATGCTGTGACATTTACAGCAGGTTAAAGTTGTTCAAACTGGTGTGGAAGTGTGCAGCTAAATGGACTTATCATCATATACAATTTCAAAGGTCTCTCTTGAATAGTCTGCCAGAAAAGGCAAACATTTCACTTTTTGTCAAAGCTACACACACTCCCAAAACACATAGCCTCATAGGTAAAAAAAAACAATGAATCCTGATCCATGCTACTGCTCACATAAATGCTATGCACTTACATGGGGATGGGGGGGGGGTATGACTACAAAATGATGAAACAGATTTTTTTAAATCACGCACATGACCCTGCCTGCCCCCAATCACACACACACACACACACACACACACACGCACAGCAACATCACTTAGATTCATGTACGTACTCGCTCACATAAAGTGTGCAAACAAATATCTGACTTACGTATTTGTAACTAATTAAAGTATACTAGAGGGGTTCTGTTGCTTGCGGAGGTAAACTTTCAGAAGAGAGTTGAAGTGGGTGAGGCAGAGAATGTCTGACACTGTGAGTGAGCTTCCTTCCTTACAAAAGAAAAAAAGGTACATGTTTTTGAATGTTCATGGTCAGGGAATCCTACCATCATCAATCATCTCTCTTAAATACATACCAGAGTCAGTCTCACACACACACACACACACACACACACACACACACACACACACACACACACACACACACACACTGGGGAAGGGGTTAGGTGGAGGTGCATCATCTAGTCCATAAAATCTGAACTGACTGATAAAGAATCTGCTGAGAAAATCCAAGTCAGTTGCTCCTTTCTTTGCCATGACCCTGAAATTAAATGTCACCGCAACCGGTATGAGTGAGGAAAAAGCAATGGTGCTACCCAGTGGGAAAGATGTCAGTTTGAAAGTAGCAAGAACAAAAACTGTTTTTGTCCCCAAGGATGTGATGCCAGGCTAATGTGGATCCTTACAAGCATTCACATTAAACAATTAATTTTCATGCAAGTCCAAAATGCGTACAATACAGTATATAGAGGTATGTTTTGTCAATTTTCTGCTTGTAAAGAAAAGTATCTGAATAAATATGTGGCTCTTATGCATACAAAAAAATCATGCAGTTATCTCAGACACTCGTGTATCTTCACACCAAAATATTAAACAGAAAAAAATGACGTTTACAAAATACAATGCCAAAGCCAGATTATTTTGGTTTTATGTAAAAACCAAAGTTCTGCTTGCATAGACACAATATAGAAACATGTATAACTGGTTAGTACACAAACTTCTTTCACAAGGTACTGAAATGATGAAGAATGAATTGCACAAGTTCAAATCACAAAGATCAAAGAATACGTTCATGATACAAGGTATAAATGGCACATGACAAGGGTACGCACTACTGATCAAGAACAGAGAACATTCAAACTTAATGCTTCAGAGTATGCATTTCATTCGTTTCATTCACAGTGATAATTAATGTCATCTTCTTGTAATCACATCAAAAACTGTGAAACTAATTTAGTATTAGCCTAATAATGATATTTCTGGCAAATGATGAACTATGACTTTTAAATGCAACCATAAAACAACCCACTCCCGGTTCAAACAAAAGTTGTGCTTCAGACAGAAACAGAATTAACTGAGACTAGACTTCATCACAATTGCCTGTCATATCCTTTAAATATTTGTATGAATAGATGGTATGAAACTCATGTACTCAAAGTATGCTTATACTTTCATAGCTGCACATATAAATGAAATGTTCATTATGCAAGAAATGTTAATCTGATTTCAGTGTTTCCAATATAACAGCACATCACATAAACTTAAATCACATGCATAAAGATTATGTCCCAATTCACATGCACAAGCATACAAAACAAGGCATAGTTTTGTTCACAAAAGGATTTCAAACATCAGAACAGATATTTCTAACCCCATCTACCACACAAACATCTACCAGACAATAACTGTAAAAAAGGAACTCGTATCCCTCTCAAAAAACAAAACAGAAGAAGCTGTAGAAAACAACAACAAAACACACCTACAGACCCAAACATCTAAAGAAACTGCACTAAAACATCCATGGTAGACAAGGGAACACAGGACTTCTTTTTCTTTCAGATCAACAGTGGATTTAAATTTTGGTATTTGATAGCTACATTTTATAGAAAAGGAGAAGAAAAAAAGAGGAAGTTTCAAGGTTGCTTTTCCACCCAAGTGATTCACTATAAATTTTGTACCAGGTGAATGCAGGTACTTGCTGTTTTTTCACTAGTAAGTAAACAATATGCTTAATGTCCACAGAAACCATAAGGCTTATTAGGGATGGGGTGAAGGGGGGGGGGAAGGGAGTATGGAGGTGGGGGGAGAGGGAGATTATACACCTATCGCTACACTGTCACCACCAGAATGATTCCTGCATTAAGATGGGCAGCGATGAGAGCCATGTTAATGTTTCAGTAGGAAGTGATGGACAAAGTCACAGGACAGTGTCCACAAACCACAACCTTTTTGAAGAGAAAGGAGAGCCAAAGCGGTATCCAACCAAGGTCCTTCTGCTTACCAACCTAACGCCTTACCGCTAGGCCACACTGGCTCATGTTTTTTTTCACTACTGAAGGCAGTTTAGTTTTATGTGTTTATGTTGCACCTCAAAACAGATTCCCAACCAATTTTTACTCAAGCATTTGAAACTCCCGTTGATAGGCATTGATCTTATTTATGTTATTATTATATACATTTTTAGGGCAGCTGTTCAAATGACAGACTAAAGCACACACAGTAAAAGTGTTTCCTGTTTACAGATAATATTTGGGGGTAACCACTGACCATTACACAGGCTCAAGAGATCCAAATAATCCAAGAAGGGGAATGAACAAACAACAAAAAAGAAAAAAAAGCAACACGCCACAAACAAAGCTCAACGACAGTTTTCCAGTCATATCTAAGGTCATTATCTTAGTCATTATCTAAATCCTGGCAGTTCGAACTGTGTAAGGCATTGTGCTAAATTATCTGAATCTCCAGTCCGTTTAGAAAGTGTTTTGATTTACAAAACTGTTTCATTGTAAACTGAAAGAAAACAACATAAACTGAAAAAAAAAAAAAAATCAAATCAAAGAGGCATCCTACCTACACACAGAAAAAGATTAGAACTGTTGAGGGTGGGGGGGGGGGGGGGGGGGGGGGGGGGAGTCAAAAAGTAAACATACACACACTCACACAAGACAAGGGAAGGTCAAAGGTCAAAACAACGGTAAGAAAATGATCCTAGGGCCCAGGTGAAGGTGCAATGAACAGCAGGTACAGCGCAGCCTTTAGCTGGAGCCTGGTGCCAGAGCCCAGCTGGAATGATTGCCGACACCATCCCCAGCACCAGCACCGCCGCGGTGTTCAGCCTGCT
>OY757542.1:34957469-35020453 GCA_963584105.1 Alviniconcha strummeri
CACTGGGTAGGAGAGATCAAAGGGAATATTCACAGATTTCAGTTTAAAACAACACCCTGTTGATTTTATGTTGAACTTTTTAACTCAGTTTTATTGATGATGATAAATGGGACTGTATGTAAAACAGAAGAACATGCTGTCAAGTATTGCGGTTCGCCATCTGCATGCAGCAGCCTTTATGCTCAGTTCTGAATGGGAGTTAGTGCTTACTGATGTTGCCCAAGGAACACTAGATGAAAGAGGCTGCTGGCAGCCATCTGGAAATATGTGATACTTTACCGTATATATATATATTGTACTTTCAGTTCTGCTTACTGCCGCTCATGATATTTGGTTTCTAAATTCAAAATAAATCACCGGGCCATTTTAAAACAAAAGCCCTCATAATTCAAGTTTTTATTTTGATCCCTTCTAAAACCTGTTGGGTAATACAGTTCTGAGAAGGCTATATATATATAATACAGTTCCTTCAGCATGAATATGGTTGTTATTTATGCTGCTAAGCTTATTGCCAGTGAACCATATGCACCTATGCTTTCGACAAGGATACTCACTTACCTGTCAATGCCAACTCACAATAAGCATCACAAAACCATTGTGTAAAATACAAAATCAATCAATTTTGTTAATGTTTTCTTGCCCTACTCATTTGTTTTTTGTTATTAAACAGAAAAATGACAAAGGAAAACTGAACGACTGACCATTAACATGAAGGAGACCAGCATTTTGGCTAAGATATGATCTGATGTTCAAGCACAGGGACAGTGACAGCCTGAAGATGAAGGGGACATTGAGGAGCCTGAAGATGAAGGGGACAGTGAAGAGCCTGAGGATGAAGGGGACAGTGAAGAGCCTGAGGATGAAGGGGACAGTGAAGAGCCTGAGGATGAAGGGGACAGTGAAGAGCCTGAGGATGAAGGGGACAGTGAAGAGCCTGAGGATGAAGGGGACAGTGAAGAGTCTGAGGATGATGACAGCAGCAGTGAGGGAAACAGCTGAATGGGAGAGGAATAACAGAACTGAAACTATCACCTGAGTTATAAATGCAACTCAGGCTGTTACATTGCCGTGGACTATAATGGGAAATGAAGGAATGATAAATGAACAACATTTTATGTCTGTTTATCAGTCTCAGTACAAATAGTGAGGCAATTTAATGGGTGGCAACGTCTTCATTTTGTGCCAATAATGAAAACAAACAACAGCTTGGAAGGGTTCGTGAGGCTAAAGTTGATAGTGATATTTCAAAGTAATTCATTAACACTTACTGCACAAAACAGGCATCTCACTGACTTACATAAATCATGTCTGCAGACAACAGAATCAGTCCCATACAAACATTCCAAAAAGAATAACAACAAATAATGAGATTAAAAAACATGAAATCAATCAACAAAACACTGCTACCAAAAAGCAAACATTGCTGTAAAAGAATTGATGGATTGCCTAACTGCAGAAATGAAGGCATTACCTACTCTGAACTTATGAAAAGACATCAATTTGAAGTGAGTGAATGAGTGTGTGTGTGTGTGTGTGTGTGTGTGTGTGTGTGTGTGTGTGTGTGTGTGTGTGTGTGTGTGTGTGTGTATACATTGTGTGTATGTGTGCGTGCATGCATGTGTATTTAGAGAGGAATGTATGCACACACTGACAGTATTGTCACCCAAAGAATAAACCACCACCAAATGTTTTGGTAAACTTAATCCCACAAGAGCAAGTCCCTATTAATTATATATATATATATGACACTTACATCTGGCAGATTAATACCACTAGTGGCAAGTGTAGCTGCACCAAGGCTAAAGTATCACTCTGGAATTTAAGCAAAAAATGAGCAGTTCCTTGCCTGATTTCTGAATGTCTCAGTTTAAATACATCCACATCCTTCCTTTGACTTGTAAGGAATTTCTCACATTGAACACATCTTCCCTGTAAAACGTTTCTCATACTCAGTGTGTAAAAAACAAACATACAACGACTATAATCCTGATCTGAAGAAAGAAAGAAGAAGCAGAAGAAGAAGGGGGAAAAACCATAATCTCGATGTGTTGCACATAATGTTACAGGAATACAAACAATAAATTATCATACACTTGTAACATGTAAAATGATCACACATACACACGCATGCACACCCACACACACACCCACACAGTGACACACACAACCAACAAAACACAAAACCTTAAAAATGTTTGTCTGTGAACATGAACTTCTCATTACATTACTCATGCTTTTGGAATATATACAATAACCCATCTGCAACATTTTGAAATCAGCAATACTGCAACAGCTGTTGTAAGCTGTAAAAAAAACTAAAAAAAACCCCACCTGACAGCACAAAACCTCTCTCTCCCTGCTGTTGCCTGTTGTCATAATGATGTATACGTTCATAGATCTATGTATGTGCAACCCCAGAACACACAGTTTCCTGCCAATCACAGTGATTATTATCTGACCCACTCCATGCTGTTAAACTTTTGAACTGCTAGACTTGCACACACCTTGTTTTCTGCCAACTGGGCCAAAGCCTTAAAACAAACACTCGCTCTGTGGTCAATGACTAAATGAGCTATCACATTTCGGTCAAAACTCTGAACGTAGCAGCAACATTTACAGGAAACTCAATCGCCCTGTTTCTGTAAGGTTATATTTTGTGACCCAAATGTTAAAATTATTCTGCTGCAAGAACCGGTGGTTGATCAGTCTAACCAAGGTTGTAATTGTATACTTGCTAAAAGATAGACAACTAGGTCTTTTATTTCGCCCTGATATAACCGTACTGGCTGAAAAAACACCAAGTTACCTAGTTAGCTCTTTTATTGTACATAACATGTACTAAAACTGATAATGCCATCAGCCCCCTTCATTTTACTTTTGATTTACAATTACCAGAACAACACAATTTTTGACAATACCTATGACATGGGTCACCACTTGCTGTTTGATGTATTAAATCATCATTTCTTTGTGAGAACTAATTTCAGAAGAGCACTAGTCCAAGTAATAAATGATCTATCTGTCATTTGTTAAAACTACCCTTTGGTAATCCTAGTTACAGCAATGTAAATAGCCTTCTCCAAAAATGCTAAATCCCACTGAACAGAAGAGAGAAAAAACAACATAAAAAAACAAAAAAACTTACAATAACAACTGAGGATTTTGTGTTGAAATCCCATGCTTATTTAGAAGACAATAGTTTTCTTTTCTCGGGGCACTGAATCACCTAACAATACAAGTATGGCATGTACATAGACTGCCTGTGTCTACAAACATTCAAAGTCTGTTGCTATGCATCAGGCCAGCTGTATGCGATACTTGAAGGGGTTATTCACTGTAGCTATGATGGATCCAACCAAACATGAATAAATCAACTGGATCCAACATACAAATTTCATACAGATATAAAAAAATCAGCCCCGGCATTTCAAAACACAATCCCCATTTTCACTTTGATATCTTTGCACATCAGACAAAACTACTGCTATAAGTTCCTCTACATGCAGTTTCTGCAGGAAATGCCATGGGGTTTATACTATTACAGTATCTATGATGAGTTGTTAGTTGGGAATGTTGGACAGGACACTGGTGTGTATTAATGTCAATAAATCTCAATGTCAACAAAGAAGAAAACCAGAGCTATACAGTAAAACTTTCTGCTAACAGGGAGACCATCCAGATATGCGAGAGAGAGAGAGAGAGAGAGAGAGAGAGAGAGAGAGAGAGAGAGAGAGAGAGAGAGAGAGAGAGAGAGAGAGAGAGAGAGAGAGAGAGAGAGAGACAGACAGACAGACAGACAGACAGCAGACAGACAGACAGACAGCAGACAGAGAGAGAGTTTCATTAACAATATTTTCACACTGAGAATAATTTTTTAATTTTTTAAAGTGAAAAAACAACATAAAACAAACACACACAATTCTTGAGGAAAATGTCAGAGGACAGCAGAGGAACTTGTCGCTTGTTCAGTAATAGTATCACCATTAACTTGGTGACAACAGGATGGTCTCTCAAAACAGGTTTTACAACTCCGTTGAACAGACAGCATGACTTGGTAGATGACCTGGTGATAGCATACGAACCATTATTAACGAGATTTGCGGCTTCGTAGGCTGCGTCGTGTGGTAGAGGGGGATTCATCTCCCTGTCCTAAAGAGCTATGGCCAGCAGCAGCGCCGCCTGATTGTCGACCTTTGCGGCCCCCACCTGTACTCAAGGTTGCCTCACTAGGGTGAATATTGGCACCAGTTTCAGTGTCACTGCCAACAATCTCTTTGTCTTTTCTTAATGTCCGTTTGCTCCTCTGACTGATGGCACCCTCGGCAACAGGAAGGGGGTCCTTGATACCCGTTTTGACTTTTTTGTGCTTGATAGTTTCTTTGGGACTGCTGTGAGATTTGTCATTGTGAGGTTTGTTCTGGTCCGCAGACACAGAAGCTTTGTGAGATTCCCCGCTTGAGGATTCTTCAGTTTGGCTGCTATCACTGTCAGGCTTCACGCCACCACCCTTGCTCTTTTTGGTTGTAACCTGGGGTACAGAGTCTCCAGAGCTGGACCGATGCGAGTGTAAACGTGCTTTACGTTTGCGGTTCTCCAGAGGACTGCTCGGGACACAGCTGCTGGGCACAGCGCTGGATCCCAGACGAGCAGAGGAACGAAGACCGTGCTCGCTGTGGGGACTGACTTCCTCGACCCCAGCAGCACCGCTGGTTTCAACTGCCTCAGATTCTTTGCTTCCACTCCTGATTCGCTTGAGGCCTCTTCCAGACTCTGCTGCTGACAAATCCTCCTGAGAGGATACTGCTTTTGCTGGAGTGTGTGGCTCTGGCAGCTTGGGATCAGTGCCTGCTGCCTCAACAGCAGCAGATTTTTCGTAGTCCCGAGACTGCTTGCGCCGTGATCCATGATGATCTTTCATGCTCCGCTTTCCCTTGCTGTCAATGACAAGCCTCTTAAGGTTCAAGACAGAGGTGTCTTCATGTTCATGAGCCACCAGGATGTGCGTCTTCAGAGACATCTGGCTGGTGAAAAGGCGAGAACAGTATGGGCAGGGAATCTCTATTGTGACACTATCTTCGTCATCATCAGACACATCTGAGGCTGCGTTTGCCAAGGAGACCTCGATGATGCAGTCAAACAACTTGGCCATACCCATGGGGCTTTTCTGTGTGCTTCCCTTAACCATGCCCATCATTGCCTTCATATCTGGCATGCCACCTTTAGCCATCATTGCCATCATGTCTGGCATGCCTCCACCTCCTTCAGACATCATGTCTGGCATGCCACCTCCTTTAGCCATCATGGACATTATATCCAGCATGCCTCTTCCTTTAGACATCATGGACATCATGTCTGGCATTCCACCACCACCTTTGGACATCATGTCCGGTGTAGGTGCCCCAGGACCCCCTGGCAATGCAGGAGCACCTCCTTTTGACATCATTTTGGCCATGTCCATGCCTCCTGGTCCCCCAGCCCCATCCTGGGGTGGGGCAGTGGGCCCAGAACTTGCCCCTGCCAGACATTTGTCACCTGCTTGAGAGGATGCGGACCTGCGTCGACCTTCACCAGTCCCAGGTGTGGCTGCTGGTTTGGGTGGGCTGTTAACAACATGAGATTTTCCACTGCCATCAGAGGATTTCCTTGACTTTAGTCTGGAGGGCTCTTTTGAAGGAGGTTGTGGTGAGGACTCTGTGGTGCTTGATGAGCCTGGTGGGGCTTTGGTCTGCCCACTACTTGTTAGAGAGACTGTGGATGATGCTGAGCTATCACGCATGGATGCTGACCGTGCAACTGGCTCTGATTTTGATGATGATTTACTGGGTGATGTTAGACGTGATATAGGAACATCTTTGGTGAGTTTTCCTTCCGGTACATCCATAGTAGCAGAAATGCAACCTTCCTATCACAATCTAATAAAATCAATCTGCTCTTGATCTCAAATTCCCACTTTCACAAATGTCAGTCAGAGGTCTGTTAAAACAAGACTTAAACTTGCTTCATTCCTGCATATGAAAGAAGATCAAGTGCACCAAGGTTTTGTTTATCACTGTGCTAACTTTCAGTCCAAAGACTGCATTTCACTAAAGAACTACAAAAGGCACTAGCTGTTCTTGACATGCCCAGAAGATACAGTTCTTGAACTGCAGAATCAGGAGGGTGCAGCACTGATGCAGCCAAGAACAATTTGTCCAATACCTGCAAGAAGAAGAAAAACGATTTTTTTTAAATAATTTTCTCACAAACATTAAATATATGAACATTAAACCAATTTTTTTTTTCTTTTTTTTTTTTCTTGCATAATGGAACCCTCTTATAAGAAACTTGATTGAGATAAATTCAGCTCCAAAAAAAGAAGCTCCCCCCCACCCCCCACCCCCCCAAAAAAAGTGACAAATTACTACACATAAAATAATCTATAAAAAATCTATGACTCCAAGACCAAGGCACAATTGTCATGCCTTTTTAATTCTTTCAATACAAAGTCAGTTAAAAATGTTAACTGATAAAAAGCAATGCTTTTAATGGTTCCTGCAACTTTAGGCGATTTCATGGTGATTCAAGAATTAATATTCACTCCACTTTTTAATCATACAAAACACAGACACCAATACAAACAATACAGTGATATTTAAAATTTAACAGGAAGGCTAACACTCGGACACATAAATGTTGTTATTGTTATTGACGATCCTACTACTATAACTCCCTCCCAATATTCAGTTTGATGGATTCTTCCAACTCCCAACTGCTGCTGTAGTCACTTGTGACACAAAATGACAGTGCAACACTAATTCAGTCTGTTCAGTGTTGGCACTGAGGTAAACACCAGATAATGTTCATTTTGTTCTCTCAGCCTTGTCCTGTCATCATTGTAAGTCAGTTCAGTGTTGGCACTGAGGTAAACACCAGATAATGTTCATTTTGTTCTCTCAGCCTTGTCCTGTCATCATTGTAAGTCAGTTCAGTGTTGGCACTGAGGTAAACACCAGATAATGTTCATTTTGTTCTCTCAGCCTTGTCCTGTCATCATTGTAAGTCAGTTCAGTGTTGGCACTGAGGTAAACACCAGATAATGTTCATTTTGTTCTCTCAGCCTTGTCCTGTCATCATTGTAAGTCAGTTCAGTGTTGGCACTGAGGTAAACACCAGATAATGTTCATTTTGTTCTCTCAGCCTTGTCCTGTCATCATTGTAAGTCAGTTCAGTGTTGGCACTGAGGTAAACACCAGATAATGTTCATTTTGTTCTCCCAGTCTTGTCCTGTCATCCCGGTGTGTAAGTCTGCTCCTGTTTACTGAGCTATATCAGAATCCTATTTCCAGCCCTTACTGTGTGAGCAAGGCAAATACATCACATCACCGCATGATCAACTGCAGTATGCAAATGAGAATGCCGTGTTAAATACGGATCCTGGTATAATATAGGCAGTATAATCCAGCAAACTCAGCCACTGTCACAATTCAGTTGCGTAACAAGACATAGTTAACACAAAGAGCTGACAGTTAAATCCACACATTTCCCCTCCTCCCTCCACTTGTCTGTATGCAGTCCCATTGCTGAGGGCTTACTAAGTAAGGACCGAGAGTAGGGAGCTATGCTTTTTCCTTGAGCTGGTCCACTGTCTGTATGCAGTCCCATTGCTGAGGGCTTACTAAGTAAGGACCGAGAGTAGGGAGCTATGCTTTTTCCTTGAGCTGGTCCACTGTCTGTATGCAGTCCCATTGCTGAGGGCTTACTAAGTAAGGACCGAGAGTAGGGAGCTATGCTTTTTCCTTGAGCTGGTCCACTGTCTGTATGCAGTCCCATTGCTGAGGGCTTACTAAGTAAGGACCGAGAGTAGGGAGCTATGCTTTTTCCTTGAGCTGGTCCACTGTCAGTCATCCTCTGGGCTATACTTAGTAACAAGGCCGGTCAGCCTTGAAGTTCATGTGCACACAGCTGCTGCTGTAACATGGGGGTCAGTGACTGACCACCATTAGCCGGCAAACACTGGCCGGCGGGGTCCAGCTGCCACTAAAACTATTATCTAACACTAAGAAATAATGAAACTGCCACAACAACAAAATGTTATACATACAAATAAATTATATTAAAAAAAATCTACACTGTCTGTGACCCGACTTGACCAACTAAGTACTAATACGGTTTGGTAATTTTCTGAACACTGACCCTGACAGAACTGTGATGTGTTCAAATATTAAACTGTTTTAGGCTTGAGTTAACCCATTTCTTCAAACCTTCAAATTAAATTTGTTACCCCCCACCCTTTTCAACTAGTTGGTAAAGAATTTAACAGCTGCTTTAGCTATTTGGAACTTACAATTATGTCCATGTCCCATTTCCAACTTGTTGGTAAAGAATTTAACAGTTGCTTTAGCTGTTTGGAACTTACAATTATGTCTATGTCCAGTTGACAAATAAGTGTGTGTGTGTGTGTGTGTGTGTGTGTGTGTGTGTGTGTGTGTGTGTGTGTGTGTGTGGGTGGGTGGGTGCATGCATGTGTGCATGTGATTGCATTTTTGAATTTATGCATGTTTCATGAATTATTGGTTCATAGTTCTTGCATTATGTTAAGAACCACAAGTTATATTTTATACTTGCTAAAAAAATAAAAGAAAAAAAGAAAAAGAAAAAGAAGGAAAAAAAGGGGGGGGGGGGGGGGGGAGGAAAACAAAACAATAACAAAACAACAACTCCAAACAAAACATATCTTTTGACTTTACTCAAGACTGAACCCACTGAAGACACCATCTTAAGGCATAAGTGAAGACTGAACCCACTGAGGCTAAGGCAATAGTGTAAAAGTTCACTTTTAAAAAGATCAGCACTGCAGCTTCATGGCTTTTTGTTGTTGTTGTTGCTGTATGCTTTTCTTTTCTTTCAGCATGAAAAGACAAGAAAAAGATAAGTTTGTATCATTTAGTATAACTTACACTCTTGTAGATCGTTTTCAACCACTGGCACTGTTGAAACATTTTCATGTGTGTGTGTGTGTGTGAGTGTGTGTGTGTGTGTGTGTGTGTGTGTGTGTGTGTGTGTGTGTGTGTGTGTGTGTGTGTGAGTGTGTGTGTGTGAGTGTGTGTGTGTGTGAGTGTGTGTGTGTGTGTGTGTGTGTGTGTGTGTGGCGCCGAGCGCAAGGGGGCCAGGGGGAAACTACTGCGGCGGCTGCAGCCAGTGCTGATATACTCACGTAGGGGGGATGCCATGGCGACGAGAACCACTCTGCGGTTTCCTGAACGACGCCCTGCCGCTCCTGTAACAGTGAATTACAGTATACCTTGGACTGCATCAGCATGGGGACAGTCAGTGAGTCACAGTCACGTTGGGCCAGCCTACGTCAGCATGGGGACAACCAGTGAGTTACAGTCAGCGGTGGGCCAGCCTACGTCAGTATGGGGACAATCAGTGAGTTACAGTCAGCGGTGGGCCAGCCTACGTCAGCATGGGGACAATCAGTGAGTTACAGTCAGAGGTGGGCCAGCCTACGTCAGCATGGGGACAATCAGTGAGTTACAGTCAGCGGTGTGCCAGCCTACGTCAGCATGGGGACAATCAGTGAGTTACAGTCAGCGGTGTGCCAGCCTACGTCAGCATGGGGACAATCAGTGAGTTACAGTCAGCGGTGTGCCAGCCTACGTCAGCATGGGGACAATCAGTGAGTTACAGTCAGAGGTGGGCCAGCATACGTCAGCAGGAAATCAGTCAATGAGTCACACACAGCGTCTCACAGGAACAGTTCCGCGTTTTACAAAATCGGTTCCAACGAAATGGCAGTTGATGCGTTATAATTGTCATCAGGTTGCTACACTTTCTAATGGCAGTAGCAATGGCAGTAGTGGCAGGAGAATGATTAGAAGTAGGTGGAAGAAGAAGAAGAACAACAAGAACAACAGCATCATCAACAACGTCAACAACAACAGAAGAAGCAGACGACGACGACAACAACAAATGCCATTAATTTCTGTGAATTAACCTGTGTAGCGCAGCCACGGCATCACTTCCCATGACAAAGTACTCCTGGATGAAGCTGTTAGCACTCCGCTGGACCACCTCTCGGAGGTTGTGGGGCAGAGTGTCACTGTTCTTCGTCACAAATCCTTCCGCCGTGTACACCACCTATTGCGACAGAGTGCACCTTAGCTGGTTCCCTGCGGACCGCGAGGCTGCCCCGGGAGCCGTGACGGATGACTGAATGGGGAATGGAGGATGGAGTGGAGTGGCGTGGAGAATGGAGGATGGAGTGGAGTGGCGTGGAGAATGGAGGATGGAGTGGAGTGGCGTGGAGAATGGAGGATGGAGTGGAGTGGCGTGGAGAATGAAGGATGGAGTAGAGTGGCGTGGAGAATGGAGGATGGAGTTGAGTGGCGTGGAGAATGGAGGATGGAGTGGAGTGGCGTGGAGAATGGAGGATGGAGTGGCGTGGAGTAGAGAATGGAGAATGGAGTGGAGTGGCGTGTAGAATGGAGGATGGAGTGGAGTGGCGTGGAGAATGGAGGATGGAGGATGGAGTGGAGTGGCGTGGAGAATGGAGGATGGAGTGGAGTGGCGTGGAGAATGGAGGATGGAGTGGAGTGGCGTGGAGAATGGAGGATGGAGTGGCGTGGAGAATGGAGGATGGAGTGGAGTGGCGTGGAGAATGGAGGATGGAGTGGAGTGGCGTGGAGAATGGAGAATAGAGGATGGAGTGGAGTGGAGAATGGAGGATGGAGTGGCGTGGCGTGGAGAACGGAGAATGGAGGATGGAGTGGAGTGGCGTGGAGAATGGAGGATGGAGTGGAGTGGCGTGGAGAATGGAGAATGAAGGATGGAGTGGAGTGGCGTGGAGAATGGAGGATATAGGATGGAGGATAGAGTGGAGTAGCGTGGAGAATGGAGAATGGAGGATGGAGTGGAGTGGCGTGGAGAATGGAGAATGAAGGATGGAGTGGAGTGGCGTGGAGAATGGAGGATATAGGATGGAGGATAGAGTGGAGTAGCATGGAGAATGGAGAATGGAGGATGGAGTGGAGTGGCTTGGAGAATGGAGGATGGAGGATGGAGTGGAGTGGCGTGGAGAATGGAGAATGGAGGATGGACTGAACTATCATGGGCATAGGGAGATGACCGAACTATCACGGGCATAGGGAGATGACTGAACTATCATGGGCATAGGGATTTGACCGAACTATTATAGGCATATGAAGATGACTGAACCATCACGGGCAGAGTCAAACTGAGCCCTCTAAAGCGCAAGCCTGGAGATGAGCTGACAGCGAGTTTGGGACTGACCTGACCAGTGTAGTGTCTGATGTGGAAGGCAGGGTGGGACTGACCTGACCAGTGTAATGTCTGATGTGGAAGGCAGGGTGGGACTGACCTGACCAGTGTAGTGTCTGATGTGGAAGGCAGGGTGGGACTGACCTAACCAGCGTAATGTCTGATGTGGAAGGCAGGGTGGGACTGACCTAACCAGCGTAATGTCTGATGTGGAAGGCAGGGTGGGACTGACCTGACCAGCGTAATGTCTGATGTGGAAGGCAGGGTGGGACTGACCTGACCAGCGTAATGTCTGATGTGGAAGGCAGGGTGGGACTGACCTGACCAGTGTAGTGTCTGATGTGGAAGGCAGGGTGGGACTGACCTAACCAGCGTAATGTCTGATGTGGAAGGCAGGGTGGGACTGACCTAACCAGCGTAATGTCTGATGTGGAAGGCAGGGTGGGACTGACCTAACCAGCGTAATGTCTGATGTGGAAGGCAGGGTGGGACTGACCTAACCAGCGTAATGTCTGATGTGGAAGGCATGGTGGGACTGACCTGACCAGTGTAGAGTCTGATGTGGAAGGCAGGGTGGGACAGACCTGACCAGCGTAGTGTCTGATGTGGAAGGCGGGGTGGGACTGACCTGACCAGAGTAGTGTCTGATGTGGAAGGCGGGGTGGGACAGACCTGACCAGCGTAGTGTCTGATGTGGAAGGTGGGGTGGGACAGACCTGACCAGTGTAGTGTCTGATGTGGAAGGCGCGGTGGGACTGACCTGACCAGCTTAGTGTCTGATGTGGAAGGTGGGGTGGGACTGACTTGACCAGTGTAGTGTCTGATGTGGAAGGCGCGGTGGGACTGACCTGACCAGCTTAGTGTCTGATGTGGAAGGTGGGGTGGGACTGACCTGACCAGTGTAGTGTCTGATGTGGAAGGCTGGGTGGGACTGACCTGGCCAGCGTAATGTCTGATGTGGAAGGCGGGGTGGGACTGACCTGGCCAGCGTAATGTCTGATGTGGAAGACGGGGTGGGACTGACCTGACCAGCTTAGTGTCTGATGTGGAAGGCGGGGTGGGACTGACCTGGCCAGCGTAATATCTGATGTGGAAGGCGGGGTGGGACTGACCTGGCCAGCGTAATGTCTGATGAGGAAGGCTGGGTGGGACTGACCTGGCCAGCGTAATGTCTGATGAGGAAGGCTGGGTGGGACTGACCTGGCCAGCGTAATGTCTGATGAGGAAGGCTGGGTGGGACTGACCTGGCCAGCGTAATGTCTGATGAGGAAGGCGGGGTGGGACTGACCTGGCCAGCGTAATGTCTGATGAGGAAGGCTGGGTGGGCTTTGGGGGTGAAGTGGTCGGAGGGCTGGGAGCGCCCCCTGCAGCGGTCCAGCCAGTCGCGATCAGTGCCGCTGGTGGCGATGACGTCCTCCAACAGCGGGATCAGCCCCTCCGGCTTCTGCAGAACACAGAGGGAGCACAGGATTCAGCGATGGTGATGCATGGTGGTCATACAGAACACGGAGGGAGCACAGCATGCAGCGATGGTGATGCATGGCTGGGTCACGGAGAAGACGTGAGAACGGTGAAGGGAGACAGGAGCTAGGCCATAATGAGGCTGACGATTGAGACACAATCCCGTGTGGGAGCAGGGGACAAAGACAGGACAGCCGGGCGACGACAGAGCACGGGGCGAGGACACAGCAGGGGGGTGATGACACAGCAGGGAGTAGTGACAGAGCAGGGGGTGATGACAGAGCATGGGGTGATGACAGAGCAGGGGGTGATGACACAGCAGGGAGTAGTGACAGAGCAGGGGGTGATGACAGAGCATGGGGTGATGACAGAGCAGGGGGTGATGACAGAGTGATGACACAGCAGGGGGCGATGACAGAGCATGGGACGATGACAGAGCAGGGGTGATGACAGAGCATGGGGCGATGACAGAGCAGGGGGCTGATGACACAGCAGGGAGTAGTGACAGAGCATGGGGCGATGACAGAGCAGGGGGTGATGACAGAGCATGGGGCGATGACAGAGCAGAGGGCGATGACAGAGCATGGGGCGATGACAGAGCAGGGGGCGATGACAGAGCAGAGGGCGATGACAGAGCAGAGGGACGATGGAAGATCAGGGACCGGATGACAGAGCATGCTAAAGAAAAGACAGATCAGAAGGACAATAGGATTACAGTTAAATCGAACATGGGTTTCTAAGATGACGATGATTATTCTACTACTCTTTTCTTTTCTAAGTCAGTTCATTCAGAACCATAGACGAGTAGACTCAACCACCAGACTGGCAGGTCTCGGTCTGTGGCCTTACGACTACAAGCCCAAAGCAAGGACAGACTAGGGAAGGTTCACCAGCGGATGGCGGAAAAACTGTAACCCAAAGAACTAGAACTAGAGCCGAACGCCGATGAGAAGATGGAAAACTCTGCCGTCTCCCCTCCCCTCTCCCATCTCATGCTGGCTGCCAGTTTAGGCGTCATGCCTTCAGGCGTCACCACAACCTCCGGCACAGCCGCACGGACTACGAGGACAGAGTGACACATCGACTGCACAACCCCTGCTTGCTGCAGGGAGCAACTCACGGTGAAGATGAGCTTGACAATGTCGGCGTTGTCAGTGAAGTCCACGTCCACTCCAGGCAGCCCCTCGTGCTGATACTCCTGTAGTTCCTGACGGAATGTGTGATGCAGGAAGAACTGGTGAAGCTGTTCATTGGTGGAGTTGATGACGAACTGCTCGAACCCGTTGTGGTCAGGTACGTTCTCAAAGCCCGAGATGTCCAGTAACCGGATGCAGGGGTTCCTGAGTCACCCAGTCACAATGCACAGTTTATCAGACACGTCAACAGGCAGAGGACACCGTTCATAAGACACGTCAACAGGCAGAGGACACCGTTTATAAGACACGTCAACAGGAATAGGACACCGTTTATCAGACACGTCAACGGGAATAGGACATCGTTTATCAGACACGTCAACAGGAATAGGACATCGTTTATCAGACACGTCAACATGAATAGGACACCGTTTATAAGACACGTCAACAGGCAGAGGACGCCGTTTATCAGACACGTCAACAGGAATAGGACACCGTTTATCAGACACGTCAACAGGAATAGGACATCGTTTATCAGACAAGTCAACAGCCAGATAAAAATTATTACAAACATACCAACACATCAGCAGTCAGAGGACAACGTTTCTCAGACACATGTCAACAGTCAGAGGACTGTATTTATCAGACACTTGTCAACAGTCAGAGGACAGTATCTATCAGACACATGTCAACAGTCAGATAACTGTATTTATCAGACACATGTCAGAAGGCATATGTCAACAGGCAAAAGACAAATATTATTAGATAAACGTCAACATGCAGAGAACAACGTTTACCCAACACAGGTCAACAGGCAAAAGACAAAGGTTATCAGGAAACGTCAACAGGCAGAGAGCAGCGTTTACCCAACACAGGTCAACAGGTAAAAGACAAAGGTTATCAGGAAACGTCAACAGGCAGAGAACAACGTTTACCCAACACAGGTCAACAGGCAAAAGACAAAGGTTATCAGGAAACGTCAACAGGCAGAGAACAACGTTTGTCAGACACATGTCAACAGACAGAGGACAAAGGTTATCAGACAAATGTCAACAGGCAGAGAACAATGTTAAACAAACACATGCCAACAGTCATAGGAAAAAGCTAAATAGGCACATGTCAACAGGCAGAGGACAGCCTTTATCAGACACAGCAACAGGCATTTGTCACTGAAACAGCTGTGCCTTTGCGTAGAACATGCACGACTGGTACGACATACCATGTACAAGAAGAAGCAAAATAAGAACAGACAACCAAAGCAGCTTACACAGCATAGGCGACTCAGGTCTTTGTTGTCGTACTTGTATTACGTATTTGGAGCGCTAATTGAGTCCCTTGTGTGTTGATTCTGTAGTAACTGCCTTTCATTAAATCCACTGAGCTATAGGATGCATGTGTTGACAACCACAGACATAACAAGCTTTTGCAGTGCGTATACGTTGTACCTGCTTGATGACGTGTGTTTGTTTCCACTACGCAGATTGTGGTTGATCTTGTCAATGACGCCGTAGAAGAGGACTGAGTACAGCTCACGAGCCAACGCGTCACGGCCGTCCTCCGCCTGACGTAGAGTCTTCTGATGTGCCATCTTCTCTCCTACACACACACACACACACACACACACACACACACACACACACACACACACACACACACACACACACACACACACACACACACACACACAACACAACACAACACAACACAACACAACACACACACACACACACACACACACACACACACACACACACACACACACACACACACACAAACACGCAGGCACGCACGCAGGCACGCACGCACGCAGTCACGCACACACGCGCGCGTGCACACACACACACACACACACACACACATACACACACACACACACACACACACACACACACACACACACACACACACACACACACACACACACACACACACACACACACACACACGGAAAGTAAAATGATAGTACTGAACAATCTGTTGCCCAAAAGACTGGGAAAGAAGTCGTTGACTTTGACAAGAAATCAAATAGTCTGCCGACGTACCGTTTCATCTCCCAAAAAAGAACAGGAAGAAGGGACTAGTGCTTGAGGTCAAGAGCCAGCAGGGCCGAGACAGACCTGCTGCTGACACGGGAAAGCGGCTGACATTTGTGAGAAAGTCTGCACTTGGTCAAGAGACGTCCTCGTCCTCAACTGGCCTTGTGAAGGCCGTGCCTTCCGCTGTCTTGGTGGTCCTGTGCCTGTGTTCTCACCGCTGTCTTGGTGGTCCTGTGCCTGTGTTCTCACCGCTGTCTTGGTGGTCCTGTGCCTGTGTTCTCACCGCTGTCTTGGTGGTCCTGTGCCTGTGTTCTCACCGCTGTCTTGGTGGTCCTGTGCCTGTGTTCTCACCGCTGTCTTGGTGGTCCTGTGCCTGTGTTCTCACCGCTGTCTTGGTGGTCCTGTGCCTGTGTTCTCACCGCTGTCTTGGTGGTCCTGTGCCTGTGTTCTCACCGCTGTCTTGGTGGTCCTGTGCCTGTGTTCTCACCGCTGACCCGTGTGGCTCAAGCCAGTGGGCCATACGATGTACGGTGTAGTGCTTTTGATACTGGGCAGCTTTGTCTTTGTGTCTGTTTGTTTCTTTGCTTGCCTACTTTGTTAGTATTTCTCTAAAAAATAGTGTTCGTTAAAAACGTTCATATTTTTTTATTTAAAAAAAAAAGACAAATAGGCAAACAGACACGCAGACAGACAGATTAATGGAGAGAGGAGAGAGAGACGGACAGACAGACAGATTAAGGAAGAGAGGAGAGAGAGACGGACGGACAGACAGATTAAGGGAGAGAGGAGAGACAGACAGACAAAGAGAGGGAGGACAGAGAGACGGATAGACAGACAGATTAAGAGAGAGGAGAGAGAGACGGACAGACAGACAGATTAAGGGAGAGAGGAGAGAGAGACGGACGGACAGACAGATTAAGGGAGAGAGGAGAGACAGACAGACAAAGAGAGGGAGGACAGAGAGACGGATAGACAGACAGATTAAGAGAGAGGAGAGAGAGACGGACAGACAGACAGATTAAGGGAGAGAGGAGAGAGAGACGGACAGAGAGACGGATTAAGGTAGAGAGAGAGAGAGAGAGAGAGAGAGAGAGAGAGAGAGAGAGAGAGAGAGAGAGAGAGAGAGAGAGAGAGAGAGAGAGAGAGAGAGAGAGAGAGAGAGAGAGAGACGGACAGCGAGACAGACAGATTAAAGGAAAGAGGAGAGACAGACAGACAGATTAAGGGAGAGAGGAGAGAGACGGACAGACAGACAAAGGGAGAGAGGAGAGAGAGACGGACAGACAGACAGATTAAGGGAGAGAAGAGAGAGAGAGAGAGAGGGAGAGAGAGAGACGGACAGACAGACAGAGAACGCTATTGTCTGTCTGTGGCCATGTGCAGAGCTGGGTCCGCTTGGTGACACCCGAGTACCTCACCTTTGACCTCCAACTGTCTGTGCAGCAGGCAGTTCTCCAAGTCGTCCACGTCATCCAGTCCCAGCGCCTCCACCGCTGCAACGGGCCGTGACGTCACGATATTAGTCACGTGGACATTTTGTCACGTGGACAGTGACCGGCACATTGATAGTCAATTTAATTGTCACGTTGGCGGTCAGTCATGTTAGCAAGCAGTCACAGTGACTATCACATATATAGTGCTCTAATTGTCACGTTGAACGTCATAATTATTGGCAGTCAATCACGTACGTTGATTGTGACATTGACAGCCATCAACACCATACAAAGGACTTGACCACACATCGATAGTCAGTCACCATGACAGTAAGTCACCATCATAGTCAACCATGTTCTCTCTCTCTCTCTCTCTCTCTCTCTCTCTCTCTCTCTCTCTCTCTCTCTCTCTCTCTCTCTCTCTCTGTGCGGTGCATTTGCGAACATTTATACGCACACAGCGCGAAATGAAAAGAAAAGCGCAATCCCACCAACTGGCAACGTCAAGGGAGTAATACAGCAACCGACCTACAGCCATCTGGTCAACAAAACAAAAGAGTCCTGTAATAATTCTTACCCTGCACACGTGCCCAGTTTGGTTCAGATAATGGCACCTGCAGGTCCTGAATCGCACTGTCAGCGGCATGCAGAGCTAATTGCCAAAAAGACGGCATCCACCTCTCGCCAGACATACCGGCCCCACCCAGTCAGTACCCACCTCTTGTCAGACATACCTGGCGCACTCCGTCAGTACCCACCTCTTGTCAGACATACCTGGCGCACTCCGTCAGTACCCACCTCTTGTCAGACATACCTGGCGCACTCCGTCAGTACCCACCTCTTGTCAGACATACCTGGCGCACTCTGTCAGTACCCACCTCTTGTCAGACATATCTGGCCCACCACGTCAGTACCCACCTCTTGTCAGACATAACTGGCCCAGCCCGGTCAGAACAACGGTGCCGTCAGGGTCAGGGTCACGCTCTTCAAACTCCACACTGGAGATGAGCAGGATGGCCGACAGAGCTTGGAAGAGAGACGAAATTTCCTGCCGAACAAAACACCATCGTCACTGAAGTGGTCGTGAGTTCCCAGGCAGTGGGTCAAAATCTATAGATAGTATCCCCCCCACCCTCACTCCCCACCACCACCACTACCCCCCGACCCACCAACCTCACTCCCCTACCCTCCTTGCAGATATCTGGTACGCTCTCCCTTCTCTGCCAACAGTCATCGGTATGCACTATCTTGCCCCCCGCCCCCCAACCCCACTTCCCATTGCAGTTATCTGCAATTAACTATCTAGTCCTACCCCCCCCCACCCCCTTGCAGCTATCTGCAATGCATTGTCTAATCCTCCCCCTGCCTCCGTTTGTTTAGTATGAATAGACCACACAACAGGCACGCCGATGTGCACGTAGTTCCATTGGTTGTAACCAATTAACCAATACAAACATAGTATGCGATGAAAACAACAACAAACTACAAAAAGAACGCTTCTCACTGTTGGTGTGAATCCCACATCAGGAAGCATGGAGTGCAGCAGTCTGTACCTTTCCGTGTAGCCACGCAGCTCCTCCTGCGTCCGGAACACTGCCTGGGCCTCGGCCATCGGCCTCAGGATCCTGCACACACCCCTCGCTGACGTCGTATCACACCACACCCCTCGCTGACGTCGTATACACACCACACCCCTCGCTGACAATGTCTACACACCACACCCCTCGCTGACGTCGTATCACACCACACCCCTCGCTGACGTCGTATACACACCACACCCCTCGCTGACAATGTACACACTCCACACCCCTCGCTGACAATGTATACACACCACACCCCTCGCTGGCAATTTATACACACCGCACACCACACCCCTCGCCTACGACGTATACAAACCACACCCCTCGCTGACAATGTATACACACTACACCCCTCGCTGACAATGTATACCACCCCACCCCTCGCTGACAATGTATACCACCCCACCAAAATCTGACAACAACAGTTTAGTAACCAGACCCCTCTCTGACAACATTATACCCACCACATCCCTCTCTGACAACATTATACCCACCACATCCCTCTCTGAAAACATTATACCCACCACATCCCTCTCTGACAACATTATACCCACCACATCCCTCTCTGACAACATTATACCCACCACATCCCTCTCTGACAACAACGGTTTACTAACAACACCCCTCTCTAACAGCAACGGTGTACACCTTTGTCGCATTCAGAATAGTACTGCGCTGCTTGCCTCATACTGTAGCACTGTGCTGCTTCCCCCCCCCCCCCCCACCCCACCCCATCTCACCTTCCGTGTATGTGGCGGTATACCAGCCAGACCCCTGTCTGTCCTTCAGCATGGACAGTAACACACCCCGCCCTCTCTGACCCGTCAGTCGCTGGCTGTCACACTGACCTGTAGGACTCTATGGACTCGTGCAGTCCCAGCTGGGCCAGTCGCTCCTCGGACAGTCCGGCAAAGAGGGCGTAGAAGACGTGGAAGTTCTTCTCCACAGGGTTGCGGCTCGTCACGCGGAACTTCTCCAGGATGAAGCACTCCAGCCGCGCTGAGGGAAAACACCTCCTGTATTACTGTATCACTGACTGCACTGGTACACGTCACGATCCATTCAACCCCTGTATCACTGACTGCACTGGTACACGTCACGATCCATTCACCCCTGTATCACTGACTGCACTGGTACACGTCACGATCCATTCAACCCCTGTATCACTGACTGCACTGGTACACGTCACGATCCATTCACCCCTGTATCACTGACTGCACTGGTACACGTCACGATCTATTCACCCCCTTAATCACTGACTGCATGCACTGGTACACGTCACGATTTTCTGGGAATGTGCTACTGTATCTCTCCGTCACCACATCTCTCTGTCACTGTCACTGTTTCTGTCGGTCTGTCTCTCTGTCTGTCTGTCTGTCTGTCTGTCTGTCTGTCTGTCTGTCTGTCTCTGTCTCTCTCTGTCTCTCTCTGTCTCTCTGTCTCTCTCTCTGTCTCTCTGTCTGTCTGTCTGTCTGTCTGTCTGTCTGTCTGTCTGTCTCTCTCTCTCTCTCTCTCTCTCTCTCTCTCTCTCTCTCTCTCTCTCTCTCTCTCTCTCTCTCTCTATTCATTAGCTGAATAGTTTGTGTCTGCATCTGTCCAAGAACTCGAGCGGCTGTGCCGGCTCCCTTTGGATTGTTAATCGTGTTTCGTGTGGATTCCCTCTGCTTTGTTTTCCGAAATTTGTACTACCAGTTCGTTTTGTTGTTGTTCTTGTTGTTTTCAGTTGTATGCGCCATTGTCCTCTGGGATATATATATATATGTAACATTTAAAGGAACATTTAATCACGCAGAGATTTGAATTTCTGCATTTTTCAGTTCTAGGAACGGATTGTTAGTCAGGGTTTAGCATGTCCAGCGACTGTCTCCGAGTCGGTCACCTTAATGTGTACCACATTCAGAAAAAAATTCATGATCTTAATGTCTTTTTTGAATCCCATCAGCTCTTTCACCTGTTCGGTCTCAGTGAGACTAGGCTGAAAAGCCACATTCCAAGTGAAGGTCTGTCTCTTCCTCACTATTCACTAATCCGAAAGGATGCTGCCAGATCTCAGCACACAGGTTTAGTTGTTTACATACATTCTTCAGTCAGCAAAATTGTCCGTCGCCGTCCTGACTTAGAGTCTGAAGCAGTAGAAAGCGTGTGGTTAGAAATACAAACGCGCAAGTCCAGTATCTTAGTTGGTTATATTTATAGAAACCCAGCTTCAACGTTTGACTGGTATGATCAATTTGTTACAATGATGGACAGGGTGCAGGGCTGTAATGTGAATGTTGTCCTGTTGGGTGATTTTAATATTGACATGCAAAAAAGTAACCCAGCATGGGATTCCACAATATCCTTATTTGGCCTAAATCAAATGATTACGTCACCTACGAGAATCACTCCCCATTCTTCAACACTAATTGATCATATTTACACAAGTGATACTAGCATTGTGTCAAATATTCTAGTGCCTGCCACAGGAATCAGCGATCATTTTCCAGTGTGCTGTACCTTGTCTGTCAAAACTGTGAAGCCTGTTCTGAATGTCCACTCTTCAATTGTTTACCGATGTTTCAAACAGTTTGATGAAAGAGCTTTTTTGATGGATTTGCACGTAATCCCCTTTAAAAATGTGTACAATTTTAGCGACCCCAATGTGGCACTGTCACACTGGATTGACTTATTTCTTGATGTTATTAATAAGCATGCCCCCCTCAAAAAAAAGCGGGTGAAACAGCAAACCCTTCCACCATGGCTGAACACTGATATAAAGCAAGCCATGTTACTGAGGGACAAGTGTAGGAAGCAAAAGAAATTTGTAGACTATAAGCAACAACGGAACCGTGTAAATTACCTTGTGAGGGAAGCCAAGAAAAAATATTTTAATGACCTTGCCGGAAATAAAGCAGATATATCATCCATGTGGAGAGCTATCAACACACTCACTAAAGGCCACAGCCCTGCAAACAATAATCTTCCATCGGAACTCACACCAGATGTCTTTAACGCCCACTTCGTATCTGTAGTCTCGAAGTTTTTACCAGATGATCAAACCGATGGGTCTCAGTATAATTGTCCTAATAGGTTACTAAACTTTTGCAGAGATCGAATCTCTCAAAATACCACATTTTCAATTCCTCCTATATCTGTATTCGAAGTAGGAATATCTATCTTAAAGCTGGATAATAAGAAATCTACAGGTTGTGATGGTATTAGTGTTAAACTTCTAAAAATTGCCCTTCCTTACATAGCTGAGACACTTACATACATTTATAACTTATGCATACAAAAGAATGTTTTTCCAACCGCATTCAAGAGAGCTAAAGTAATTCCACTCCCTAAAACAAAAACTATCTCCACCGATCTGAACGATTACCGCCCTATCTCGATCCTGTCTGTTCTCACAAAGCCACTAGAGAGACACATTCATAAACATTTGACAAACTTTTTAGAAACACACCAGCTTTTCCATTCCTTTCAGTCTGGCTTCCGATGTGGACATTCTTGTCAAACGGCAGTTACCCGTTTAACTGATATTTGGCTCTCAGCTTTCAACAACCGTCAAATGTCAGGCGCTGTATTTCTCGATTTTCGCAAGGCTTTTGACCTGGTTCATCACGATATTTTACTGAAAAAACTATCCACGTACAACTTAAGCATCGCAAGTATAGCTTTCTTAAGATCTTATTTACAGGATCGTATACAATGCGTGCTTGTAAATGGCACATACTCCCAAGAAACGTCTATAACAAGTGGAGTGCCTCAAGGGTCGATCCTAGGCCCACTTCTGTTTTGCATCTTTATTAATGACTTGCCTCTGTGTCTTACACGTGCGTCAGTCCAATGTGATTTATTTGCTGATGATGGTACCCTTAATACAGCTAATGACAACATAGATAATATACGAGGGGATTTACAACAAAGTCTATATGATGTCTCTGGATGGTGTTGTAGAAATCGGATGGCACTAAATCCGACGAAAACAAAATGCATGTTGATGGCGACGAGACAAAAACACCAGAAAAAACAGCTCCCTTTAAATCTAAAGTTCGAGACCACGCCAATAGAGCAAGTTTCAAAACATCGCCTACTTGGAGTGACTGTAGACGAACAGCTAAAGTGGCAAGCACATATTAACAACATGTGCAAAACCGTTTCTAGAAATATTTTTCTTCTTTCGAAACTGAGCCAAATTGTCAGCCAAAAATCCAAATTAGCATTCTTCTTCGCACACATTATGTCACATATGAACTATGTTTCAAATGCATGGGATGGATGTGCTGGTGTGCACATGAAGCAGCTGTATTCTCTCCACAAACGTGCCGTAAAATTCTTGATGCCAGTTCCTAATTTAGACTACAAACAAAAGTGCTGTGCTCTCAAACTACTCCCTTTAGACAAACAACTATTGCTCAACAAATGTGTTCTAATGCAAAAGGTTGTTCACGGCAAAGCCCCGCAGTATCTGAAAGATCTCATGATTCCATCTGAACGTCTTCATGTTCATGGGAATAAACAGCTTTTGCCCAGAACAAGGATTGATATCTTTAAAACGAGTTTCTCCTTTTCAGGCTCCTTAGCGTGGAATAGTTTAGCTCATCATCTCAGATACCCCATGGAATTAAAAACGTTCAAAAGGAAAGCATTTCAGGCACTTGCTAAGCCACCTTGAATACTTCGTTATACTTCTTCTTCTTTTTTTTTCTTCTTTTTCTTTCTTCTTTTTCTTCTAGCGCGTCAGACAGCTTGACACGAAATGTATAGAATGCTGTTATTGTTTTCCCTCCCTTGCTCTTGTAAAGTTTTAGATTTGTGTGTGTATGTGTGTGTGTGTGTGTGTGTGTGTGTGTGTGTGTGTGTGTGTGTGTGTGTGTGTGTGTGTGTGTGTGTGTGTGTGTGTGCGTGTGTGGTATTTTCATGAAATATTTACCTTTGTTTTCCTCCTGGTCATTTTTTTTCCCCCTCAAATTTAATGTTTGCATATATGATTGTGGGTGTATGTGATGTGCTTTGATTTTGGTTAGGTGTGTATAATGCATCATCGCTTAGCTTCCAATCCTGTTAGATGTGATCTTGTCTTATACGAAGATAGAAGTCATTATTCTGTCGCTTTCTTTTATTCGTTAATATGTTTTTTGTCATTCTCTCTCTCTCTCTCCTAAAAAAATAGTTTGTATTGGTCTTTGCTTTATTATTGCTCTGTTCGTATGATGTGATGTTTTAGACAGAAATTAGTTTGTTTTGTTTTTAAGTCGTTTTTTCTCTAGCGTATTTAAGTGAATTTTGTTTGATGTATTGAGTGTTGCTGTGTTTGTCATCAGGGACAGATTTGAAAAAAAGCCGATACGTGCTTAAATCTTTATCCCTGTGTAATAAAGTATTATCTTATCTTATCTCTCAATAGTTAATATGAGTTTTTGAGTTGATAATTATTTTGTTTTCGATTTATTTATTATTTTTTTTCCCCCCCGAGGGCTGGATGAAAAAAAGTATTGTACTTATTCCTTTACCCTCGTTAATAAAAAATTCGTTCGTTCGTTCGTTCGTTCGTTCTCTCTCTCTCTCTCTCTCTCTCTCTCTCTCTCTCTCTCTCTCTCTCTCTCTCTCTCTCTCTCTCTCTCTCTCTCTCTCTCTCTCTCTCTCCATCTGATCACGTGACCATTGTTGTTTCCTACCTCTGTTCATGTGACTGCTGTTCCGTTATATCTCTGATCACGTGATTGCTGCCCTGTCTGATCACATGACTGCTGCTCTGTCCTACCTCTGATCACGTGACTGCTGCTCTGTCCTACCTCTGATCACGTGACTGCTGCTCTGTCCTACCTCTGATCACGTGACTGCTGCTCTGTCCTATCCAGAACGACGATTGTGACTCTGGTGTGTGACCAATCCGGGGGTCAGGACTCACTTCAAGTGATGTCAGAGGATCCCTCAACGCCAACCGTCTATGTGAGTTCTCTCTGTCTCTGTCTGCCTGCCCTCTCTCTCTCTCTCTCTCTCTCTCTCTCTCTCTCTCTCTCTCTCTCTCTCTCTCTCTCTCTCTCTCTCTCTCTCTCTCTCTCTCTCACCAAAACAAATGGATAATCTGATCGTTTCATTTAGAAATGATCTCTGAATGGATGTAACACTGGTTGCAAGTTAATACTGGACAGGGTTGTGAAACAAGATCCAATCACACAAAAGGTTAAAAACAGAAGGGGGACAATGACAACAACAAACCCCAATACCCGCTGATTTTAATGGGACAACACATGCGCAAATTACCTCCCTTTATGGATTTGCCAGTAGAACGCAGAATACAAAATGGCCACAATATGGAAAAACGTCATCACTGGCACTGCTCCTCCTTCTCTCATCTCCTTCAGCTGTGTGTGTGTGTGTGTGTGTGTGTGTGTGTGTGTGTGTGTGTGTGTGTGTGTGTGTGTGTGTGTGTGTGTGTGTGTGTTGGAGGGGGAGCGGATGCTGATGACAAATTTGTGTATATAAATCGTGTATGTGATTTGATGTCGGTTATTTTTGCTTCCTTATGGAATGTAGGCGTCTAGGGCTCACCTAATCGGAGAATTAGGTCCGTCGACCCTGCTGTTCTTAGTTATCATCATCATTATCCTTGTCATCATAATTATTATTAAGCACCGTTGGCTAAGACACGGGGGCCTGCAGGAGCTTGATGCTTTGCTTCTGACAACCGGGACTATGTTCATTTTCATGGACTTTCTGTGATGTTCCAGTGATGCAGGGGTGGCTAGGCCTAGGCCTACTGCTGGGGTGTAGGAGTGTGTTCGGTACCCTGAGTGCTTCGGTATCGGAGTACTGGGGTGTAGGAGTGTATTCGGTACCCTGAGTACTTCGGTATCGGAGTATTGGGGTGTAGGAGTGTGTTCGGGACCCTGAGTACTTCGGTATCGGAGTATTGGGGTGTAGGAGTGTGTTCGGTACCCTGAGTACTTCAGTATTGGAGTACTGGGGTGTAGGAGTGTGTTCAGTACCCTGAGTACTTGAATATCGGAGTACTGGGTGTAGGAGTGTATTCGGTACCCTGAGTACTTAGATATCGGAATACTGGGGTGTAGGAGTGTGTTCGGTACCCTGAGTACTTAAATATCGGAATACTGAGGTGTAGGAGTGTGTTCGCTACCCTAAGTACTGGGGTGTAGGAGTGTGTTCGGTACCCTGAGTACTGGGGTGTAGGAGTGTGTTCGGTATCCTGAGTACTTAAAAATATCAGAATATTGGGGTGTAGGGGTGTGTTCGCTACCCTGAGTACTGGGGTGTAGGAGTATGGGGTGTAGGAGTGTGTTCGCTACCCTGAGTACTGGGGTGTATGAGTGTGTTCGCTGCCCTGAGTACTTCAGTATCGGAGTACTGGGGTGTAGGAATGTGTTCGCTACCCTGAGTACTTGAATACAGGAGTACTGGAGTGTATGAGTGTGTTCGCTACCCTGAGTACTTCAGTATGGGAGTACTGGGATGTCAGAGATGGGGGTGGATGAACACTTGGGTGACACTTGACTGTTCTAACCGACAGACTTACTGACAGACCTACTGGCAGCCTTACTGACAGACTTAGCGACCGCAGGGCGTGATAGGTCGGTGTTGTCCAGCGGCCCAAGCTGACACCTGTGGTGACTGCTCCACAGAAAATGACGCTGACCAGCGTCCACTGCTGTCCCTCCAGCAGCCCGGGGCCCAGTGGCGGTAGCAGCGGCGGCGGCGGACTGTCCGTGGGTTCAATTCTGTGCATCGTGTGAGTGAGTCCTACAGTCGCTTGTTCCCTTCTCGCTCCGCTTACCGTGTCGCCCCCCTTCCCCTCCCATACAGCCCCCCCCCCCCTTCTCCCCCTCTATACAGTCCGTGTCTGCCTGTTTTCTGTCGATTTTCAAATACCTTTACTATAGAACACCACTCCGACTACTTCTGCCCCTGGCACAACTACAACTACTGCTAGAAGAAGAAGAATGCTATTTCTACTCTCGTACCTGTCTGTCTTGTGGGTCCTTTGTGCCAAGCTGGAAGAAATTGTATTTTAATAATAATTATTATCATGATGCCGATGCTGATTATAATAATAATAATAATAATGAGAAGAAGAAGAAGAATGACAATAACAAAAAAATAACAAATAACAAAAAAATACTACTACTAATAATAAAACCTGAGTAATAACAAGATGCTAATAATAATGATAATAACAATAATTAAAGACTACTGATAATGATGATGATGAGACTTCTGGGGCGCCGATTTCGTTTGGGATCGAAAGGATGCACAGTATCGCTACAACGACGACAAGAAAGCAGGTGAAGGTAGCACCTACAGCACAGTATCGCTACAACGACGACAAGAAAGCAGGTGACGGTAGCACTCACAGCACAGTAGCAAATAACTATGATTAAAAGTGACACAAAATGGGGGCAAGTGAGCGACAGAAAATATAGTCATCTATTTTGTGTCATGGGATTGTGTGTCGTGATGTAGTGTGTTATCGTGTGTGATATGTCATCGTGTAGAGTGTCAAGGAGTAGTGTGCGGTCGTGTAGTGTTTCATAGTGTTGTGTGTCGTCGTGTTGTGTGTCATCATGTAGTGTTTCACCGTGTTTTGTGTCATCGTGGTGTGTGTCATAATGTATTATCATCGTGCTGTGCGTTATCGCGTTGTATGTCATCGTGCAATGTGTCATCGTGCTGTGTCTTAATGTAGTATCTTTGTGCTATGTGATATGTCATCGTGTGTCACTGTTTTGTGTCACTGTGCTGTGTTTTTTCGTGTTGTGTGTCATCGTGTAGTGTGTCCTCCTGTTGTGTGACATCGTGTTGTGTATCGTCGTGTGTGAGTGTCGTCGTGTTACATGTCATCGTGTATTGTGTCATCGTATGGTGTGTCAACATGTAGTGTGTCATTGGTTGTGTGTCATCGTATTGTGTGTCATCATGCAGAGTGTCGTCGTGGTATATGTCATCGTGTATTGTGTCATCGTTCGGTGTCATCGTGTTTGTCTACATCGTGTAGTGTGTGTTGTGCAGAGTGGTGGCTGTGGTATTTGTCTACATCGTGTAGTGTGTGTCATCGTGCAGTGTGTGTCATCGTGCAGTGTGTGTCATCGTGTAGTGTGTGTCATCGTGCAGTGTGTCATCGTGCAGTGTGTGTCATCGTGTAGTGTGTGTTGTGCAGAGTGGTGGCTGTGGTGTTTGTCTACATCGTGGTGGGTGTGGCGGTGCAGAAAGGTGTCCGAAAGGCTTCAGGCAGAGAGGTCTTTCCCCATTACACCATGTGGTCCTCTGTACCCGGACTGATCAAGGCGAGTCCTCACTTACCTCTCTCTCTCTCTCTCTCTCTCTCTCTCTCTCTCTCTCTCTCTCTCTCTCTCTCTCTCTCTCTCTCTCTCTCTCTCTCTCTCTCTCTCTCTCCATTATTTTCTATGATACAGAGACATTTATTAAGGAACAAGAAATTGTATGTAGCATTCATAGACTTTCGAAAAGCTTTTGATTTCATTTCGCATTGTAAACTGTGGCCTCTTTTGAACAAGACAGGTATTAAAGGAAAAATGTTAGAGAAGCTCGCATTCGTAATGGAAACAATGTGACCGATGCATTCATTTGTGAGAAAGGTCTAAAACAAGGGGAAATAACTAGCCCGTTACTTTTTTTTCGTTGTTTATTAATGAATTTGCAAGGGATATAATTAAAAACGGAAGACATGGAATACAGTTACTACCTGATATGCTTGAACTGTTCATTTTGCTTTTTGCAGACGACATTGTTCTTTTGTCAGATACAATAGTTGGGTTGTAAAACCAGTTAGATGTTCTTGCTCGCAACTGTGCCAGACTTGATCTCCATGTTAACTTGGACAAATCAAACATTGTGATTTTCAGAAATGGGGGATACATTGCCAAGAGAGAAAAATGGTTCTATAATGGGCAAAACATTACAACTGTTAACTCTTACAAATACTTGGGCCTTTTCTTTACAACTAGAATGATGTTCTCAAATGCTCTGAACGAAACGGTCAATAAAGCAAGGAAGGGGATTACTGACATATTCAGAACGCTGTGGAGGTTTGGGGATTTTCGGCACCAATATTTTTCCAGATGTTTGATGCTCAGATTAAGCCAATGCTCTTGTATGGTTCAGAAATTTGGGGTCTCATAAGTCAGTGGAGAAAGTTCACACATTTGCCCTCAAAAAGCTTTAAAATGTTAGTCCTAGAACGCCCAGTGACGTGGCATATGGAGAGACAGGTCGTTTTCCACTATATGTTCATTCCTATACAGCCTGTATTAAGTACAGGTTACGCCTTACTACAATGGACATTTCAAGGCTACCACGAAAGGCTTACAATATGCTGTTATTGCTGCATAATAGCGGCAAGTTCTGCTGGGTGTCACAGGTGCGTCAGGTCTTGTATAAATTTGGCTTCGGATTTGTTTGGGAAAATCAAGGTGTGCAAAATCCAGAAACATTCATCAAGGCGTTAAAACGAAGGCTCATTGATTGCCATAGCCAGAACTGGCATGAGCACACCAGCAATAGTACCAGATTTACCATCTATAGGATGTTTAAGATCTCCATTTCCTTAGAACCGTACTTCACCTCTGTGACAAAAAAACACATTAAGGACGTTTTGATAAGATTCAGAATTGGAGCATCCAAGATACGTACCCACAAACTAAAATATGTTGCACACACGCCAGGTGATCTGATGTGTCCATTATGTAACACGGTATACGAAGATGAAATGCATACCTTATTTTATTGCAAATTTCTTGATGACCTGAGACAAAAATATATTCCCAGAAAATATACTGTGCAACCTTCCTATGCTACTCTCAGACGAATGATGCGAGATAAAAGTTGTCTTCACGACCTAGGTAGATTCATCTACCACTCAAATAAACGCCGCGAGGTATGACCAGGTCCACAGCAAGCTTCTTTTCCTGGAACGAAAGTTTAAACCTTGAATGTGATTTCAAGAATGTGTGTTATCTCCCTTGTGTATCCTCTCCCCTTGTTTTGATGCCTACTTAATGCCTACTTAGGAGAAAAGATGGAGGTGTAAAGATTCCTCCCCCCCCCCCTCCCTTCCCCAATAGTGCGTATTCAACCAGATGTGGCAGTGCTTAGATTTGCATATATTACTTGTATGTTGTCTACATCGTGGATACTTTGTTGCTGTTTTTTGTTGTTGTTGGTTGTTTTTGTTGTTGTTGTTTTGTTTGTTTTTTGTTCGTGTTTGTTTCTTTTTGTCTTGTCTGTTTAGTGTTGTTTGTTAACTGTTTTGTATAGGTGGTATGTGCATGTTTATAATAATACCATTTGTAATGGGTCAAGTGGCCTTCTACAATAAAACATTCTGAGTTCTGAGTTCTGAACTCTCTCTCTCTCTCTCTCTCTCTCTCTCTCTCTCTCTCTCTCTCTCTCTCTCTCTCTCTCTCTCTCTCTCTCTCCTACTTTCTCTGTATTCTTTCCCTCCCCTGTTCCTGTTTCTATCTCTTTCTCCCCGCTCTATTCCCCAACCGTTGCCTGTCTCTGTTTCTGTCTTTCTCCTAATCCACCCCCCACCCATTTCCCACCATCTCTATTTCTCTCTGTCCCGCACTCCTGTATTCTATCCCCCCCCCCCCCCCCTTTCTCTCTCGCTCGATGTATCTGAAATACATGTGTACGTGTAGTATTTGTTAGTAGAATTAGTCCCTCATGGGCGAGGGCTGGATGTAAAAAGACCCTGTGTCTGCTCCACTCGTAAAATAAAGTTTATTCATCCATTCATTCTCTCTCTCTCCAAGAAGGGGTCACAGTAGTCACGTGTGTGTGTGTGTGTGTGTGTGTGTGTGTGTGTGTGTGTGTGTGTGTGTGTGTGTGTGTGTATGGTGTGGTGGTGGTGGTGGTGTGTGTGTGTGTGTGTGTGTGTGTGTGTGTGTGTGTGTGTGTGTGTGTGTGTATGGTGTGGTGTGGTGAGTGTGTGTGTGTGTGTGTTTGTGTGTGTGTGTTTGTGTGTGTGTGTGTGTGTGTGTGTGTGTGTATGGTGTGGTGTGGTGTGTGTGTGTGTGTGTGTGGTGTGGTGTGGTGTGTGAGAGTGTGTATGTGTGTGTGTGTGTGTGTGTGTGTGTGTGTGTGTGTGTGTGTGTGTGTGTGTGTGTGTTGCTACAGGAGGGGGCCGTGCTCACAGTCAGCAAGTGCAGAGGACGCGGACCGTACGAAAAGATATAACGACAGCTGGACTCACCTCTCACAACCTGCACTTCACACGTCACAGTCTACAGCTCATGACTCATCGGCGACTCACAGCTCACAGCTCACAGCTCTCCACTCTCAGCTCTCAACTCACATTCACAATACTCAACTCCTATAGAGACCTAATAGTGTAAAATAAAGAAGACAGCTGTCAGGCCACAACGCATCTCAAAGGTCATCCAGTCACCTGTTGAGCTTGAAATAAAGAAGACAGCGGCATAAACAAAGGGTAACAAAAGTGTGACACGCTTCATCAAAGCAAACACAGGTTCCCACGGACTCCCTTCCCAAGGAGTCCCACACCGTGACGTCACCGCCACCCACACTGACTCCCTTCCTAAGCAGTCCCACACAGTGACGTCACCATTACCCACACTGACTCCTTTACCAAGTAAAGTGACGTCACCACCACCCACACTGACTCCCTTCCCAAGTAATCCCACACAGTGATATCACCGTTACCCACACCGACTCCCTTACCAAGTACAGTGACGTCACCACCACCCACATTGACTCCCTTCCCAAGGACCCACACACAGTGACGTCACCGCCATCCATACCGTAAGGCTGTCACGTGGTACACAGTTACGACGTGAAGGTGTGCAGGTAATTCCCACTCCTCCTGTGTTCACCAGCCCGTTCCCTTGTGCACTGCATTGTTCTCACAGTGACGATGATGATGACGGTGATGACAACGGCCACGAAATGCACCGTGGCAGAATGTGCCCTCTGTGCAGCTGGTCTGCCGGAATTACGCATTCCTGCAGTCACCGGGCGCCAAGTGCAAGTCACGACCTTCTGTCCACCGTGACTGTGCACGACCTTCTGTCCACCGTGACTGTGCACGACCTTCTGTCCACCGTGACTAGGAACGACCTTCTGTCCACCGTGACTGTGCACAACCTTCTGTCCACCGTGAATAGGCACGACCTTTTGTCCACCGTGACTGTGCACGACCTTCTGTCCACCGTGACTAGGCACGACCTTCTGTCCACCGTGACTGTGCACGACCTTCTGTCCACCGTGAATAGGCACGACCTTTTGTCCACCGTGACTGTGCGCGACTTTCTGTCCACCGTGACTGCACAGCACACTGACCTGCAGAAGATCCAGGATGTAAGAAAGTCCCCTGGAGAGGCAAAATCCATTTCTTGGAATTATCCGACTTTCTTTCAGCCCGGCTTTCTATCAGTGAGACTAAGAACAACACTGGTCGGGTCCTGACAGCCATTTGTAGCAAGTTTTCTTTTAGAAGAGTCGTCTGTTTCCCAGTCCTTCTGTGTGTTGATTACGCCATGTTGCCTTTTTTTCTCTTTTTTTCTTTTTTCTTTGTTTTTTTTCACATTACATGTGTAGGTTACAAGTACAGATGAAAGACTTTACCTAAATTGCTAGTCTGTGTACTGAACAAACCGTATAAAGTTGCAACTGTAACGGGGGAAATCGGCCGGGCGTGGGGTGGGGGTTACTGTATTGGTCAAATTTGAATTGTCACAACTGTTTCATGATGCTGTGACTTTCAAAAGTTCTCAACGTCAACAGATAAAGCGCAGTGAGTCCTACCATCATACACTTTGACGGTTATCATATTTATCAAGGTCCGAGAAACCTGCAACGTTATGTAACTCATTGGCAACTTGCCGCTGGTTTAGCACCAGGGAAAGTCAAAATTTGGTGTAGGATGCGGTCCATAGATCCGATGTTTTATGCAGAGTTGCTTGTCTTATGCTGCAACTCGAGACTATTGCAATGTTATCTGTATCATACTATGTTATACATCATATCATGACATTGACGATGAGGTCTTTCATCTGTGCTATCGGAAGTTCTATCTTTAACTGGATTGCTACTCTACATCAGTGAATAGTATTTTCCAACTTTTTTGACGATCTATGGACACATAACAGGTACATGAACTTGCGAATTTCACCAAAGAACTCGTGAACGGTTTTCGTTTGTTTGTTTGGTTTGGTTTGGTTGTTATACTGCTGATGTACAACAAATAATAATAATATGTTGTTGTTGTTGTTGTTGTTGTTGTTGTTGTTGTTTTGTTGTTTTTAACTGTTCATTATTTTTCTTTGGATTGTAAACTGCATTACTGTGGTGACCTAGTAATGGATATGATTTAAACTTTTCCCTGTTAACTTATCTGGCTGTACATTTTTGCCTTTCTAAAACAGTGTATTGGTCTGTAGCATTTGATCTGATAGTTTACTTTATTGCGCCGCGTTTCTAGCACACCAAACGGCCGGCCGGTCGACCTTCACGCCGGTCAAAACTGATCTTTAAACAGACGCATTTTTCCGTCTTACTCAAAACAAAAAGGAGAGGGTGGGGGTTAAGGGGGGGGGGGGGGACCAGTCGGAGTGATCTGTAGAAGCCTTCAGCAGCCAGCCACAAAAACGGGGTCAAGGATCAAAGGCAAACCCTGGCGTCCTTCACGGAACAAGGACCCCGGCCTTCAGTGACCGTGTGGGTCGTTGTCACCTGCAGTGTACAGTTACAAGGGGTAGGCACTTTTGTGGAGACACGAGCAGCAGTGGAGTGGTTTCTTTCTGTGGACACTAAGGACCTTGGACCCATATATAGCTCTGTGGACACTAAGGACCTATATATATATATAGGTCTGTGAACAGTAAGGACCCTGGACCTATGTATATATATAGGTCTGTGGACACTAAGAACCTATATATATAGGTCGGTGAACACTAAGGACCTATATATATATAGGTCCGTGGACAGTAAGGACCTTGGACCTATATATATATAGGTCTGTGGACACTAAGGACCTGTATATATAGGTCCATGGTAAGGACCGAACAGCTTGCAATGCCCTCCATGACGGCAAAACTTGACTACTGTAATTCTCTTCTATCAGGTTCTCCAAAACATCTTCTTGACAAACTCCAAAAGGTCCAAAATTCGGCAGCCAGACTTGTCTTCAAAGCTCTCAAGCACAAACACATCAAACCCCTCCTTCAGAAACTTCACTGGCTACCAGTAGTCTCAAGAATCCAGTATAAAGTTGCAACTCTGTGCTACAATTCTTTCACTGAAAGTTACCCAGTCTATCTTTCTGAACTCCTGACTGTCTACCGTCCATCCAGACAACTTCGCTCCATTTCTGACACCAGAACCTTCCGCATACCTTTCACAAAAACAAAGACCTTTGGACAACGAGCTTTTTCTTTCACGGGCCCGACAGAGTGGAACTCGTTACCGTATGATGTTCGTCACTCAGTGTCAACATCGTCTTTCAAGCAGGCCTTAAAAACTCATCTCTTCAAATCTGCATATAATTAATAACCCACCACCCCCGCCCCACCTCTGTGTGTGTGTGTGTGTGTGTGTGTGTGGGTGGGTGGGTGGGTGTGTGTGTGTGCGTGCGTGCGTGCGTGCGTGCGTGCGTGTGTGTGTGTGTGCAATATCCCGCTGTACTTTTTTGTATTTGCAGTATATCTACTTGTATCATACATGTGTGCTAAATCAGAGTTTGGTCATGTTTGGTTACTGGCAACTTTGGTTTATTTACTGAAATTCCTGTATGTAAATTCTTGCGTGGTTGGCGGGCGTATAGGCCGAAACCTTCTCTTTTTTTTTTCTTTTTTTTTTCTTTTTCTTTTTTTATAAATCTTGTCCATTGTATGTGTTTATACATTTTTCTGCAGCTTTTTGTACGGCGCATTGTGCCCTAGATCTTGCTAAGGATCATGCGCCATAGAAATGTCCATTATTATTATTATTATGAGTAGGTGTTCAGAGCGATGGCAGCAGCGGACTGATCACACCAAGAAGTAATGACTGGACACGACGAAATCCCTGTCACAGTCAGACTACACAGTAATGACTGGACACGACGAAATCCCTGTCACAGTCAGACTACACAGTAATGACTGGACACGACGAAATCCCTGTCACAGTCAGACTACACAGTAATGACTGGACACGACGAAATCCCTGTCACAGTCAGACTACACAGTAATGACTGGACACGACGAAATCCCTGTCACAGTCAGACTACACAGTAATGACTGGACACGACGAAATCCCTGTCACAGTCAGACTACACAGTAATGACTGGACACGACGAAATCCCTGTCACAGTCAGACTACACAGTAATGACTGGACACGACGAAATCCCTGTCACAGTCAGACTACACAGTAATGACTGGACACGACGAAATCCCTGTCACAGTCAGACTACACAGTAATGACTGGACACGACGAAATCCCTGTCACAGTCAGACTACACAGTAATGACTATGGACACGACGAAATCCCTGTCACAGTTAGATTACATAGTAATGACTACGGACACGACGAAATTACTGTCACAGTTAGACTACATAGTAATGACTACGGACACGACGAAATTACTGTCACAGCCAGACTATATAGCAGTGACTGTGGACACGACGAAATCCCTGTCACAGTCAGACTGCATTCTGATCGTGAACAGTAAGAACCCTTCCATTGTATTGAACAAAGACACAGAACAGCTGAACAAAACAAAATAAAGTAGAACAAAATAATGAAGACACAGAACAGCTGAATAAAACAAAGCAGAACAAACTAACTAGTTTCAAACAAAATGGACCCCAGTAGTTTTGGTTAATATACTTGCCACTTTTGTTTTGTTGTTCGTATAGAATGAATAAAAATTTCGACCTTTTTATTCATAAAATATACAGTATGCAATATGCCTGTGATGTTGATTTATAAAGGGTGTATTATTCATGGTGCTTGTGCTGTTGAAGGACTTTGTTTTCTTTTTGTCTTTGTTTTTAATGAAATCAAATAATGGTGTGTTTCTGAAACTGAAATGAACTAATTAAAAGTTTGTTCTCTCACACTGATGAGAACATTTTCAACTCCTGGAAGCTGTGCCTATATGCTGTCTGTCTGTCTGCCTGCCTGCCTGCCTGCCTGTCTGTCTGCCTGTCTGTCTCTCTGCCTGCCTGCTTGCCGGCCTGCCTGCCTGCCTGCCTACCTGTCGGTCTGCCTGCCTGTCTGCCTGTCTGTCTCTCTGCCTGCCTGCTTGCCGGCCTGTCGGTCTGCCTGCCTGCCTGCCTGTCTGTCGGTCTGCCTGCCTGCCTGCCTGCCTGCCTGTCTGTCTGTCCGTCCGTCTGTCTGTCTGTCTGTCTATCTGTCTGCCTGCCTGCCTGCCTGTCTGTCTGTCTGTCCGTCCGTCTGTCTGTCTGTCTGTCTGTCTATCTGTCTGCCTGCCTGCCTGCCTGTCTGTCTGTCCGTGTCAGACAGATTTGCACTTAGGGCCTATGGGTGTTCATGGTTTTGAGGTTGTCGTTTCAGTGTTCATCCTTTGATACACTGAGCTGTTTGTCTCTGACAGCGGCTGCTGAACACGGGCTGTGAATGAATGTGTTTAAACACGACATTACTTTGCGCTCTTCATGGATTTAAAAATACCATAGCACTTTGCGCTGTTCATGTGTTTTTATGAATTTAGATTATTGCAGCGAACTCGCGCGCCCGCGCACGCACACACACACGCGCGCATGCACACACACACACACACACACACACACACACACACACACACACACACACACACACACACACACACACACACACACGAGCATACACACGGATGCACAGCTTTACACACGAGCGTACATGCATGCTACCACATACACACGTGCGCACTCGCACACACACACACACACACACACACACACACACACACACACACACACACACACACACACACACACACACACACACACACACACACATATATATATATACGCGCATGTATGCGTCGGCTGGGACACACAATAAACTCATACAACTATATCCCGTATACATAATATGTACCGTGCACACACACACACACACACACACACACACACACACACACACACACACACACACACACACACACACACACACACATAAAGCAAGGGGCAAAACGGCAGCTGACTTTTTCATGTAACTGGCTAAATACTGTCCGACCAGACAGTTAGCGCAGACTGCTCGGTATCAGAGTCAACATGACACAGCGGAACGGGCCACGGTCACTTAGGGGGGACCGGCCACGTGCCATCAGCTGTGTCACTCAGCACGTGAGTCGCCGCGGCACGCCCCTCACGGAGCTGCAGGACCCAGCGGGTGTCCAGGGCCGCCACTCCGTCTATCGGCCTTGGTGATAGCCACAGGCTTAATGAAGCCTGCAGGTGCAGACCTGCAGTAGCGTGGGCACGTAACGTTATCTTCGCTGTACTTAAGCCCGAGTCTCTGGAGACGTTAGTCAGGGTTCCAGGCGAGATCAAAAGATCAAGAGATCTTAGAGGAGGGAGGTGGAGCTGGACCCTTAAGTTAGCCCAGAAGAGATCATGAGTAGGGAGGTCGAGCTGGGCTGAGCACGTTTGACATCTTTTGCTTCGAGTTGTCTAAGTTGTTCGTCAACAGCAGTGCAACGGACATTGTCTTAGTGACCTGTCCAGCACAGCAGTTGAAACAGCAATTGCGCAGTGCACAAGTCGCTGGGCAATGGCGAGGGGACGCCGCCCTAACACTTCCATTGTTCTGGCGGCGGTCCACGGTCTCTCCGGTCTTTTTCCGGCGGTTTCCGCGGTCGAGCTTTCACTCTGTCGTCCCCTTCCCACTCTGTCCCCGTCCCTAATAGGCCATCTCGCCTCCGTGGACGTAAAGCAACATGAAAGACGCAGGTGTGAGCTGGTTTGGCCTAGCGGTAAGGCGTTAGGCTGGTAAGCGGAAGGACCTCGGTTCGATACCGCTTCGGCTCTCCTTTCTCTTCAAAAAGGTTGTGGTCTGTGGACACTGTCTTGTGACTTTGTCCATCACTTTCTACTGGAACTTTAAAATGGCTCTCGTCGCTGCCCATCTTAATGCAGGTGTCATTCTGGTGGTGACAGTGTAGCGATAGGTTTATAATCTCCCTCTTCCCCCGCCTCCATACCCCCTTCCCCCCTTCTCCCCGTCCCTAATAAGCCTTATGGTTTCTGCGGACGTTAAGCACCATGTTTACTTATTTAGACGTTGGTACCCGTCCCTAATAAGCCTCCTCGCTTCCGTGGACGTAAAGCAACATAGAAGAAGAAGAAGTTAGCTCTTTTTTCGGCCCTTTAACAAATGCCTTGTATGTGATAACACACACACACACACACACACACACACACACACACACACACACACACACACACACACACACACACACACACACACACGAATGAATGAATGAATAAACTAGATTACGAGGGTAGTGGGGCAGAGTAAGAGAGAGTAAAGAGCAATGTGCTTATTGCACAAGCCTTTACAATTTAAAACCCAGCATACAATACAGAATATGTGCACAATGAATTCAAGCAGCAGGTTAACTCAAACATCTGCAGACTGTCAAGCCGGCATACATACTTCCACTCATATAACACACACACACAAAGAAGTACTAGTTCAACACAAGATATAAACACATATCATAGAAAGGCTTGAGGTTTGTTAAGTGACTGCATTAAAACATGGCAATGAGCCAGAAGGTTCAGCGCAAGCAGCGACAAATAAATTTTATATTTATAAAGCGCACGCACACATACACAGACAGGCACCCACACACACGAGCATACTGACTATACAAAACTTAATTACCCAGCTTAAAACGGGCAGCAAACAGTGACTTGAGACGGGTGAAGACAGCAGCACGGAACGGAAAACATGGCTATGTCTCATCGAATATATGGACAGCCAATCCAACTGTGAGTGTTTGGACATCAGAATACATTACATTATTCGATGAAAACTTCCTGTGTTTAGCTCCTGCAACAGACATTGTTGTCTTCATTAGGAAGCACGAATAGTAAAGGCAGCAAGCTTCCTGGGATTCTCTGCCGAATCACAACGCACCATTTGCGTGAAAAGAAGAGACAGAGAAGCAGAGACAGTGATAGACACCGAGACAGAAATAGAGGCAAATACAGAGAGAGAATGAAAGAATCAAAACCTTATGTTACGAGGGTAGTGGAGAGAGAGAGAGAGAGAGAGAGAGAGAGAGAGAGAGAGAGAGAGAGAGAGAGAGAGAGAGAGAGAGAGAGAGAGAACGTGACAAGGGAAGAAACCTTGCCGTTACAGGGAGCATAGGTGGATTGCATGCCCCTGCTTTGAGACCTTACGTGGCGTTCGGATTTTGCGTGGGCATCTCAGAGTGTGTGTGTGTGTGTGTGTGTGTGTGTGTGTGTGTGTGTGTGTGTGTGTGTGTGTGTGTGTGTGTGTACGTGCGTGCGTGCGTGCGTGCGTGCGTGCGTGTGTGTTTGCCCCGCTCATAGACGCGGGTTAAGTCTGCGAACTGTGCAGCGAATACTGTGGTACACCGAGGACTGAGGCTAAACTGAGAACTGAGGTTACACTGATGACTGAGGTTACACTGAGGACTGAATACTGTGGTACATGATGACTGAGGTTACACTGAGGACTGAATACTGTGGTACACTGATGACTGAGGTTACATTGAGGACTGAATACTGTGTTACACTGAGGACTGATGTTACACTGAGGACTGAGGTTACACTGAGGACTGAATACTGTGTTACACTGAGGACTGAGGTTACACTGAGGACTGAATGCTGTGTTACACTGAGCACTGTATGTTGTAGTACACTGAGGACTGAGGTTACACATTGGATATGAGGGGATATACTGAAGATTCGGGGATACACTGAAGAGTCAGGGGTACACTGAAGATTCGGGGATATTCTTAAGACACAGAGGACTCGGGGGGGGGGGGGGGGGGTACACTGAAAACCAGGCGAAAAACTGAAGACCAAAGGACACACTGTAAAGACTGTGGGATACACTGACCATTGTGGGATACACTGACCACTGTGGATACACTGACCACTGTGTATACATTGAAGACCAAAGGACACACTATGATGACTGTGGGATACACTGAAACCCAAAGGACACACTGTAAACACTGTGGGATACACTGAAGACCAAAGGACACACTGTGAACACGGTGGGATACACTGAAGTCCAAAGGACACACTGTGAACACTATGGGATACGCTGAAGACCAAAGGACACACTGTGGACACTGTGGGATACACTGAAGTCCAAAGGAGACACTGTGGGGTACACTGAAGACCAAAGGACACACTGCAAACACTGTGGGATACACTGAATACCGAAGGACACACTGTGAACACTGTGGGATACACTGAAGACCAAAGGACACACTGTGGGATACAGTGAAGACCAAAGGACACACTGTGAACACTGTGGGATACAGTGAAGACCAAAGGACACACTGTGGACACTGTGGGATACGCTGAAGACCAAAGGACACACTGCGAACACTTTGGGATACACTGAAGTCCAAAGGAGACACTGTGGGGTACACTGAAGACCAAAGGACACACTGCGAACACTGTGGGATACACTGAAGACCAAAGGACACACTGTGGGATACACTGAAGACCAAAGGACACACTGTGAACACTGTGGGATACAGTGAAGACCAAAGGACACACTGTGGACACTGTGGGATACGCTGAAGACCAAAGGACACACTGCAAACACTTTGGGATACACTGAAGACCAAAGGACACACTGTAAAGACTGTGGGATACAATGAAGACCAAAGGACACACTGTGAACATTGGGATACGCTGAAGACCAAAGGACACACTGTGAACACTGTGGGATACACTGAAGACCAAAGGACACACTGTGAACACTGTGGGATACACTGAAGACCAAAGGACACACTGTGAACACTGTGGGATACGCTGAAGACCAAAGGACACACTGTGAACACTGTGGGATACACTGAAGACCAAAGGACACACTGTGAACACTGTGGGATACGCTGAAGACCAAAGGACACACTGTGAACACTGTGGGATTCACTGAAGACCAAAGGACACACTGTGAACACTGTGGGATACGCTGAAGACCAAAGGACACACTGTGAACACTGTGGGATACACTGAAGACCAAAGGACATGCTGTGGGATACACTGAAGACCAAAAGACACACTGTGAACACTGGGATACACTGAAGACCAAAGGACACACTGTGAACACTGTGGGATACACTGAAGACCAAAGGACACACTGTAAAGACTATGAGTAACTCTTAGACAGGAGATACTAGCCCAGCACGAGACGATGACAACGACAACGATAGAGAAAGAACCAGATCGCAAAATGTCCGTTATATAAAAACCCTGCGCCATTTTCTGCTTCTCCAACTTTGTGCTTTTGTCTGTATAAATAATTCAGCACATTTTAGCTTAATGACGGTTACACACACTACACAGAGAGAGCTGGGATAGTTTGTCATCTGCCATGAACGTGCGCTACTGCGTCATTTGTAGATTTTGCTCAGAATCAGCCAGTCTTTTACTCCATTGCTTCTTGATCTTGACAAATCACCTTGGCAACACCCAGTTCTGCTACAAACACAAACGAAAATAAGGGGAGCATTAAAAAAAATCAAAAAATCTGTGTGTGCGTGCGTGCGTGCGTGCGTGCGTGCGTGCGTGCGTGCGTGCGTGCGTGCCTGCGTCTCTCTCTCTCCCACCCACCCCGATCCTAAGATGATCATGTGTGGTTGACAGCAGGACGTTAAAATCCAGTACTCTCTCTCTCTGTCCCTGTGTGTGTGTGTGTGTGTGTGTGTGTGTGTGTGTGTGTGTGTGTGTGTGTGTGTGTGTGTGTGTGTGTGTGTGTGTGTGTGTGTGTGTGTGTTTAAAGCAAAAAGGAAGAGTATACTATGCGCCCTTTTAACGAATTGTCCTTTACTTGTTAGACTGGAGAGGACAGGAGAGAAGATTTAAATCTCTCAACTGTCTCAGCGCAGACTCTCTCAACTGTCTCAGCGCAGACTGCGATGTCTTCCAGGTTGTTCCAGTCTACTATAGTTCGCGGAGGGGGGGAGGGGAGGCTGTTTCTAAAGATCGCTGCATTGTCTCGGTGGTTTCGACAGCATAGCAGCGGCTGTTCGTCTTTGCTGATTGGTCTACGATGTTTGTTGTCTTGAAGTCTTCTGATCCTGTTTTGGTTATTTGTCTTTCGTTTTCCAGTGGTCCTAGGAAATTGTCAGGTGGAACAGCAGCAGGGATCAGCCCACTTGCTACCTTTTACATAAAGACGAGTCTTTCGTGTTTTCTTCTTTCAGCCGGAGCCAGAGCCAGAGCCAACGTTTTCTGTAATGTTTTAGCTTGTGAGGAAAACATGGCGGCCAGTCTCCGGGCTTTTCGCGCGGAATATTCATTGTGACGTCGCGATTGATCGAAATTACACCTCTTGACCCTACCAGCAGGGTGGCAGAAGAGTAAAAGTGACACATTTTGTATTGTGCCAGGAAATACGTCACTAGTACTGTCATCAACTCTAAAATTCGTCATCATGTTAGGATCAAGATCTAATATGGAAGCCGTCAGTATACCTTCTCAATAATACACTTTTTATACAGGCAGCATTTTCAGCCGCTTTCCCTTTCAAGGGGGAGGGAGGCTCGGATGTGCTTGGTTGTCCCAACACGTTTTGGTCACATGTGGAGAGTATTACAGCTGTAAGTATCTGCATATTTTATTGCTGCATTTTCTTCTTCTTCTTCTTCTTCTTCCAGTAATATCCAGGATCAATGTCTGATCATTACTGATACTTATGGTGTGCGAGAAAAGGGTGTGTGGCTAAAAACAAACAAACAAAAAAACAAAACAAAACTTTTACCTAACCCTAATACTGTAACAGGTCTACCAGTTGCCTAGTGGCAAAGTGCTGGTGTATGTGGAACTGCTGGCAGGCAAATGCTTTTTCGGCAATGGGGCTGCTCAGATCGAGACGACCTATTGGGGTCGGCTGGCTACCACGAGACTAACTTTTTCTAAACGTTGTACTTGGCCGGTGCTGTTGTCCAACCGATGGGCCTAAATGGGCCCAACCGATATCTGTTATGAACAAAGAATGAGTTCCTCGACCGATTCGAAGGAATCTTTTGTGTCTGTTGATGGCATTTGATGAGTAGATGTGTATGTGTCGCCCACATCTCACTAACTAAACCTATAAAATAACTGAAACAAGAATGACTGCTAGCGCTCTAAAACAAGATCCAAACACATAAAAGGTTCGAAAGAACGCTATTATGAATATTTTATTTTCTCCCTAATAAATAGCGTTCTTTTGAACTTTTTATGAAATTTGTGTTTTGTCCTAATAAATAGCGTTCTTTTGAACTTTTTATGAAATTTGTGTTTTGTCCTAATAAATAGCGTTCTTTTGAACTTTTTATGAAATTTGTGTTTTGTCCTAATAAATAGCGTTCTTTCGAACCTTTTATGTGTTTGGGTCTCACTAAATCTAAGCCTACCTGGTTTGTACGGCAGACATGGCCAGTACCAACAACTCACTGTATTGTAAGCGAACATTTTCTGGTAGTGATAAGAATTAAAGCAACATTCCATGATGAAAATAATGTATTGCGAGTGAGCGTTTTGTCCTTGCCAGATCGAGTGTCCACACCCTAGCTACATGTTGTCCTGTGGGCAGCCTAAAGCGTCACACCCGTCTACTGCTCCGGCTGCGTGGTGTCCTGGGATCAGCCTAAACAGTCACACTGTCTACGTGCACTGATTACGTGGTGTCCTGGGATCAGCCTAAACTGTCACACTGTCTACTGCCCTGATCACATTGTGTCACACTGTCTACTGCCCTGATTACATTGTGTCACACTGTCTACTGCTTTTTTGTGTGTTGTCCCGACGCACCCTGCATCGCTGCCATCTGCCGTTCCTAACCAATCTGTTTTTGCACGGGCCTGCAGTTGCTACCAGTTTCTTTCACGGGCCTGTAGTTGCTACCAGTTTGTTGCACGGGCCTGCAGTTGCTACCAATTTGTTGCACGGGCCTGCAGTTGCAAGCCACTGTGTTGCACGGGCCTGCAGTTGCAAGCCACTGTGTTGCACACAACTACCCTTTTCGATTAACAGATCCCACACGTGGGTAGTTTCTGTTACCAAGCATTTCAGTGACAAACAGCAGTCTGCAGCGTTTAACATAGACTTGCCTCTCCAAACAAACCAGTCCTCTGCATCCCGCTAGATCAAGAAATGTTCCATGATCGTCAGCTCCGAAAATACTCGAGCTTAATTCCCATATACGCCCGTTCCAGAGATCTGCGACACCCTGCTAAACTAGTGAATAATACGCATGTAATAGCTACCCGCAACTCAAATATGATAAAGATCTAAAATTAGAAACAACAGAATTTACAGGCGGAAATACAAAGCTCTGCATCCACATGTTTGTTAGCGTTGTGAATGTCCCCTGATTCGCATTTCCACAAAGTCCCAGCACACAGCTGTGGACCATTGTCAGGAGCCAGTACCAAGCAGTAAATCAAAGCTATAAGATGTAGCTATCAATCGCCATAGCAAAGAATCCAAGCGACAATCTCTGGCCATCAATCTCCGCACTAGCCTGCTCCAGGCGACAATCTTTAGCCATCATTCGCCACACTAGCCTGCTCCAGGCGACAATCTTTAGCCATCAATCGCCACACTAACCTGCTCCAGGCGACAATCTTTAACCATCAATCGCCACACTAGCCTGCTCCAGGAGACAATCTTTAGCCATCAATCGCCACACTAGCCTGCTCCAGTCGACAATCTCTCACTTTCAAACCTCACCTTCAAACGCCACATTGGCGATAATCTCTCACTTTCAAACGCCACACTGGCGATAATCTCTCACTTTCAAACGCCACACTGGCCTACTCCCTGCGGCAGTCGGTAGCTGTTAATCGCCACAATAGTTACTCCAAACGACAGTCTGTAGATATCGGTAGCCAGGGTCGTTAATCCAAGCGACAGTCTGTAGCTATCTGTAGGCACCGTAGTTAATTCAAGTGACTGCCACAATAGTTAATCGTAACGACAATCTGTAGCTACCAATCACTACCATTAGTTAATCCAAAGAATAATCCCTAGCTATCAATCGCTACCATTAGTTAATCCAAAGAATAATCCCTAGCTATCAATCGCTACCATTAATTAATCCAAAGAATAATCCCTAGCTATCAATCGCTACCATTAGTTAATCCAAAGAATAATCCCTAGCTATCACTCACCACGCGGCAGTTGGAACAGACCTGTGGCTGGTTTTGAACTTTGTTCACTGCTCCATACCTTCACAAGCACGGATTTGGGACTTGCGAAAGTCCTGCTGCAGCAAACTAATCTATCATAGCCGCCAAAGCCAGTTCAGTACGTCGACCAGTCACAGTGAGCGTACTAAATACGAAGTTGTTAGACACCCCGTTGACATGGTAAGCTAGCTCTCTGAACAGCTATACATAAACTGTACGCAGCTATACACGTGCCCCATTTACACGTAGTGTCTGAACTGAAGTAGTTCCCTCCTTTGGTGTTCCTCGTGCAAACCCTGTCCGTCATCACGACTGGCCAACAGTTTGCACTTTTTGAGACCGTCTTACTCAAATCTCCTGTCATTTATTCAGCAAACCTTTTAGTCCTATAGGGATCATTGCACTGAAATAAGTTCGGACCGTTACAGTTACCTTTAAAGAGTTTATAAAGCGTTACACGACTTTTTAGGCCATTTCACATAAACTTTTTAACTATTTAATGAGCCATTGCACTTGGAACTGTCAACATATTTGAAACCGTTTTCGCATGTTTGCTTTATCAGAAACCAGATCCCGAACCCCTCCCGAAGCCTGTATGTCAGCTGTGTCACCAATCTCTGTGAGGTATTGTGTCAACTCCCTGTATGTCAGCTGTGTCACCCATCTCTTTGAGGTATTGTGTCAACTGCCTGTATATCAGCTGTCACCCATCTCTGTCAGGTATTGTGTCAACTCCTGAAGCCTGAAGTTGTTTCGCCCATCTCTGTCAGGTATTGTGTCAACTCCTGAAGCTACAATGTCACTGTCACTTTTCAGCGACATCACAAGCCTTTTACGAACAGCGACGTATTGCGTACATCGCCTCAGTCTTTGACTGACACCTTTGTAGCAGTCACATCTCTCAGCCTTGCATCTCACCGGGCCCTTTCGTTGCAATCCGAGAACTAACTACTGAGACTTCTATAATTCATTACTTCACGAATCAGTTTGCTTGTTGATGCTTTGTTGTTACTGTTTTGTACACCCAGTATATCAGTATCGGAGCAGCATGTGGCCTGTGGCCCAGCAACTGGTCCCCGTGGCTGTCGTTACCTACTCTCACTATTTCGCCGCCTGTTATCACAATATCTGTTTTGAAGCCAGTTCCCCTGCATGCGACATTTCTCCGTTCAGATCCTTCCTGCCCGGGTCCCTTTAACCTCTCTGTGGTATTTGCCCTTGTGAGGCCCGTTCCCCCTACTTGTCATAACCTCCCCTTGTTGAGGCCTTTTCCCCCTACTTGTGATAGCCTCCCCTTGTTGAGGCCTTTCCTCCTACTTGTGATAGCCTCCCCTTGTTGAGGCCTTTCCCCCTACTTGTGATAGCCTCCCCTTGTTGAGGCCTTTTCCCCCTACTTGTGATAGCCTCCCCTTGTTGAGGCCTTTCCTCCTACTTGTGATAGCCTCCCCTTGTTGAGGCCTTTCCCCCTACTTGTGATAGCCTCTCCTTGTTGAGGCCTTTTCCCCTACTCGTGATAGCCTCCCCTTGTTGAGGCAATTCCCCCCTATTTGCAATAGCCTCCCTTTGTTGAGGCCCTTTCCTCCTTCTTGTGATAGCCTCCCCTTTGATGTCTCCCTGTCCAGACCCCCTTCTCATATCAGTGATCCTTGTTTCTCTAACTGTGCTTTCCCCTCCCGTGGACCCCCTCCCCTATCTGTGATTCCCCCGCCCCCTCGTGGACACCCTCCCCTATCTGTGATTCCCCCCGCCCCCATGTGGACCCCCCTCCCCTATCTGTGATTCCCCCCGCCCCCTCGTGGACCCCCCTCCCCTATGTGATTCCCCCGCCCCCTCGTGGACCCCCTCCCCTATCTGTGATTCCCCCGCCCCCTCGTGGACCCCCCTCCACTATCTGTGATTCCCCCGCTCCCTCGTGGACCCCCCTCCACTATCTGTGATTCCCCCCGCCCCCTCGTGGACCCCCTCCACTATCTGTGATTCCCCCCGCCCCCTTGTGGACCCCCTCCGCTATCTGTGATTCCCCCCGCCCCCTTGTGGACCCCCCTCCACTATCTGTGATTCCCCCCGCCCACTTGAGGACCCCCTCCCCTATCTGTGATTCCCCCCGGCCCCTTGTGGCCCCCTCCCCTATCTGTGATTCCCCCCGCCACATTGTGGACCCCCTCCCCTATCTGTGATTCCCCCCGGCCCCTTGTGGCCCCCTCCCCTATCTGTGATTCCCCCCGCCACATTGTGGACCCCCTCCCCTATCTGTGATTCCCCCCGGCCCCTTGTGGCCCCCTCCCCTATCTGTGATTCCCCCCGCCACATTGTGGACCCCCTCCCCTATCTGTGATTCCCCCCGCCCCCTTGTGGACCCCTTCCTCCTGCGCACGTGCCAGAGCTGCCGTGATGCCGTCGTCGAGAGAGAAGGACGGCCTGAGCCTGGAGCCTGTGTGTGGACGGTCCCAGCCCATCTCGTCCTGCGGCGCCGTCAACTGGGGGCCCATGAAGGGCGACCTGCAGGTGAGACAGTCCTCCAGGGAGGGCCCCGAGCCCCGCCACCGTCCCCACCTACTGTCCGTCACACCGCCACGTGCTGCCGTGTTGATTGCTGGAAGGGAGCTAGGCTTCCGCGCACACCCTGCGACCAAAGAGAACACCTCGGGCAACAATCACCGTCTTCAAACCACTTCCGCTTCCTTGGGTTTTGTATGTATTCAGTTGTGATTGTAGAACTGAACTCAGTTCTGTAAAGTGTGAAACTGTAGGCGATAGCCGGCTGAAGAGAAGTGAAAGCCTGTCTGTTGGCGTTTCGGGCAGTCGACATGGTGCACGTGACCGAGCAGTAGGCCTATGTGACAGTCGATGAAGTTGTGTCTGCTTGCTATTTGAAAGTGTTGTTCTTGGTTATCAAACACCATGACTTGGATGGTGTTGCACTGAATGATGAGAAATAAGCATTATGTGAGTTAGCACAATGATGCTGTCTCCGCACTTTTTAAATCAGTTTGTGTGAGTGCAGTCATGTTTCGTCAATGAATTTCCCACCAGCCTGACTCTATTCTAGTTTTTTCCTGCTTTAAAAGTGTCATACTTCATCAAAACAACGGTTCTGTCGTTGCTGTTGTTAATTTGGAGTCGTCGCTAATAGGCCCTAGGTCTCCTTCGACTCCTTCAGCTATGCTGAAACAAGCCATGCATTCTATCGGGTGTAGACGCCTTTCGTTGACCATCCACTGACCATTTTAGTCTTGCGCTGCTCGTCTGGACAGTCATAATTATGTGTTGTGAACCCAGCGTGACCCACGCTCTACCAAATTACCTACCAACAATGTTGTTAGCAACTGCGATTCAGCCAACCACTTGGCTGGTTGAGAACAGTGCAGCTCGTCTCGTCTTGAAAGCTCTTAGAACAGACCACATTACACTTCATCTTCGCACTCTGCACTGACTTCCAATTGACGCTGGAATCAAATACAAAATTTCTTTTCTTTGCTTCGGTACAAAGACTTCTACTGGCCCTTTCTACCTTTCTGATCAACTCAGGATCTACACGCCACCCAGGCAACTTGAATCTTCCGCAGACAATCGTGTACTGTACATACCGTCTGTCAACAAAGTGGTACGGCAAACGGTCTTTCTCTTACATTGCTACGTTACTCTGGGAAACATTTTCAAAGAAAACTAGATTCTCTGTCTGCCTCTTCCTTTAAATCAGCACTTAAAACACACCTTTTTTCAACATACAGTGTGTGTGTGTGTGTGTGTGTATGTGTGTGTGTGTGTGTGTGTGTGTGTGTGTGTGTGTGTGTGTGTGTGTGTGTGTGTGTGTGTGTGTGTGTGTGTGTGTGTGTAGGTTATGTCTACTTGACTCAATGCGTCTGTGGTGTTTTGTGTATTTTGTAATAGTGCATGTTGTTAATAATTGTAAAGCGCAATGAGCTCCTGTGACAAAAGACGCTTTATAAATGTCAGTTATTATTATTACTGTTGTTGTTGTTGTTGTTGTCACCAAGACACGTAAACCACTTGTGGAATTATCGCTTTAATCGTTTTCACTACTTTCTGATCAACAACCGCAGTAGATCAATCACATCAACAACAGCAACAAGAAATCAGAGTATGATTAGTAGCCTCAAATGTCATTAGTCGCAGAACTTTCTGTACGTTCTTAAATGTTATGAGCAGACAAAGAAAATTCTCTTTTACTGTAAAAAGAATTAATACTATGTTAGTTGGTGCTTGGTCAAAATATTATTTTATATATGCATAAGCAGAAATAAACGGAGACGGGTCTCGATGTCGTCATTTGTAAGTCCTGTACACACAAATCGTTGTGATTGTACTGGGGTGTAAAAAATACAAATACTTACGTTACTGATTTAAACAGAATGTATTTAACCTATTCGTGACAATACATTCAAGACAGAACAATTGGGCCGTGCAACAAGCAAAATGTGCTTATATCAAAACAGCCCTAATATTAAACAGCTCAAGTTACCAACATAGATTATATGGACAACAAGACGAACGGCGATAAGAACATGAAATTGTAATAATGACGATATTGATATTTTCGTGCATTCCTACATACGTTCGTGCATATATTCGTGTGCAAGAGCGCGCGCGAGTGTGTGTGTGTGTGTGTGTGTGTGTGTGTGTGTGTGTGTGTGTGTGTGTGTGTGTGTGTGTGTGTGTGTGTGTGTGTGTGTGCGTGCGTGCTTGTATGCATGTGTGCGTGCTTGCATGCATGCGTGCGTGCGAGTGTGTGTGTGTGTGTGTGTGTGTGTGTGTGTGTGTGTGTGTGTGTGTGTGTGTGTGTTATTACGTTATTATGCTTGATTTCACAAAAAAGGTCATGGTTATAAGTTATAAGTTGGTTGTGTTACTTTCAGAAAATATATTTAGATTTGTGCCATTTCTATTATTTGTGTTAAAAACAATAACCCGGATGTGCTTTGTCTTTTGTTGTTGCTCAAGGGATAATGCATGATGCGGTTTTGCATTTTGACTGCCAAACCTCTAGCATTTGCTCTTTTTTGCATTTTTGTTGTTGTTGTTGTTGTTGTCTTTTTTTCGCTTTTTTCTCCTCACGTATTTTCCCCTTTGAACATTTAAACCATATTGCTGATGAAAATATGCTAGTGTGGCCACAGACGGAGAGAGAGTGATGCATTGTGGGCAGGATATCCGGAACCGCCTGGGTCTGCTGGCACCGCCCTGTCTGAGGTTCATTGAAGTGGAGACGATACCCCGCCACCAGTTCTCCCCGAAAAGCCAGCCAGGCCGCGCCATCACCTACCTCACCAATCTCTACAACCAGCAAACTCAAAAGAACCAGTGAGCTCTACCATTATCAACACACTAAGCAAGCACAATCGTAGAAAGGACGGTGACAAAGGTCGTGGTCATGTACTTGATGCTGACGATGAGAACGATGATAAGGATGATTATGAAGATGATGACCATCATCACACATGATTAATCATAATGCCGATTTGGAATGTGATGGTCATAGTGGTGGTGATGATTGTTTTACAGTGCTTTTCGCTTTTTGTCTTGATAGAACGTTTGAGTTGACTACCCCCAAATAAGGACCCAGGACATTTTGTCCCTAGGAATGCCATCTCCAACATGTTTCGTCCCCCACTGCATCCCTAATTACATTTCGTCCCCAGAGATGTCACCTCCAACATTTCGTATCAGAGTCCGATGCATCCCCAGCACTGTGTATCTAGGTAATAATGATATTAATAATAATGATAATAATGCTTTTTCCCTTAGGTATAATCTAGGTAATAATAATATTAATAATAATGATATTAAAGGGCCTATAAAGGCAGTTGTGGTGTACAAAATCGCTCCAAATCGTTTCAAAACAACATATAGGTCCGTACTAACGTTCGAAGAGAAGAAACAGTCTATTACTCACTTGTTTAAAACTTTTTCAGGGCTTCGATTAGGTTGTAATGCGTTTATTTTGGCGAAAAGGTCGGAAAATACGGTCAACTGAACGTTTCAAAACCAGCGCCATTTTGAATGCGAGATTCCGCGAGAGCTATTTTAAGCTAAAGGTCAACGGTCGGGCAGTGACGTCACAAACAGACAAGCAACCAAACGTGGAAGTTGGGTCTGTGTGAATGTGCACAGGGCAACCGACTTGGACAAATTTCCAGTTCGAATCTCCAGGGATGAAGCTCTTTTTCTGTAGTTAGGCCTTTGTTTATTTCCCCCTTGTTATTTCATCTTTCTCGAGCCTTGTTAGGTGCGTGGCGTTGTTGTTGTTTTTTCGTGTGTTTTTTGTTTGTTTTTTCGTTGTGTTTACTTTAGCTTTCACAACAGGCCAGACCTCATCAGGGATCCTGCCTTTTATTGGGTGTTTTATTTTATTTTCCCGGTTTAACCATGTTTATTTCATCATATGTAACGATGAAAAAGGTTTGTTCGTTCTAGTTCAATAGACTAGCGATTTCGTGGCCTCCCTGGGTTAGGGTTTGGCCGGGTTGGGCTAGTTGCAGGTTCTTGCCATTCACTGTTGTTGTTGTTTCCTAACACTGTGTCTCTATGTAGTTCATCCCTAACATCGTGTTTCTACGTACAGTTCATCCCTAACATCGTGTTTCTACGTACAGTTCATCCCTAACATTGTATTTCTACGTACAGTTTATCACTCACATTATGTTTCTATGTAAAACATTTTTCCATCCCCAATATTGTGTTTCTAACTATATTTCATCCCCAGCATTGTTTTTAGGTAGATTTCATCCACATTATTATGTTTCTGGGTATATTCCAGCCACAATAATGTGTTTCTAGGTACATTTTGTCCCCAACATAGTGTCTCGAGGTTCATTTTATCCCCAACATTGTGTCTCGAGGTTCATTTTATCCCCAACATTGTGTCTCGAGGTTCATTTTATCCCCAACATTGTGTCTCGAGGTTTATTTTATCCCCAGCATTGTGTTTCGGGGTTTATTTTATCCCAAACATTGTGTCTCGAGGTTCATTTTATCCCCAACATTGTGTTTATAGGTACAAGTTGTCCCCACCATTGTGTTTCGAGGTTCATTTCATCCCCAACATTGTGTATCTATGAACTGTAGTTCATCCCTAACACTGTGTCTCTACGTACATTCCATCCCGAACATTATGACTCTAAGTAGGTTTCATCCCCAACATTATGTCTCTAGGTATATTTCATCCCCAACATTGTGTCTCTAGCTATATTTCATCCCCAACATTATGTCTCTAGGTATATTTCATCTCCAACATTATGTCTCTAGGTATATTTCATCCCCAACATTGTGTCTCTAGCTATATTTCATCCCCAACATTATGTCTCTAGGTATATTTCATCTCCAACATTATGTCTCTAGGTATATTTCATCCCCTGCCCAGACCTTACTACCCCCTGTCCTTGCCTCCTTCAGACCTTACTACCGAGATCCTTACGGAAGAGATCGGACGGGCGGCCAGGTGCAGCTGATGATCGACTACCAGCGCCACGTGCCGACGCCGGCAGCCCAGGCCAGCTGCAAAGGCAGCACCAAGAGCCCACGACTCCAACAGCTGCGGGAAACCATGGACGAGGCAGCCGCCAGGAGGTGACCTCCCTGCTACCTCACTGACGTCATGTCACCTGCCCACCTTACTGCCACGTGAACTCATCTCTTGTATTACTGACCCGACCTGTCCTGCCCACCTTACTGCCAAGTGAACTCATTTCCTGTATTACTGACCGACCTGTCCTGCCCACCTTACTGCCACGTGAACTCATTTCCTGTATTACTGACCGACCTGTCCTGCCCACCTTACTGCCACATGAACTCTCTGCCTACCTCACTGACCTGACTTGCTTACCTTATTCATAACGTGGACACTCTTCCTACCTCACTGACCTTACCTGCCTACCTTACTCCTAACGTCAACTCTCTTCCTACCTCACTGACCTTACCTGCCTAACTTACTCCTAACGTCAACTCTCTTCCTACCTCACTGACCTTACCTGCCTACCTTACTCCTAACGTCAACTCTCTTCCTACCTCACTGACCTTACCTGCCTACCTTACTCCTAACGTCAACTCTCCTCCTACCTCGCCATCGTGACCTGCCCTCTCTTCCTTATTTCACCCTGAAGTCTGCCTGTCTCTTTGAAGCGTCCTACTCTTCCTTCCTTATTTCAACCTGAACTCTACCTGTCTCTTTGAAGGGATATACTCTTTCTTCCTTATTGCAACCTGACCTCTCTGCCTGAATCACTGAAATGACCTACCCTGCCTACCTTCTTTCAGCGTGACCTTCTTTCGTACATCACCGATGTGACCGCTCTACCTACCTTATGGCAACCTGTCCTTTCTGTCTACTGTAACGCTGTGACCTTCCCATTAGCCTATCTCGCTAACATTACCTACCTACCTTCCTCAATGACATGACCTACCTGTCTGCCTCAATGACATGATCTACCTACCTACCTCAGTGACATAACCGACATCGCTGACATAACCCACCTACATACATCACTGACATGACATCCACACCTACCTCACTGACCTGACCTCCTCAGTTACTTTGGTGACGTGACTTCCCCATCTACCTCACCGACGTGACCTCCCCACCTATCTCGCTGATGTGACCTCCCGACCTACCTCACTAACGTGACTCCCCCACCTACCTCAACAATACTGTCAGACTGCTTATTTCGGTCTTAAACGCATTAGTTCAATCCGTAGGTTTCTCACTGACGTAACTACCCCACTCACGTGATCTCTGTACCGATTTCACTGACGTGATCTCTGTGCTTATCTCACTGGTGTGAGCTCCGTGTCTACCTGACTGACGTGTGTAGTCGACAGATGTGTCTAGCTGACAGAGGTATGTAGCTGACTGACATGTGTAGCTGACAGAGGTATGTAGCTGACTGACATGTGTAGCTGACAGAGGTATGTAGCTGACTGACATGTGTAGCTAACAGAGGTATGTAGCTGACTGACATGTCTAGCTGACAGAGGTATGTAGCTGACTGACATGTCTAGCTGACTGGTATTTAGCTGACATGTCTAGCTGACAGAGGTATATAGCTGGCATGTCTAGCTGACAGAGGTATGTAGCTGACTGACTTGTGTAGCTGGCTGACGTGGCTAGCTGATTGACATGGCTAGCTGACAGACGTGTGTAGCTGACTGACGAGGCTAGGTGACGGACGTGGCTAGCTGACGGACGTGTGTAGCTGACAGACGTGTCTATCTGACACACGTGTCTGTTTGACCTCTGACCTCTGACCTGCCGCGGTGCAGGGAGGAGGAGTGGCGGGAAAATGCCAAGATCTGGGGCCGCCAGGATTTATGTGAGGAGGCGGGCACGGATGCCAAGGGGGGTGGAGTAGTGAAGGTCAGCCCGCATCTCTACCAGCCCAGGAACACGAGTCACAAGAGCCACTGGACGAAACGAACGGAGATTGTAAGTGGCACTGTCTAATGTCGGGGCTGTGCTTTTACCTTCCTCCCTCCTCACGTTGCGACATTCTTCCGCTTGGACGCTTCCAGCGATCCCTCGCGGTCACTCTCCCAATCACTGTCCGGTCCGCATGACTGTGTGGACAAGCTGTACCCAGGGCAGAGAAACGCGGGAGAAGATATTAAGCCCCCTTGCCCTTCCCAGAGAACTTAAAGGACAAGTCCAAGGTTTGGGGTGATTTTTGACACGATTTCCGTTAAAGTTCGCTGAGAACAATGATGTAGGTGAAATTGTGATCTGAGGGCTATAAATGCACGAAAACAGGCATTTTCTGTCGTACCGAAAGCGTCGCCATGACGCTGAAAATCATGTGCACATATGCGCACTACGTCACTCTGGGGAGTCGCTGCAAAATGGTTAGTAACCACAGGGTAACCGACCTGGAAAAAATTCCAGTTCGCATCTCCAAGGATGAAGTTCCGACGCCATTGTCAGCAGTTGGGCCTTTGTTTATTTCCCCCTTGTTATTTCATCTTTCTCGAACCTTTTTTGGTGCGTGGCATTTCAGTCTTTTTCGTTGTGTTTACTCTAGCTTTCACAACAGGCTGGACCTCATCAGGGAGGCTGCCTTTTATTGGGTGTTTTATTTTATTTTCCCAGTTTATCCTTGTTTGTTTATCATATGTAAAAATAAAAAGTTTTGTTCGTTCTAGTTCAATAGACTACCGATTTCGTGACCTCCCTGGGTTAGAATTTGGGGTTGGGCTAGTTACCGGTTCTTGCCATTCACTGTTTTTTCTCTTGGCTTGCCCATTTGTTTTTCGAGTTATATCGTTCATTTACGATGTACGAGTGAGGGGGGTAGTCTCGATGTTTAACGAGACGGCTCAGTCTTTCTTTGTGTGGGTTGTTCGTGAGCGTCTGTTGCCCTGCCGTGTTGTTGTCACCGCCGCTAAGTGGGTTGTATCGTGTACACGGATTACGTGTATCCAGCCTTTGTTTCGTTGCTCGCTGACATCACTTGCCTACTCTTTCTTTCCAAAAAGTGTTGTTGTTTTCTCTTTTCCCCTTCTTTTTCACAATGCGTTCTTTTTTATCTTTGGCGTATTGGCCATTTCGTACCCGCTTGTTAGCTTGCCTGATTAGGGCAGCCTTTGTTGCTGTTGTTTTTAGATGAAAGCCGGGTTAGTGAGGTGTTAGTTCAGTGGAGTTAGTTATGGTTAGTTTGGATTTCCGTCTGTTTGTCGTTGGCACAGTTATTTTTGCTCTGTGCTCTTATGACTGTAGTCGTCCACTCCTTTGTTGCAGACAGTAGTCTATTAGACTGTTGTGAATTGGTGTTTTGTTGTTGTTGTTGTTTGTTTGTTTGTTTTTGTTGTTGTTGTTTGTTGTTGTTGTTGTTGTTGTTGTTGTTGTTGTTGTTGTTGTTGTGTGTGTGTGTGTGTGTGTGTGTGTGTGTGTGTGTGTGTGTGTGTGTGTGTGTGTGTGTGTGTGTGTGTGTGTGTGTGTGTGTGTGTGTGTGTGTGTGTGTGTGTGTTTTCAACCTTATGCTTGCAGGTAGGTAGCCGTTTGGGGTTATGAGGTGGTTTCGGCTGTTTTATTTCTTTCATTTGGTGTCAGATGTTTGCTTGCCTGATTAGGGCAGCCATTTTTCGTTTGCCACCAGTATTTGTGGTTTGCTCTTTCTTTCTTTGCCACAGGTATTTGTGGTCTGTTCTTTCTTTTTTTTGCCACAGGCATTTGTTTACAGTCTCTTTCTTTCATGACCTTTTCTGCCGTAGGCATTCTTGTTAGACTTTTTGTCTTTTCCTTGTTAGCGCTTGTTTCAGGGTATCAATGTATCTCTCAATTTTTGGTATTATGCTGTGCGCTTGCTGCTCGTCTGGAGATTCGAACTGGAAAAAAAATTCAAGTCGGTTACCCTGTGGACAGCCCTACAAATTCCGCTTTGAAGCAAACCCCATTTGGTATTCCGCCATAAAGTTTACGAAATCGCACTCAGCGAAGTGCTCGCTACACAAATGGGCGTGACTGGGGCGCAGCATCAACTGCGGAAGTCAGCTCGTTTGAATTTTACAAATTTGACCCATTTTCGCCTCACAGCGGGTCGATTCCGCGGTAACTCGTGCATAGTGATGCTTTGGGCTGCTTGTGTGTTGTTAAAGTTTGCTACAACACAGTAGGCCGGCATGGTTAGAGCTTTTCGTCGACACACACGCATACACATTCAATTAACAATCTAAGATGGCAACCGCACTGACTCGCCAGACTGAGGTCACTTCCGAGAAAGTCACGTGACTGATGGAGAACCCGAGACAGCAGTCTCGGCCAGCCTACAGAAAATAAAATCGATTATAAACCAACATAATAAAAAAATCCATTTTTTATTTCATTAAATCTCAAACTAGTGACTCATTTGTCAATCATTTCGATGGTCATTTTGCATACTTAAAAACCTTGGACTTTTCCTTTAAAACTCTCACAGCTTCGGGCTAGAAAGTGTGGAGCAGGCCCGACTATACACAGCATGCTTGGCCTGGAGTGAACATTTTACGTCTTAACGAACTTTCTACCTACAATGCCCAAACCCTAGACCACGTACAGCGTGTGTGCGCACACACCCATAATCTTCTATCAGACAGTCGGTCATGGATATACCTGAATCTGCGTCTTGGCATGCTCTCTCTCTCTCTCTCTCTCTCTCTCTCTCTCTCTCTCTCTCTCTCTCTCTCTCTCTCTCTCTCTCTCTCTCTCTCTCTCTCTCTCTCTCTCTCTCTCACACACACACACACACACACACACACACACACACACACACACACACACACACACAAATCACACACACAAATAACACACACACACACACACACACACACACGCGCGCGCGCGCGCGCGCGCGCGCGCATTCACGTCAACAAAAAGACCCGTATATAAAAATCCAAAACGAACTGTAATGTCATGCGAAATGTAACCAGGCAACAAAGATTCCAAGATGGAAATTAATAGTAGAACCAGCAGAACGGTATGTCAAAAGATGTGCCATACATATCCTCGGACCATTGGATTAGCAACAGTACATTTCGTTCAACCCCATTCCAAGAGTGTGAGAAGAGAATGCCCCCGTCCACATTCCCGAGAGCCTCTGACACGGTACTACAATCTTGCGGTCCTTTTCGTCTCTCTGACCCCGCCACACAGCTGTCCAAAGTCTTGAACCTTCTTTTGAAGGTGACTGGTTATAGGCACTTCGGTTGGTTTGATAAACGACTGTGCGGTGAGTTGAAAAAGAAGATGGCCACTCCTGGCAAACACTAATAACGTGTTCTTTGCACAACCACGAGTAAGGGACAGCGAGACCTGAATGCCTTGCGAGTCCAGCTTCCAGCTGCAAGGACGCTGCTTTCTCATCTTTGTCTGCTGGGAGGTGTGCTTGGTAGTGGACGCTTTCTCTTTTCTTTTTTCTTTTTTTCTTTTCTTTTTTCATTGCTTGGGTAACTGGCTTCCCGGCCCTGACAGCCTCGGCCTTCTTTAACAAGTGCTGCACGTGGAGTCTGGCTGTCTTCTTCGACAAGTGTTGTACGTGGAGTCTGGCTGTCTTCTTCGACAAGTGTTGTACGTGGAGTCTGGCTGTCTTCTTTAACAAGTGTTGTACGTGGAGTCTGGCTGTCTTCTTTAACAAGTGTTGTACGTGGAGTCTGGCTGTCTTCTTTAACAAGTGTTGTACGTGGAGTCTGACTGTCTTCTTTAACAAGTGTTGCACATGGAGTCTGGCTGTCAGCCTTGGCCTTCTTCGACAAATATTGGCCGTCTCGTTACTACTTGTTTCGTCCAGTAAGCATGCACCGTATGTTAGCCAGTCAGTCCCTGGACCCTACGGTGGACCCGAGAAGCGCACGCTGTCTTTGTCCTGCAGCCGGTTTAATGAACACGGTTATAAACTATGCTAGCGGAAAGCCCTCCGACCCACTGCGCGGTTAGAGTTATGTGCACAATTCGAATTTACGACAGCCCCGCCAAATCGCTGCCACGATGCACAAAATGCTGTCAGTTACAACTGTGCTAGCGTAAGGCCGTCTGTATTTAACTGTGACTGGAAACCCCCCAGGATTTTCCTTCACATCCGCTACAAACTGACACCAAATGAATCTCCAGTCACACGCAGAAAAGTACCTGTTGCATAAAACCGCAAAGCGATCATTACTGGCATTGATAACAATAATAATAGTAATGTAAAATAAATTATTTAAAAACAATTAAGCGTCATAATTTTCCGCAAAACAACAAAAGAAAGACACGGGGGGGGAAAAAACGAAAGAAAAAAAAGAAGAGACAGAGAAGGGGAAAAAAAGGAGCTCAAAATGCTTCAGTTACAGTTTCTACAGAGTACATCATAAAACGCAAAAACAAACAAAAAAGGCTCTAAAGAAGTACAATGAAACACAGGCAAGTACGGCACCGGCCACCAACAAGAGCAGACGAACTCCCCTTTGTCGATGCGAGGTATTGCAAATCATTAAACTTATCGATTGCCTCAAGAACCTCACGGCGTCCAAAAAGCCAAAAACGCTGAAATAATCCTAGATCATCGTATACGCAGTGGTTTTATTTAGTCACCAAATTTACGATCTCTCACGAGTCGGATTGTGCACGTGTACCGAACCGGTCTTTTGGCGGCCATCATGAATCTCGTATCAAACAGCTGATTTTGTACCCAGCGGCAAGCTAACGCCAGCGCAGAGCAGCTTACGCGTGGGGGGGGGGGGGGGGGGGGGGGGGGGGGCAGGGGGGGGTTATAAACTATGACCGTGATTAGGATGTCGGTAGCCACTGTAACCGCTTCATTGGCCGCAGAAATATCACTTTGCGCTGTTATAGTTTATAACCATCGCTTAGGACGGCGTAAATGGCGTTAAAATCGCTCTATTAAACCGGCTCCTGGGCTCTGGCTCCACAACGTGGTCACGGTGCATTGTGCTCAGGGCAGCCACGCTGTTGTCGCCATTCGTCTGGTAGTTGACAACTGTCACCGTCTCCTGGCCCTTTTTTTCTCTGGAGGAGTCCCAGAGGAAACGCTTGTTCGCTTCAACCGGTCCCGTCACAGTGTTCGTCTGCAAGGTCGTACAGCTCCTCTACCCGGGTCCCACGTGACCCGTTGTCATAGTCCCTCCCGTTCTAAAGAAGTCAGTTGACATAGCATGGCAACATGCCAGTCTGAAATGACGTAAAGTGAATGTTACACGCGCGCGCGCGCGCACACACACAACACACACACACACACACACACACACACACACACACACACACACACACACACACACACACACACACACACACACACACACACACACACTGCCCCATGTGGACTAATGGATTATGATTGCTGGTGACACAGGCGTTGGCGTGTACACGAAAGCAAGACTCGCTGAATGTCACCGTCAACCGCCTTCAGAAGGCCAAGGACCACGGAGACATCATCCGTTCCAAGAAGTATGTAGTCATCATTAACAACTGCCTTGCCCCGTTATGATCCCTTCACAAACGTACGTAGTCATCATTAACAACTGCCTTGCCCCGATATGATCCCTTCACAAACGTACGTAGCCGTCTGTAAGGCGTGCCCTCCACCCGCACCACCACCCTCGCCCCGCCAACCCCCCATCCTGTACACCTATACACCACCCAAACCCCTACCGGTCCACACATACACCACCAAAAGAACCTAACCTGTCCACACATACACCTCCCAAACCAAACCTGTCCACACATACACCCCCCAAACCAAACCTGTCCACACATACACCCCCCAAACCAAACCTGTCCACACATAACCCCCCAAACCAAACCCAACCTGTCCACACATACACCCCCCAAACCAAACCTGTCCACACATACACCCCCGAAACCAAACCTGTCCACACATACACCCCCCAAACCAAACCTGTCACACATACACCCCCCAAACTAAACCTGTCCACACATACACCACCCAAACCAAACCTGTCCACCCATACACCACTCCCAAACCAAACCTGTTCACCCCATTACACCACCCCCAAACCCAATCTGTCCACCCATACACCACCCCCAAACCCCACATGTCCACCCATACCCCCCCTTTCCCGACCCAACCTGTCCACCCACACACACCCCAAACCAACCTGTCCACCAATACACCCCCAAACCCCACCTGTCCACCCATACACACCTCAAACCCAACCTGTCCACCCATACACATCTCAAACCCAACCTGTCCACCCATACACCACCCCCAAACCCCCCCCCTGTCCACCCATACCCCCCAAACACCACCTGTGCACCCATACACCGGCCAAACACCACCTATCCACCATACACCACCCCCAAAGCTCACCTGTCCACCCATACACCCCCAAACCCAACCTGTCCACCCATACACCACCCCCAAATCTCACCTGTCCACCCATACACCCCCCAAACCCACCTGTCCACCCATTCACCCCCCCCCCCCAAAACCCTACCTGTCCACCAATACACCCCCCAAACCCAACCTGTCCACCCATACACCCCCCAAAACCCCACCTGTCCACCCATACACCACCCCAAACCCAACCTGTCCACCCATACACCCCCAAAACCCCACCTGTCCACCCATACACCACCCCCAAACCCAACCTGTCCACCCATACACCCCCAAAACCCCACCTGTCCACCCATACACCACCCCCAACCCCACCTGTCCACCGATACACATACACACCCAAACCCCACCTGTCCACCCCGCCCCGCCCCGCCCCACACATCATCAGCTCACGAATGTACGCAGCCATCTCCAAGGGTGTGTCCCCAAGTCTCCACATTTCATCTCCCCCTCCCCTTCTCCCCCGTCCTCCCCCCCCCCCCCCACACACACACACACACGCACTCACATAACCACACAGACACAACCACACGCGTCCACACACACACACAGCCACACATGACCCGTCATAGACCCAAGTGAATAGCCCTCACTGAGACCTGTCCTGCCTGACCATGCCTCTACCTCCACCCTTCCACCCGCGCCAACTTTGACGATAAACATAGTCTCTTCAAAAGATAAGTTTGAATATGTTAAACTCCTGATTCTTCTCTAGTCAGACCGTTACGCACATGCAGGTCTATGGTGAGAATCCTATAACATAAATGCGTATGTATGTCTGTGTGTGTGTGGTTTTGTGTATGTATGTGTGTGTGTGCATGTTTTGGTGTGTGTGTGTGTGTGTGTGTGTGTGTGTGTGTGTGTGTGTGTGTGTGTGTGTTGTGTGTGTGTGTGTGTGTGTGTTTATGTATGTGCGTGTGTATATGTGTGTGTGTTTATGTGTGTGCGTGAGTATGTGTGTGTGTGTGTGTGTGTGTGTGTGTATGTGTGGACGCGTGTGTGTGTGTGTGTGTGTGTGTGTGTGTGTGTGTGTGTGTGTGTGTGTGTGTGTGTGTGTGTGTGTGTGTGTGTGTGTGTGTGTGTGTGTTTATGTATGTGCGTGTGTATATGTGTGTGTGTTTATGTGTGTGCGTGAGTATGTGTGTGTGTGTGTGTGTGTGTGTGTGTGTGTGTGTGTATGTGTGGACGCGTGTGTGTGTGTGTGTGTGTGTGTGTGTGTGTGTGTGTGTGTGTGTGAGTGTGTGTGTGTGTGTGCGTGTGTGTGCGTGCGTGCGTGTGCGTGCGTGCGTGCGTGCGTGCGTGCGTGCGTGCGTGCGTGCGTGCGTGCGTGCGTGCGTGTGTGTGTGTGTGTGTGTGTGGTATTTGTGTGGTACAGAGCACAGACGGAGTCCATGAAACTGAGCAAACTGGTGAGGGCGCTGAGTGAGAAGGACGACAGGACGGAACGGACCATGAAACGTCTGGGTAAAGGACGGGGGCTGTAGTCATACAAGGTCACCAAAGGTCTGCGTAAAGGACGGACACTGTAGTCATACCAAGGTCGCCAAAGGTCTGCGTAAAGGACGGGGGCTGTAGTCATACCAAGGTCACCAAAGGTTTAAGTAAAGGACGGGCACTTTAGTCATACCAAGGTCACAAAGCTCTGTGTGAAGGACGGATGCTGTAGTCATACCAAGGTCACCAAAGGTTTTGTGTAAAGGACGGGTGTTGTTGTTACACCAAGGTCACGAAATGTCTGTGTCAAGGACGGGTGTTGTTGTTACACCAAGGTCACGAAACGTCTGTATCAAGGACGGGTGTTGTTGTTACACCAAGATCACGAAACGTGTGTCAAGGACGGGTGTTGTTGTTAACCAATGTCTCGAAACATCTGTGTAAAGGACGGGTGTTGTTGT
>OY757542.1:35025653-35028153 GCA_963584105.1 Alviniconcha strummeri
ACTCTCCGGTAACACTCGTAACCTGGGTAACAGACAGAGTCCTCCTCACTCTCCGGTAACACTCGTAACCTGGGTAACAGACACAATCTCCCTCACTCTCCGGTAACACTCGTAACCTGGGTAACAGACACAATCTCCCTCACTCTCCGGTAACACTCGTAACCTGGGTAACAGACACAATCTCCCTCACTCTCCGGTAACACTCGTAACCTGGGTAACAGACACAATCTCCCTCACTCTCCGGTAACACTCGTAACCTGGGTAACAGACAGAGTCCTCCTCACTCTCCGGTAACACTCGTAACCTGGGTAACAGACACAATCTCCCTCACTCTCCGGTAACACTCGTAACCTGGGTAACAGACAGAGTCCTCCTCACTCTCCGGTAACACTCGTAACCTGGGTAACAGACACAATCTCCCTCACTCTCCGGTAACACTCGTAACCTGGGTAACAGACACAATCTCCCTCACTCTCCGGTAACACTCGTAACCTGGGTAACAGACACAATCTCCCTCACTCTCCGGTAACACTCGTAACCTGGGTAACAGACAGAGTCCTCCTCACTCTCCGGTAACACTCGTAACCTGGGTAACAGACACAATCTTCCTCACTCTCCGGTAACACTCGTAACCTGGGTAACAGACACAATCTCCCTCACTCTCCGCTAACACTCGTAACCTGGGTAACAGACAGAGTCCTCCTCACTCTCCGGTAACACTCGTAACCTGGGTAACAGACAGAGTCCTCCTCACTCTCCGGTAACACTCGTAACCTGGGTAACAGACAGAGTCCTCCTCACTCTCCGGTAACACTCGTAACCTGGGTAACAGACACAATCTCCCTCACTCTCCGGTAACACTCGTAACCTGGGTAACAGACACAATCTCCCTCACTCTCCGGTAACACTCGTAACCTGGGTAACAGACAGAGTCCTCCTCACTCTCCGGTAACACTCGTAACCTGGGTAACAGACACAATCTCCCTCACTCTCCGGTAACACTCGTAACCTGGGTAACAGACAGAGTCCTCCTCACTCTCCGGTAACACTCGTAACCTGGGTAACAGACACAATCTCCCTCACTCTCCGGTAACACTCGTAACCTGGGTAACAGACACAATCTCCCTCACTCTCCGGTAACACTCGTAACCTGGGTAACAGACACAATCTCCCTCACTCTCCGGTAACACTCGTAACCTGGGTAACAGACACAATCCGCTCTCACTCTCCGGTAACACTCGTAACCTGTGCAACGAGACTGTGTCGGTCACGTATTCGTGTCACACTACAAACAAGTCATATTACAGTTTATAACGGCCCTTATCTGAAAAGTTGACCCTGGGTACTATAACAAAGGCAGCTGTGGTATATCTGGTTCCGAACCTCCAATCGTGGGGAGGGAGGGGCGGGAGGCAAAAAAGGACAACGCGTCATCTACAGCAGTAAGCTAAGTGTTGATGACCCAGGCGGATAAAACGAAAGAAATTCAATGAGTCCCGCCCTTCGTGATACTGAGTGTTGATCCCACCGACACTGCTATTGCAACCTTAACCGTGACAACGAGTGTTGATCCCCACCGACACTGTTATTGCAACCTCAAACGTGACAACGAGTGTTGATCCCCACCGACACTGTTATTGCAACCTCAAACGTGACAACGAGTGTTGATCCCCACCGACACTGTTATTGCAACCTCAAACGAGCCTCGACGGTGGAACCGAGGTCGGTGTCTGAGCTGGGATTCATAGCCGACAGCGCTGTCACTTCACGCGGCGTCAAACCTGCAGGCCTCAAATAATACTGGATTGAAATCTGTGAGTCCAACTGATCAGCGACCACACTTGGGCTAAGTCTACATTCACACCAGCAACACCGCTCTCCCTTTCGTCACCTTGACGCCACAGTCCCGTGGGCCAGGTAAACTCGGCGCTATTTCTGACTTAGGGAGGTACTGTCTGCGAACTGAAAAGATACGTTTCGGGTGAAAACGGTCTAATTTCACGAGTGAGGAACTTAAAGTACATACTAACAGCAAGCATACGTATGCAAACAAGATAAAAGCAATTTAGTTAGAACCTAGCTGATCAACAGCTCCTTCACTACTAACCAAGCGACGCTTTGTCTTTTTTAGCTGGTTTTATTTCGATGATCGGAGGCTTCCGTGCCAGTTGTTAATATCACGCATAAGGCCTACGTCCGCAGCAAGCGGCACGCCTCATTCTAATACTGCATACAGCACTTCCTCCTTCCTTTCACACTTGGTTCACACTGACCAGGAACACATTTTCACACAACAGGAACACACTCTCACACACCAGAAACACACTCACATACACTAGGAACATACACTCGACACACCAGGAACACACATTCACACACACCAGGAATACACTCACACTCACACCAGGAACACGCACTCATACACATCAGGAACACACACTCACACAGCACGTCACTCACGACTATTGGCATTTGGACCACACCAGGAACACACACACAC
>OY757542.1:35033153-35039515 GCA_963584105.1 Alviniconcha strummeri
ATTGGGTTTTTAATCGATTTTATTTTCTGTAGGCTTCCCGGAAGTGACGTCAGTCTGGGGAGTCAGTGCGGTTGCCATCTTAGATTCTTCAGTAAACTGTGTATGCGTGTGGTCGACAAAAAAGTTAACTATGCCGGCCTACTGTGTTGCCGCGAACTGTAACAATTCGCAGACGACCCCAGGTATAACAATGCACGAGCTCCCGCGCAATCGACCCGCAGTGATGCGAAAGTGGATTAAGTTTATACAATTCAAACGAGCTGGCTTTCTTGCTGCGCCGCATCACGCCCATTTGTGTAGCGAGCATTTCAGTGAGTGCGATTTCGCAAACCCCATAGAATACCGCATGGGGTTTTGCTTCGAAGCTGACACGATGTTCCGGTACTCTTTCAAAATCCTGCCTGAGAGGCTCAAACTGATACGGCTGTATCCTTGTGGGTCTCTCGGGCAAAGTGTCAGTTTCGTCTTCGGAGTTCGAGTTGGCCATTTTGCAGCGACTCCCCAGAGTGACGTAGTAGGCATATGGTCACGTGATTTGGGCGTCATGGCGACGCTTTCGGTACGACAGAAAATTGCTTTTTTTCGTGCATTTATAACCCTCAGATCACAGTTTCACCTACATTATCGTTCTCAGCGAGCTTTAACGGAAATCGTGTCAAAAATCACCCCTAACCTTGGACTTGTCCTTTAATGTCCTCAGATGTCAGTTGACATATTAGGGACAAGTTGTGACCAATGCCGAAGCACGGTTCAATAAATCTTTACGTCCACGGAAACCAGAAGGCTCGTTAGGACGGACAGCCCAGGACGTCCATCTCGACTCTCACACAGCTCCTGAACTATGTCGACCGCGTCGCTGGACAGCTGTGCGGAGATAAATAGTGCATCTTCAGTGGCGTAACTAAATCTGGCAGATTTTGACGGAAGGTGCCGGAAAGCGATGCTCGGAGTGTGTGCGACACCCTGGCTGGCACACTCCGAGCATCGTTTTCCGGCACCTTCCTCCAAACTCTGCCAGATTTAGTTACGCCACTGAAGAGACACTCTTTATCTCCGCGCAGCTGTCCAGCGACGCGGTCAGCGCCCTCCGAAAGTAAAGCGCATGAAAGTATGACTGTAGAAGCAACCTAGCGCCGAAGCACGCAGGTAAACATGAGACGCATCCATATCGACCCCGGGTAAAAATAAAAAATAAAAGAGTTCCGTCTTTATTCAAACGATTGTGGTTTTATTTGTGCTGGTGTAAACTTTGTTGGCGGCTATAAATGACACACTTTGTTGAGTTGTTTGTAACAAACTTACTACTGTTTGAGCACCAACGAAGAACTGCTCGTTAGCTGACAGTTTTCTGGACCCTATGGTGTAACTAAATACGGCAGTGGTTGAAGGAAGGATGTCGTAAACCAGTGCTTGGAGTTTGCCTGGCTGGTTGAAGGGCAGCGAGAGGACAAAGCCACGCTCCTGAAGCACCGACTGCACGCTCCTCCGTCAGACGTATCCATCTCCAAATCCCGCTCTAACTACATTTGCCTCCCCTTTCGTTACCAAACTCGATTTGCCTCCCCTTTCGTCCCCAAACTAGATTTGCCTCCCCTCGGGAGAGTTATCTTTCTTCCCCGAGACCCAGCCTGATGGCAAAAGGTTAGATATCTTTTAAGGCCGGAAACAAATGGCGGAAGATTGAATTCTCTCTCTCTCGCCTTGATGGATAATCAAATTGTACAAATGCGGCCGTGTTCATGCCTGTGATGTCTCATGCACCGTTTTGTTGCCTGCTGGAGCCAGCCTGTGTTCCGTCTTCTGGCTGCAGGTAATGGACTCTTTGTCAGGCAACGCCACTTCTCAACACTGGCGTTGTTCCACAGGCAGAAGAAATCAAAGACAGTGGCTTAAAACACAAAACCAAAGATAGAGTGATAAAGAAAGGTGAAGTAATCTAAAGGAGGAGTTGGATGATGTCGGTTAGAGGCGGGATTGAAAATAGCCTCCATTATCACAGTTTTAGTGATGTTCTTCTTCGCGAAAGGTCACCACGCTTGGTGTTTTTCTTCGCGAAAGGTCACCACGCACGTCTTGTGCCGAACATCAAAGATAGAGCGGGGCGCGCGTTAGGCGACCTGGCTCACGTGACTGTGTCTTGTACATCTGGCGCCGCTTATTGTGACAAAACTCGCTTTCTAAATCAAGCATTTAAAACAGATGTTTTCGGATTTCTTCATCTCTTCCTTTCTGTCAGTGTATGTTTTGAGAACCTAGTTCCTTTAAATGATTCGTGTGGCTTCAGCCTATATTCTACTGGCTCCGTTTTGTTGACAGTTTTTCTTCTTCTTCTAGCCCTTCAAGCCATGCATGAAATAAGGCAGTAACGTTCTGTGGTTTCATTTGATTCAGGTCAGAACCGGGCGAACTCATTTGCATTGCCTGCCCCGCCTTCCAAGACCCTGTCAGAACCAGGTCAACTCATTTGCATTGCCCGCCCCGCCTTCCAAGACCCTGTCAGACAAATCTGACAGTTAACTGACAGTTCAGAACAGAAGCAATTTACTGTCCTTTTTGACAACGGCTGCAAAAGCCTGCGTGTTGAAGTTACCCTCTCTCTCTCTCTCTCTCTCTCTCTCTCTCTCTCTCTCTCTCTCTCTCTCTCTCTCTCTCTCTCTCTCTCTCTCTCTCTCTCACTGGGTGGATGAGTGTGTGAATATCCTACAATTCCGGTGGAAACGGTGTTTTTTTGTGTTTGTGTGTGTGGGGGTGGGGGGGTGGGGAGGGGATGTTTCTATGTTAACTCTCGATCGTTTCAATGCTTTTTCTGTGTTGCATCCATGCTGTGTTGTTTCCGTGTGACAGTGTTGTTTCTGTTTTGACTGTGTTGTTTCCATGCTGGCCAAGTAACTAACACGCACACACTCAAGCATACACCCGCTCCCTCACACACACACACACACACACACACACACACACACACACACACACACACACACACACACACACGCTCCCTCACTCACACACACACACACACACACACACACACACACACATACACATACACACACACACACACACACACACACACACACACACACACACACACACACACACACACACACACACGCTCCCTCACTCACACACACACACACACACACACACACACACACACACACACACACACACACACACACACACACACACACACACACGCGCGCGCGCGCGCGCGCGCGCCACAAAGAAAAAAACGGCAGATATTAACTGCTTTTTAAACAACAGCAAAAAAATCACTTGAGAGACGAAGCTGCGTGGACCTTTATTTCCTCAATCGATGGTATGGACCATGGTATGGACCATGGTATGGACCATGGTGAATCGCATCAATGCCTGTGGAAAACGAGAAATGTACTGCTCCAAACACCCTTCTTCTCTCCACTGGCTCCCTATCATGCTGCAGATAGGCTTCTTCTTTGTAATGGCTCGATGCGTCCTCTGCAAACACCCTTCTTCTTTCCAATGACCCCAGGTTTCATGCTGCAAACACTTCTGTTTTTTAAAATAGCTCGAGGTGTCATGCCTCAAACACCCTTCATCTTTCCAATGGCTCGAGGTGTCATGCCTCAAACACCCTTCATCTTTCCAATGGCTCGAGGTGTCATGCCTCAAACACCCTTCATCTTTCCAATGGCTCGAGGTGTCATGCCTCAAACTTTTTCTTTTCTTTTCTCTGCAGTGGCTGGTACCATGCTGCTCTTTTTGTGTCCATTGTTGTCTCTATTCCAAGCTCAAGGAACCCGGACAGTGCCATGGCGTGACCGCTGTGACAGTCTCGCCAGACCTAGAATATAATTCGCCACTTCGGAACTAACAATAAATTATTATCTTTCGAGATCTGAGGACCTAGAATACTTTCGGACCTCAAAAAAAACTTGAAATTTTTCCGCCATTTCGGAACATAGTATTTTTCCAGATGTCTGAACTTTAGAATATTTTCGGCCCTGTTAAGACTTCAAATATTTCTCGAGGTCTCAAGACTCAACAGGCAAAACTCAGATTATTATTTCTGACGCTACAGACGTAAATTGTTAGCAACTTTGGTTTGGTTTGTACACGTGTGTGTCGCCGCACAGACAGCCCTAACGACGAGTAACTAGTCCCATGTGTCTTCAGGGAAAGGAACTTGTGCGTGTATACGTTGTTTCCTGCAAAGAAGCCTCTGACTTTTTATTCTCGAATACAAACAAGAAACTCACTCGATTTCGTTTGTGCGATCCATAGTATGTTTGTTTGCCATCCTGACAGACACGCTTGCAGACGTTCATAAATATTCACCATCCACATGCGCACACAGTCAAACATTCGTGAAGCTAATGCTTGGCTTTACACACATAACGTTACTTGTTTGGCAGGAAGAGGTAAGTGCACATAACGTTACTTGTGTGACCGGAACAGGTAAGTGCACATAACGTTACTTGTGTGACCGGAACAGGTAAGTGCACATAACGTTATATGTGTGACCGGAACAGGTAAGTGCACATAACGTTACTTGTGTGACCGGAACAGGTAAGTGCACATAACGTTATATGTGTGACCGGAACAGGTAAGTGCACATAACGTTACTTGTGTGACCGGAACAGGTAAGTGCACATAACGTTATATGTGTGACCGGAACAGGTAAGTGCACATAACGTTATATGTGTGACCGGAACAGGTACGTACACATGACGTTACCGCTGTGACAGGAACGTTCCGTATGTTGTGGGAAGACAAGGAGGCAGAACGGAGGCATGTGTTGTGTGAGGGAAGATATAACGCTGCACACTGCCATCTGCCCGGACGTCAGTTCAGCCAGGTTGCTAGACACTCCTGGCAAGGTCAGTGGAGGGCACATTGGGGAATCACACATGTCCGCCATTTGTCTTACGGGGGAGACTAGTTCAGAGCATACAACGCCTTCAGTGTGTGCCCGGACAGGGTTCATCCCCGCTGTGTGTGCCCGGACAGGGTTCATCCCCGCTGTGTGTGCCCGGATAGGGTTCATCCTCGATGTGTGTGCCGGGATAGGGTTCATCCCAGCTGTGTGTGCCCGGATAGGGTTCAGCCCCGCTGTGTGTGCCCGGATAGGGTTCATCCTCGATGTGTGTGCCCGGACAGGGTTCATCCCCGCTGTGTGTGCCCGGGGCACAGGTTACTCAGGCTACACGACGCTTTCCGTCTGACACCGGAAGAGCTCAGCGTTCAAGAGGCATTCTTCGCTGCCGCAAGGGGACAGAAGCTCTGTGGTGGCTGCCCCGCTTAGCTCCCCGTATTCGTCGTAAAGGGAGGCAATGGTGGGGCGAACGGGGGCCGGTGGCGGCCCCTGTAAAGGAGTCCGCTCAGTGGGCACCTCAAGCACCAGGTAGGAAGCACAGTGCTGACCGCTGCCTCCGCTGGCCTCGCTTCCTCTCCTCTGGGGACACGAGTACACTGAATAACTCCTTCCTGCGGAAGTGACGTCGTTGCCGTGGCATGCAGGCTCGCTCCACGACTCGTCTCCCTTGTCTGGTTGAAGAAGCGAGTCGGCTGACCGCGACCTCAGATCTGTGGGACAGAAACCTCACAGTAAACACTGCACATAATGGGGTCCATCTAGGTAGGTGAATGGTGCTGTGGGGTGGTTGATCGTTACAGTGCAGGTGAATGGTACACTATTGTGGGGTGGTTGGTAGTTACAGTGTAGATAAATGGTACACTATTGTGGGGTGGTTGGTAGTTACAGTGTAGATGAATGGTACTGTATAACGGGGTAGTTTGTCGTGTTGGTGCAGGTGAATGCAGGTGTATTGGGGTGGCGGGACATTTTAGTGCAGGGGAATGGTGTAGTGGGGTGGTTGGACATTACAATGTAGGGGAATGGTGTAGTGGGGTGGTTGGACATTACAATGTAGTGTGATGGCTGATCCTCACAAGTACCGTTACAACGCCGTTCAGTTGGATATAGTGACGATTGCCACTATCGTTACTATGCCAACAGCATGTCTGAATTAATATCGGGACTGGTTGTGTGTGTGTGTGTGTGTGTGTGTGTGTGTGCGTGCGTGCGTGCGTGCGTGCGTGCGTGCGTGCGTGGTTGTTTTGGCCGTGTACACTTTCTCCATCTGAGAGGCAGTGCTTGCGTGCTGACGTCAATGCTCCTTTGATCTGAGACACGCTTGCTGTCAGTGCATGTGCCAGCATTTGCAAAACGTCATGTTGGACATTTCACCGCGTGCAGCTCAGCGCTCCCTTCAATTATCAATCTGTGGCCACGTCGCTGTATGATACCTCTGCTTTAACCCGCCCAGCAGCCATAGAGACAGCGCGACTGTCAGCAAGGAGGGGTGCCCAGTCATTGCACTGTC
>OY757542.1:35039715-35092215 GCA_963584105.1 Alviniconcha strummeri
CATTTCGAAAGGTTTTGTAATGCCATGTAAGAGTATACTACAATACAAATATCGCACAGTACATTTAGCACAATATACATTAGGTATAACACAAAAACACCGTACTGCACGACTTTGAACTGCACAAACGAAAAGACTATTATATGTTACTGCAGGAAATCAAACAACAAACACTCACACAGGAAATTTTAGCAACTGTTCAATATGCGGAAAACAAAGAGAGGAGAACGGAAGAAAAACAACAACAACAACAACAACAACAGCAGCAACAACAACAACAACAGCAACAACAAACGAGTTAATGAAGGGAAAGAGGGCAACGTGACACGACCAAATGCCGTAGATTAAACGAGCAATCAGTAAGCACCAGGCAATCCAGTGACCAAGCAGTCAACCAAATAGCTGCCGTAGCCTTTGGACAGTAGTGTTACCGAATTATAAACCCCTGTCATTTTAAAGGCAAGCGTTAGTAACACTGTCATTTCCATGCAATGGGTTGATGAAGAGAAAGAGGGGCAGCGAGGTAAGTAGCCTATTATCGCCTTCACAGCTCAGGGGCAGTTCAGAGAGTAGGGAGGTAACCCTCTCACTCCCTGTCCCATTGTTCTGAATGTCCCTAATAAGCCTTACGGCTTCTGTGGACCTAAAGCGCCATGCAGTGAAATGGACTGTGAGAACTCAGGAGCTGTGTGAGCAGGAAGGTGGGTCTGTGCTCTCATTCCCTATCCCATTGTTCCCCCGTCCCTAATAAGCCCTACGGTTTCTGTGGACGTAAAGCACCATGCAATGAAATGGACTGTGTGTAAAGCACCATGAAAGAAAGACTATTATCGCTCATCAGTGACTTTGTTCCCCACAACTGTTGAAAAGCGATTAGCAATTAGGCACACCTGCTCGTTTGCACTGGCGAGTTCCCACCACCTTGACAGCTATTGTTCTGGTGCCGGCAGCCGTTTCTGTTTTGTTTTTGTTTTGGTGTGTGTGTGTGTGTGTGTGTGTGTGTGTGTGTGTGTGTATGTGTGTGTGTGTGTGTGTGTGTGCGTGCGTGCGTGCGTGCGTGCGTGCGTGCGTGCGTGCGTGCGTGCGTGCATGTGTGTGTGTATTGTTGCTGCTTTTTGTTGTGGTTTTTACTTAAGATAACCGTATGACAGCATCAGCGTGAACGTGACAGGTACGATTGTGAGTGGAACTACATGTATTTACTTACTTTTTATTTATAAATTGCTTCTTTTGCTAGGTCAGCTGCCAATGTTTCAAATTTGACGGCAAACTACCTAATTTCCTTCGAAGGGCAAATAATGTTGTACTGTATTGCTTAAATTTCTCAATTTGATTTGCTTTCTTAATATCAACGTTTGATAGGTTTCCGTAGTTATTTCAGTTTTACAAGTTATATTTAACTGATCGATAGTAACGTCTGTTTTGCACATAGCATCTCTACAACGTCTGTTTTGCACAAAATAACTATACAACGTCTGTTTTGCACAAAACAACTCTAAGTCTGTTTTGCACATAGCATCTCTACAACTTGTTTTGCACGTAATAGTTCTTCAATGTCTGTTTTGCACATAAAAACTCTACAAAGTCTGTCTTGCACATAACAACTCTACAACGTCTGTTTTGCACATAGCAACTCTACAAGGTCTGTCTTGCACATAACAACTCTACAGGCGTCTGTTTTGCATATAACAACTCTTCAACGTCTGTTTTGCATATAACAACTCTTCAACGTCTGTTTTGCATATAACAACTCTACAAAGTCTGTCTTGCACATAACAACTCTACAGGCGTCTGTTTTGCACATAACAACTGGACAACTGACGTAGATTATAACGCCTAACTGCAAACGAACTCAGTCAGACCAGGACGTCTGTAGGACTGCAGATTGTTGTTGTTGTTGTTGTTGCGGCTCGTTATTATATACTTGCATCTCGGTACGCTCTGTGCACGCCATACAACCATGCACTGTGACGTCACTTCATGCAAAGCCACATACGTAGGGGGCATGCGTGTTTAGCTGTAACCGTAAGACTCAGCCTGCAGTTTGTCACCAACTGAAGTCAACCTAGCACGTCCCTGGAACTCAACGTGACATTTACGTGTCACGGACTGAAGTGGAAACGGACATTTTTGTCGGGAAGATCTAACTAATGCAAAATATAAAAGAAAAAATCCTTTTCACCTTTTTGTTGTCGGTAAAACATCATTAGGCGTTCACAGACCGACGACGAGATTGATACTTCTATCCGTAATGACATGAAATGTTGGCGGGAGAGGAGATGAATACCTAGCTTCCACCTGTCTGACTCGCTCAAAGCTTCTGGTGATGCGTGCTGCCAGCGGCGTGCTGTGCTCGCTGGGACGGACGGTGTGAAGGGATCACTGGCACGTGGCATGGGGCACACAAAGTGCGGCGTGATGTCACCGCTACCGGCACAGTGTGGTGGGGGTCAGCGCGATAGGCAGAGTCTGGGTGAAGTCAGGCAGAGTTTGAGTGAAGTCAGAAAGAGTTTGGGTGAAGTCAGGCAGAGTTTGAGTGAAGTCAGAAAGAGTTTGGGTGAAGTCAGCGCGATAAGCATAGTTTGGGTGAAGTCAGATAGAGTTCGGGTGAAGTCAGGCAGAATTTGGGTGAAGTCAGGCAGAGTTTGAGTGAAGTCAGGCAGAGTTTGGGTGAAGTCAGCGCGAAAGGCAGAGTTCGGGTGAACTCCGGTAGATTTGGGTGATGTCAGGCATAGTTTGGGTGAAGTCAGGCAGAGTTCAGGTGAAGTCAGGCAGAGTTCGGGTGAAGTCAGGCAGAATTTGGGTGAAGTCAGCGTGATAGACAGAGTTCGGATGAAGTCAGGGGGAGTTTGGGTGAAGTCAGGTAGAGTTCAGGTGAAGTCAGTGCGATAGGCAGAGTTCGGGTGAAGTCAGGCAGAGTTCGGGTGAAGTCAGGTAGAGTTTGGGTGAAGTCAGGTAGAGTTTGGGTGAAGTCAGTGCGATAGGCAGAGTTCGGGTGAAGTCAGGCAGAGTTCGGGTGAAGTCAGGCAGAGTGTGGGTGAAGTCAGCGCGATAGGCAGAGTTCGGGTAAAGTCAGGCAGAGTGTGATGGGTGAAGTCATGTCGCCATGGTGTCGCCATGTCTGTGTGTGTGGCGTGTCGCCATGTGTGTGTCTGTGGCGTGTCGCCATGTCTGTGGCGTGTCGCCATGTCTGTGTCTGTGGCGTGTCGCCATGTCTGTGGCGTGTCGCCATGTCTGTGGCGTGTCGCCATGTCTGTGTGTTGCGTGTCGCCATGTCTGTGTCTGTGGCGTGTCGCCATATCTGTGGCGTGTCGCCATATCTGTGTCTGTGGCGTATCGCCATATCTGTGTCTGTGGCGTGTCGCCATGTCTGTGTGTTGCGTGTTGCCATGTCTGTGGCGTGTGGCCATGTCTGTCTGTGGCGTGTGGCCATGTCTGTGGTTGTTGAGTGTCGCTATGTCTACGACGGCCTTTAGACCAGCGGGGCGAGGCCCTCCTCCCATTGGACGGCTGGTGAAAGCAGCGAAGGCGAGAGGCGGGAGGGGGCGGGGGCGGAGGGCGGGGGAGGGGTGAAGCATCAGAGGTCCTAACGCCATCCACAGCCAGACTCCCTTCGGGATGAACGGTGACCTCCTGTCGCGGACAGTCAGCGCCGCTTGGAGCCAGGCCAGCGGAACCCAGACCGGGGGCAGTGCTGGAGGTCACGTGGTGGAGGTCCACTGGTGAAGGTCACGTGGTGGAGGTCCAGTGGTGGAGGTCCATTCGTGGAGGTCCAGTAGTGGAGGTCACGTAGTTGAGGTCCAGTGGTGGAGGTCCAGTGGTGGAGGTCACGTGGTGGAGGTCCAGTGGTGGAGGTCATGTGGTGGAGGTCACGTGGTGGAGGTCACGGCTGCCGACCTCACGGTTTGACTGGCAGGCCGGTTTTCTGTTCTCCGTTTTCTTGTCGGACGCCTTGTTCAGACGGGTGTTTTTGTTTTTGTTTTTTTTTGTTTGTTTTTTCTTCTTCTTTCTTTCTTTTCTTTCTTCTTCTATTTGTTATTTATGCTGACATGCGGTTTGTACGACCCTTACCGGTGTAGCTCGCGAGCCGAATAACTTCCTACGCCACATTAACTCCGGAATCAATCTGCCGTACGCGGATTTGACTCCTCGCTGGCAGAATAATTTTTCCTAACACGCCGGAGCGACTCCGAGGCGAAGTTCACTCCGGGTATATTTCACAGGCAAGGGAAGTAATTTTTGCACGCGCCCAATTCCCTGGTATTTTATCCAACACCACTGTGCAGACGGCAGGACTGAGAGAGAGAGAGAGAGAGAGAGAGAGAGAGAGAGAGAGAGAGAGAGAGAGAGAGAGAGAGAGAGAGAGAGAGAGAGAGAGAGAGAGAGAGCATGCAAGGTGCGCGAAAACAAAACAAGAAAGTAATTAAATCTCCACTCTATTCCCACTGCCAAACAAAAAGGATAATTTATTTCAGTCATGTTTGCAGACACTAAAATGCCACTAACTCAAAATTCCGTCGAATGATCAATATGGAAATAATTAGATTTCATGCACACGCACACAAACGCTCAATACAATAATCGGCAAGGGACATAAACTCACTCCGTCTGGGAAGAGGAGGGTAAAGAGGGTAAATCTGGGACGTGAAAGTGACCCCGAGTAAAATCTGCGTACGCCAAAATAACTCCTAATTTTGCGTGAAGGGAGTAATTCTGGTTTGGCCAATGAGTTAGTATGGCGCATGTGAAACTGACTCCGTAGTTACTCATAGTTGACTCCGGAGTTAATCTCGCGGGGAGTAAATTTCGCGTGTTTTACCTGTGATGGCAAAGCTGAATGGCCTTGTGACGGGGGGCTTTGATAACTGAACGCTTTAACGCTCTTCAACCTGACCATCCGCACATCTCCACTGGGGTTCCTTCCTCACGTTTCCAAAGCTAAACCACAAAGCCGCTGTACACGCTGTCCGATCACGACCTCAGAAGAATTAAGCCCTCGGACAAACAACAGGAGGGGGGGTGGGGGGCAAAATAGGAGGGGGAGGCGGGGACACAACAGGAGGGGGGGGGGTCAAAATAGAAGGGGGAGGCGGGGACACAGCAGGAGGGGGGGGGTCAAAATAGAAGGGGGAGGCGGGGACACAGCAGGAGAAGGTGGGGTGGGGGGGGTAAACAACAGAAGGGGAAACAACAGCAGGGGAAACAACAGGAAGGGGGGCAAAACAGGAGGAGGAGGCGGGGAAACAACAGGAGGGGAAACAACAAGCGGGGAAACAACAGGTGGGGAAACAACAGGAGGGGAACAATAGGAGGGGAAACAACAGGAGGGGAAACAACAGGCGGGGAAACAACAGGAGGGGAAACAACAGGAGAGGAAACAACATGAGAGGAAACAACAGGAGGGGAAACAACAGGAGGGGAAACAACAGGAAGAGAAACAACAGGAGAGGAAACAACAGGAGGGGAAACAACAGGAGGGGAAACAACAGGAAGAGAAACAACAGGAGAGGAAACAACAGGAGGAGAAACAACAGGAGGGAGAAACAACAGGAGCGGAAATAACAAGCGGGGAAGCAACAGGCGGGGAATCAACAGGAGGGGAATCAACAGGAGCGGAAATAACAGGCGGGGAAACAACAGGAGGTGGTTGCGGGGGGGAAACTGGAGCGGGAAGCTGGGGAAGACTAGAGGAGTGGGGAACAAAGGGGGGGGGGTCGATACTTCCTAACACTCACTGCTACACGGGAACATTTGATTGACATCAACGTCAGTAAGCTTTATGTCGTATGCCAAAAGCGTGTGAAGAAGATGGTGGCAGGGGAGCCTGGCTAAAACTAATCAGACGCCGATGTCACGGCTGTGACGGCGTCTGGCTGGAGTGAGAGTGACAGAAGGTCAGAGGTCAGACCCACCACGCAGCAGGCCATCGGTCCAATGCTCTGCCAGCGCATTAACCGTGACGACCAGGACACATACAAGGCAATGACCCCTTCTCCACAGCGACCCGAACACAGACAAGGCAATGACCCCGTTTCCATGACGACTCTCACACAGATAAGGCAAGGACCCCGTTTACATGACGACCCGGACATAGACAAGGCAATGACACTGCTTCAATGACGACCTTAACACAGGTTATGAGAGGACTCTGTTACCATGACGACCCTGAAAACAGACAAGGCAATGACCTCGTTTCCAGGACAACCCTGACACAATGTTAGGACTCTGTTATCACGACGACCACGGAAACAGACAATCGGTTACTCACGACGATCACAGAAACAGACAATCGGTTACTCATTTTTTTTTCCACGACGACCCTGACACAGACAATGCAATGACTGTTGCCATGACGACCCCCAGACACAGACAATCCAGTGGCATTATGTGTTAGTGGTATGCACCTTTCGTGGTTTTCTTGACTTTTTTCTTTTACTGCTGCAGTTGCTGTTTCATGTAAACAGTGTTAATTAGTAGGACAGTCTGCGTTGTACATGTATTATAGAATACTGTCCTTCTTTAAACTGTAGGCATCGACGAGTGCATTATGATTGTTACCATGACGACGCTAACATGGACTGTGTGAGGTCTGTGTGTGAGGTCTGTGTGAAGTCTGTGTGTGAGGTCTGTGTGAAGTCTGTGTGAGGTCTGTGTGCAGTCTGTGTGTGAGGTCTGTGTGAGGTCTGTGTGAGGACTGTGTGAGGTCTGTGTGTGAGGTCTGTGTTAGGACTATGTGAGGTCTGTGTCAGGACTGTTTGCAGACTGTGAGGACTGTATGAGTCTGTGTTAGGACTTTTTGCAGACTGTGAGGACTGTATGAGTGTGTTAGGACTGTTTGTAGATTGTGAGGTCTAGGTTAGGACTGTATACGGACTGTGAAGTCTGTGTTAGGACTGTATACGGACTGTGAAGACTGTGTTAGGACTGTATACGGACTGTGAGGTCTGTGTTAGGACTGTATACGGACTGTGAGGACTGTGTTAGGATTGTATGCGGACTGTGAGGACTGTGTTAGGACTATATACGGTCTGTGAGGTATGTGTTAGGACTGTATACGGACTGTGAGGTGTGTTAGGACTGTATACGAACTGTGAGGACTCCGTGAGCACTCAGAAATGCGGACAGAAGACGGGGTGGCCGAGAGCGCCAGTGAATCTGCTGCCGGGTCCACCGCCAGAATAGGAAACGGGAGGCGGCTATTTCCTCTGGCTACGATTCTCTCGACCCACCTAATCCAATTAATTCCCTCCATTCTTCGCTTGACCCAAGAGGTGTGGAGGGTTGCCCGGGAGACGAACGAAAAATGCACGCCTCGTCGCCATGCAAATGAAACACGCCCAAGTCACCGCCACGTCCATCGGCACCCCATTATGGCTGACGGTCACATCCACCCGTTGACTGTCACATCCACCCGCTGACAGTCCTACTGATAACTACAAGGCTATGGCTGTCCGCCACAGTCACCCACTGACTGTCACATCCACCCGTTGACTGCCCTACTGATAACTACAAGGCTATGGCTATCCGTCACAGTCACCCGCTGACTGTCACATCCACCCGCTGACAGTCCTACTGATAACTACAAGGCTATGGCTGGCCATCACACTCACCCTCTGGGTAAAATATTTTCTGGTGTCCATTATTACCGTGACATCCGTCCATGTTTGTAAGTGGCGTGGACTCAACGAACCAATGGACACTAATAAAATAGCTCGTCCGTGTTCAACGCTGTTACATATATGTAGTTAATCTCATGGCACCGGACATGTACAAACAGTGTGAGACACAAATACAAGAAATGTGTGATGGAGAGTGGGCGACACAAGACGGCGGAAGAGGGTGAGAGAAGAGAGGGGGGCGCAGCGGTGTGTGTGTGTGTGGGGGGGGGGGGGGTCATGATCACCGTCGTTGTCACAGGCGTCACTCACTTGTCATGCTGCTGGAAATGCTGGCTGTGCGTGCGCGGCAGCAGATCACAGAGCGGAAGACGTGTCGGTAGCCGAGGCGGAAGTTCCGGTACAGCAGGGCAAGCAACAAGGGGTTCAGCAGCCCCGGAAGTGACGTGGACAAGATAGCGTACATCATGGTGGCGTCAGTGACAGAATAGCCCAGCTTCTGCACCGTCACTATCACCTGAAATGATGAACTGAAACTGAAACCTCAGATCAAACAACTTCTCTCTCTCTCTCTCTCTCTCTCTCTCTCTCTCTCTCTCTCTCTCTCTCTCTCTCTCTCTCTCTCTCTCTCTCTCTCTCTCTCTCTCTCTGTGCCTTATTTGCTGGTTGTATGCACATAATGTGTAACAGAGTGATGTATGCATGTGTGCACCTAGCGCTGTGAACACGCTATGTTTTGTGTGGAAATTCTCATGAATAACGTTTCACTCATTCATTCACGCCTGTATGTATATGTATGATGCCTGTAGTTTTATATTTACTCATCAGTAGCGTAGCAAGGACTAGATGTTAGATTTTTGACTGAACCTAAACTACAAGCCTTGTAAAATAGACTTTTCGAGTTCGAGTTCTCTCTCTCTCTCTCTCTCTCTCTCTCTCTCTCTCTCTCTCTCTCTCTCTCTCTCTCTCTCTCTCTCTCCCTCCCTCTCTCTCTTGTAATTGTTGAATGGCGTCTCTATGATGGCTCGTGAAATTCAGAACCGCTTTCGATTTTGGAAGAATTTAACCGCGATCAAAATTGCTGTAACATTACCCCCAAAAGGGGGAAGTAACAATCCCACAACTGTTCAAGTGATGGTCAACTTACATTATCTGCACTTTATTTTTCGTCAGTTCGTTCAAGGAAGGTATTTTCATGGCCTGGGTGGCGGGGGCGCAAACCGTGCGTATACTGTATCAAAATGTCCCTCACCAGGGGCCTTAACTATGAATCGGGCCTAAAGCGGTAGGCCGGTCTAAATCGCAAGGCTATTGACAATGGACCCAAAATGGTAATCATGAACCGGGACTACACCAAAGTCCGGGCCGAACCTCGGGCCTAAACAGTCGATATTTAGGCTAGCGATTTCGCTGGACTAAAGGTCGTAGGCCCGGGACTATGACTGCTTTTGGCCTTGTTATGCTTGGAAAGTTGGTTCTTCTTTTTGTTTTTGTTTATTTTTTGCTGTTGTTGCGTCTTTATGTCTGAATCCAGCGGTTTCTCTCTCTTTTTTTCTTCTATTTTTTTTTTCTTTTTTTTTTTTTTTTTTCTTTTTCTTTTTTTCTTTCTTTCGTTGCTTAAAATGAGTACTAGATGTTCGTCGGCCAAAGCTCTTTCATTTTGGAGGAAAGAAAGGTCGCACTAGCCGAGTGACGCAGGCATAATGACTGATTAATGTGATCGTACGATTTAATGTTTGCAAATTATTATGAGAGCAAGTTTGCTTGACGTCTTACATTCTCACTTGATTTATTTTCTTGTTGTTTAAATTCATCTGCACAGCGCAGGCTACCTGATTTCACAGCGTCGACTCGCCTTTCTGACAAGTTCAAAATGGCCGACGCAGCAGACGATGCTACGGTTACTCGATTCAGTAAATGAGAAGAAGAATACTCCATCGAAGATGTCGATAGATTAGCGTTTTTACGAATAATTACCTCGTCGAGATCGCTTGGGTGTTGCTGAAGTAAAACATGGCGAATCACATCCAGAATCTGGGCCTGCCAGGCATGCCTTCACCTAATGTTTACGTTTACCGATGTTTGCGCGTGCGAAATACGTCGCAGGGAAGTGAACGAAGCGTGTCGGTGCGCATGCCCAGATGGGATTGCCCCGTCTAAAGTTAGCACAAGCGATGACGCGTGTGATGACCACTTTCTTATCAGCGCGAAGTCAGAGACTCTGTTGTCTCGACCATTGTCTGCGTCCATGTATACGAACTTTGCCTAACTCAAAGTCTCGGACTCTAAAGTCAGGAACTTTGGTTTAGGCCAGGCCTACCGTAGTCCCGATTCATAGTTAAGGCCCCAGAGTCGCTATTCCTACAGGGCCTTACTAGCCAGAGTGCCCATTTCTCTGTCAAAAGGTTCCCTCACCAGAGTGGGTAGCCACATGGCCTGGTTGACCAGGATGAAGCCGGTCATCTTGTAGCAGTGGCTGGCCGACAGGGGGTCCAGAGGCGTGTCGTTCTCCTCTGTGTATCTCAGCCCTCCGCTGTGTATCGCCTCTCTCTTCTGTGTGTCGCTGTGTGTCGCCTCTGTCTTCTGTGTATCGCTGCTCTCCGCTGTGTATCTCAGCCCTCCGCTGTGTATCGCCTCTCTCTTCTGTGTATCTCCGCTCTCCGCTGTGTATCGTAGTACCCCAGGCCGCCCCGCCCGCCTGCTCCCCGCCCGCAGCACCCACGTGGCCCCACCCACAGCCGCCATCATCGTCAGCAAGTTGAGGAAGCCGAAGGACAGGAAGGCCACAAAGAACGTCCTCCGCGGGCCTGAGCTGGGCGTGTAGACGAGCCACGAGTCGCACGTGCCGTTAGCAGGCCTGACTTCGGGGCCGTAGCCTGCCACCGGCAGACTGGCGATGAGCAAGGTGACGGTGAAGACGACGAAGAGCAGAGTGTTGGCGCAGTCCTTGCCGCCCCTGCCGGACCGGCGCCAGGCCGACTGACCCGACAGACCGCCACCGGCCACTTCCGGTGTGTTGCATGTGCTGTCTGCGTGCTGTCTGCATACCGTGAGGTAGAGGTCGACTGCGAGGTAGGTGACGACGGCGAGAGCTGACAGGCTGCACCACATGGACGTCACCTGCACCAACGGGACATGCTGTGTACTGACTGACTGACTGACTGACCACTGACTGTCTGACCACTGACCATTGACTGCCTGACTGACTGACTGACTGACTGACCACTGACCATTGACTGACTGACTCACTCACTCACCACTGACTGACTGACTGACTGACTGACCACTCACTGACTGACCACAACTGAATGACTGCCTGACTCACCACTGACTGACTGACTGACTGACCACTGACCACTGACTGACTGACTGACTGACTGACTCACCACTGACTGACTCACTCACTCACCACTGACCACTGACTGACTGACTGACCACTGACTGACTGACTGAGTGACCACTGACTGACTGACTGACCACCGACTGAATGACTGCCTGACTGACCACTGACTGACTGACTCACTCACTCACCATTGACTGACTGACTGACTGGCTGACGGGGTCTTCCGCCACCAGGCACACACACCAGACAGCCGTAGCCGAAAACACTCCGCAAAACTATCGCTCTGCCAGCTGCTCTCTAAACGGAAAATAACTGCCATGGCATTTGCAGTTGTACCCGAAAACACTCCATTTTAACTTGCTGTCTCACCTGCACTGATTGTACCAAATGTCAATCTTAACTAAAAGAAATATACATGCAAAATAAATTCCTCGTACCAACTACAGTTTTACCTAGGCCCACCGTACTCGATGCAGTCTTCCTGACAGCACTCCCCGTACCGACATCAGTCTTACTTGAAAACACTCCCCGTTCCAACGTCAGTCGTACCTGAAAAAACTCCCGTACCCACATCAATCTTTCCTGAAACACTCCCATACTAACATCAGTCTTACCTGAAGACACTCCCATACCACCATCAGTCTTGCATGAAAACACTCCCATACCACCGTTAGTCTTACCTGAAAACACTCCCGCACCAACGTCAATCTTACCTGAAAACACCCCCGTACCTGCGTCAGTCTTAACCGAAAACATTCCCTACCAACGTCGGTCTTATCTAAAAACACTCCAGTCCCAACGTCAGTCTGACCTGAAACACTCCCGTGCCAACGTCGGTCTTACCTGAAAACACTGGCAGGTGGCAGCCCCGCCATACCAGCTGCCGTGGAAGTAGGAGGCCAGGCCCAGCGGCGTGGGCAGCAGCGCTGACAGGATGTAGATGGCGCTCAGCGAGGCAACTAGCTTGTCGCTGACCGTTCTTTGCCGCGGTCTTCTCCAGAAGATGACGACAAAGAGTGGCAGGAGGTTCTCCAGACACAGACACAGCTCCAGGACGATGGTGACCACGCCGTGCACCTGCAGCGTGATGGCTGGAGACTGCGCACTCCCGGCTGCCTGATGCCTGGCGTTCATGCTTCTCCGGTCTGCCTGCAGGCTGCCTGATGCCTGGCGTTCATGCTTCTACTGCCAGGTTGAACTGATAGACGTTGCTGCTGTACCTACCTATGCGGCTCACTTTTTCCGACCAGCGAGTCGCGAATTCAATCTTCAAGTGACGTGTGCCCCACCTGTAGGCCCAGTGACTGGTGATGGTTCTCTTGCGGCTTTGACTGCCGAAGAAAATGCACAGCGGAGTGACGATGAGTGGTCATTTTGAGGTCAACCGTTGTTCACAAAAGAGTATTCATTAAACAAGTGATGAACCACTAGTTGGAGGACGTTGTTTAGTGTTTGCGGGTCAGACACTGCTGGCCAGGGTGGTGTCGCGGTGCCGTCAGGCAGAGCTCTTCCCTCCGCCCAGCAAACCGGCTGGACACGGCTCTAGAGCACAGCGTGTGGACAGCGCGGACCTGCGTCTCCAGCAAACTCCTTCTGGTTCCTGGCTTTGGCACGTGTAGTCATCCACAGCCCACTGACACAAGACGCACGTCGCCTTTTCCCTCCTTATCTGCAACAGCTCACGGACAGGTTGCTTCCTCCTTGACTACACGAATCTCCAGTCGTACACTGTGTGGTAAGTACACTGTGTGGTAAGTACACTGTGTGGTAAGTACACTGTGTGGTAAGTACACTGTGTGGCAAGCTGACTACATGAATCTCCAGTCGTACACTGTGTGGTAAGTACACTGTGTAGCAAGCTGACTACACGAATCTCCAGTCGTACACTGTGTGGCAAGTACACTGTGTGGCAAGCTGACTACACGAATCTCCATTCGTACACTGTGTGGTAAGTACACTGTGTGGCAAGCTGACTACATGAATCTCCATCCGCACACTGTGTGGTAAGTACACTGTGTGGCAAGCTGACTACATGAATCTCCATCCGCACACTGTGTGGTAAGTACACTGTGTGGCACGTTGACTACATGAAGCTCCATCCGTACACTGCGTGGCTCCAGGCCTGAAAGTCAAGCAGGGTAAAGTGAACGTAAGTGCGAATCCCTATTATGTCGTGGCTGATGAACATAGCACTGAATATGTCGGGGGTGGGTGGGGGGGGGGCGAGGGGGGGTTAGAGAGGAGTACATAGATACTGTGTGCAGAGGAACGGTAAATATATACCGTGTGTAGGTGAAAAGGTACACAGGTACTGTGTGTAGGTGAAAAGGTACACATGTACTGTGTGTAGGTGAAAAGGTACAAAGGTACTGTGTGTAGATGAAAAGGTACACATATACTGTGTGTAAGTGAAAAGGTACACGGGTACTGTGTGTAGGTGAAAAGGTACATAAATACTGTGTGCAGAGGAACGGTAAATGTATACTGTGTGTAGGTTAAAAGGTACATAGATACTGTGCGTAGGTGAAAAGGTACACATATACTGTGTGTAGGTGAAAAGGTACAGAAATACTTGTGCAGAGGAACGGTAAATATAACTGTACTGTGTGTAATGAGCTCTTGAATTTTTCAGCTTTCCGCCAGCCGCGCAGGGTCACCTGAGGACGAGTCATTCTTTCAAAATTATTTTACATCAAGTCACTAAATCACAAGTGTGTCTAATTCACTGTTACAACGTTAAAAGCCAACCATCTGTCCATCCATCCCTGCACAATAACACGTTTTAGTACCTGTTTACATTCAGTAGGCACTCACAACGGGAATCTGCTTACATCGCTGGTGGCTATGAGCAGGGCGACCTATCCTACTCCATGGGCCCAGACGGGAACCTGCTTACATCGCTGGTGGCTAGGAGCAGGGCGACCTATCCTGTTCCCTGGGCCCATACGGGAACCTGCGTTAGCCAAAACTATCCCAGTTAAATGGTAAGGAGATGATTTGACAGAAAGGGGGTGAATGGACCAGGAAAACAGAAATTAGGACAAGGAAGACATATCTGGTAGTGGGCATGCATGTAGGTATATATGTATATGTAGACATGTAGGTATATATGCATGGCTGTAATCTGACCTACTCCACGCTTTAAACGAGTACGCTATGTGTAAATGGAAGGGTAGACAGATACTGTGTGTAGGGGGAGGGTGGACAGATACTGTTTGTGTAGGAATAGTACATAGGTACTGTGTGTGTGTGGGGGGGGGGGTAAATATATACTGTGTGGAGAGGGAGGAATGGTACATAGGTACTGTGTGTGTGGGGGGGGAAATATATACTGTGTGGAGAGGGAGGAATGGTACATAGGTACTGTGTGGGGGGGGGGGGTAAATATATACTGTGTGGAGAGGGAGGAATGGTACATAGGTACTGTGTGTAGGGGGAGGGTAAATATATACTGTGTGGAGAGGGAAGGGTAATATATACTGTATAGGAGGAGTGCTAAAGGAAAGCTAAACTGACACTGTGTGTGGAGGAAGGGTCAGAGGAAGGGTACACAGATACTGCGTGTAGAGGAAGGGTAAACATACTGTGTGTGGAGGAAGGGTAAACAGATACTGTGTGTAGAGAAATGGTAAGCAGATACTGTGTGTGGAGGAAGGTTAAACAGATACTATGTGTGGAGGAAGGGTAAACAGATACTGAGTGTAGAGGAAGGGTAAACAGACACTGTGGGTAGAGGAAGGGTCAGAGGAAGGGTAAACAGACACTGTGTGCAGCAGGAGAGGAGCAAGTTACTGCATCACGTTTTACTCAAATGCCAAAGAGCATTCCCGGCCCTGCTGGCGCCGAACGGTCAGGCACGCTTCTCTGCCGGCTAAAAATTCCTCAGCGTGTTTGCCTGCCTGCCAGAGAATAATCCATCTCTTAGCCGGGCAAAAGACGCCGGGAAATTAATAGTCCAACTCCGCAAACACTTCCCAAACCTGGCCTTCGGTTCACTGTCAGGAACGAGAACTCGGCCGTCAGGGGCTGCAACCGGAAGACCTTCAGCTCGATTCGAGTCAACGCGTTTGTCAACAGAGCCATGCCCACAATGTATGACAGCAATATTTCAATGGCGGCGTGAGCAGGCGCGAGAAGCGCTGTAAATCATCTCTGACGGGACAACATCAACAGCCGCCAGTCTTTTCTTCCTGTGCTGCCTCTCTGGTCGACGTGAAATTCGGTAGTCATGGTTGTCATGACTTGTTTTCTTGTGCTGCCTCTCTGCCGGTTGGCGTGAAATTCAGTGGCCATGTAGCAATAGCTTTTTTCTTACATCAAATCCAGCAGTCCTGATATTCATAATTTGTCTCTTGCGTCAGATTCAGTAGTCGTGGTAGTCATGACTTGCTCTTGTCCTGCCTGTCTGATCAACGTGAAATTCAGCAGATAGTGCTATTCACAACTTATGATTCCTTGCCCTGCATGTCTGAGCAACGTGACAGTCAATAGACATACTATTCACAACTTATGATTCCTTTTCCTGCATGTCTGATCAACGTGACAGTCAACAGGCATGCTATTCACAACTTATGATTCCTTGTCCTGCATGTCTGAGCAACGTGACAGTCAACAGACATGCTATTCATAAGTTATTTCTCGTCCTGCCTGTCTGATCAACGTGCAGTTCAACAGTCACAGTGTTTACAGCACTATTTACAACAGGAACACTTTGTCTTGTCGTGGAATTCAACAGTCACAGTGTTTACAGCACTATTTACAACAGGAACACTTTGTCTTGTCGTGGAATTCAACAGTCACAGTGTTTACAGCACTATTTACAACAGGAACACTTTGTCTTGTCGTGGAATTCAATAGTCACAGTGTTTACAGCACTATTTGCAACAGGAATACTTTGTCTTGTCGTGGAATTCAACAGTCACAATGTTTACAGCACTATTTACAACAGGAACACTTTGTCTTGTGGAATTCAACAGTCACAGAGATTACAGCACTATTTACAACAGGAACACTTTGTCTTGTCGTGGAATTCAACAGTCACAGTGTTTACAGCATTATTTACAACAGGAACACTTTGTCTTGTCGTGGAATTCAGCAGTCACAGAGTTTACAGCACTATTTACAACAGGAACACTTTGTCTTGTCGTGGAATTCAACAGTCACAGTGTTTACAGCATTATTTACAACAGGAACACTTTGTCTTGTCGTGGAATTCAACAGTCACAGTGTTTACAGCACTATTTGCAACAGGAATACTTTGTCTTGTCGTGGAATTCAACAGTCACAATGTTTACAGCACTATTTACAACAGGAACACTTTGTCTTGTGGAATTCAACAGTCACAGAGTTTACAGCACTATTTACAACAGGAACACTTTGTCTTGTCGTGGAATTCAACAGTCACAGTGTTTACAGCATTATTTACAACAGGAACACTTTGTCTTGTCGTGGAATTCAGCAGTCACAGAGTTTACAGCACTATTTACAACAGGAACACTTTGTCTTGTCGTGGAATTCAACAGTCACAGTGTTTACAGCATTATTTACAACAGGAACACTTTGTCTTGTGGAATTCAACAGTCACAGAGTTTACAGCACTATTTACAACAGGAACACTTTGTCTTGTCGTGGAATTCAACAGTCACAGTGTTTACAGCACTATTTGCAACAGGAACACTTTGTCTTGTCTCGCCGCCAGCCTCACCTTTCCCACCTTCTCAACCCTTCTCCAAACCGCTACGCCCGTACACAACAATGTCAGACACATCACTGTTCGTGTGTCAGAGAACACCAATATTGTCAGACATATCACTGTCCGGCGTGTGTCAGACAACACCAACACTGTCAGACATATCACTGTCCGGCGTGTGTCAGACAACACCAACAATGTCAAACATATTACTGCCCGGCGTGTGTCAGACAACACCAACGCTGTCAGACATATCACTGTCCGGCGTGTGTCAGACAACACCAACAATGTCAAACATATTACTGCCCGGCGTGTGTCAGACAACACCAACACTGTCAGACATATCACTGTCCGGCGTGTGTCAGACAACACCAACAATGTCAAACATATTACTGCCCGGCGTGTGTCAGACAACACCAACGCTGTCAGACATATCACTGTCCGGCGTGTATCAGACAACACCAACAATGTCAGACATATCACTGTCCGGCGTGTGTCAAACAACACCAACAATGTCAGACATCTCACGCTCTGTGTGTCAGGCAACACCAACAATGTCAGACATATCACTGTCCGTGTGTCAGACAACACCAACAATGTCAGACGTATCACTGTCCGTGTGCCAAGCAACACCAACAATGTCAGACATATCACTGTCCGTGTCAGACAACACCAACCATGTCAGACAGATCAATGTTAGACATATCCCACTCCGTGTGTCAGACAACACCATCAATGTCAGACATATCCCACTCGTGTGTCAGACAACACCAACAAAGTCAGACTTGCCGGTGTCTGGCCAGCTTGGTGTTGTCTATCACACTCCATGTGTCAGACAACACCAAGCTGGCCAGACACCGGCAACGCCTACTAACAGTCGGTCAGGACTGTAACGCAAGCCTATTAAGAGCTTGTCGTAAACTGGGCGGGAATTCGACACTGGCTCATAACCTGTCACGTCAAGACGAAAGCGGATATTTACACAGAACTGCAATCGCTCGGCTAAACCGCTTTCAAACTTTTTCAAACTTTGGCTGGAAACTTTGGGCGTCAAGTTAAGAAAGTTGCATAATAACAATCGTCTTTTCTGGTACAGGATAAAGTCCAACATGCTGTTGCTGACGTGACAGAAACACGATATGGACAGGCCATATATACTGTGCTTCAGTCATATCCGTTCATGCTTTACTTCCACTTGTAATTAGGACTTTAACTGTTTGTGTTTCAAAGGCAACGCTGGACCAACTTGTAATTAGGCCTTTGACTGTTTGTGTTTCAAAGGCAACGCTGGACCAACTTACTGTTTGTGTTTCAATGGCAACGCTGGACCAACTTGTAATTAGGCCTTTAACTGTTTGTGTTTCAAAGGCAACGCTGAACCAACTTGTAAGAGACGGGGCGGAGCGCACATGGGCTTTCCCAGGTGTGGAGATACGTGACAGTCAACAGACATGCTATCCATAAATTAGCATCCAGTAGTTCATGATGGACTAACATGAACTCTTTATTTCATAAACATTGTCGCCGATTCCAACCTATCTCACCTGGCTTACAGCATTTCTGAAGGTGTCCACATTTTTGTGTTTCAATTCTTATTGTTGTCCGGTAGTTTGTATTGTTGGCTTTGTCTAATATTTGCGTCAAATGTACAGTGTAAAGTTGTTGTTGCTGTTGTTGTTTTAATCATTATTATAGCTATTCTTTTCCGATAGTATGTATTGTTGGATGTATGTATGTATATTTGCGTAAAAATGCACTACGTCAAGCTACTAAAAAATGGAATTATAAAAGGAAGTATGAGTGAATGAGTGAAGCGCAGAGTTCAGCAGATGGGCGCGTGCTTCTTGAATAAACGGTGCGCAACGAAGTGCTTGGTAAAGCAAACCGAAAAACATGACAGGTCGTTACTGTTTCATCCTGATCCTGTTGGTGGATAGGGGACAGGTCATTACCATTTCATCCTCATCCTTTTGGTGGATAGGGGACAGGTCATTACTGTTTCATCCTGATCCTGTTGGTGGATAGGGGACAGGTCATTACTGTTTCATTCTGATCCTGTTTGGTGGATAGGAGACAGGTCATTACCATTTCATCCTGATCCTGTTTGATGGAAAGGCGACAGGAAATCATGGTTGGATCCCAGTCCCATCGATGGAAAGAAGGGAGCCGGAGACCATCACGAGTCCATCCTGCTCCCATTGATTAGAAAGGAAGCTGGTCATCAGGGTCTGATCCTGATCTTATTGGTGGAAAGGAGACAGACCAGCACGGTCTGATCCTGGTCCTATCGGTCGAAAGGAGACAGACCAGCACGGTCTGATCTTGGTCCTCTCGGTGGAAAGATGACGGTTATCCAGTTTTGATCCTGATCCATTTGGTGGAAAGTAGTTAGGAACCCCCTCGACAACAGACCTGATCATTCCAGGTCCGTGGACAGTTTCAAGACGGCATTGCCATCCGTAGCCCCTCGATAGCTGCGCTGTGCAGTGTCCAACCGTCGCGCAAATGCCAGATGCCCGGATGTTTAGCAACGTACAGTACAAACACGGACAGACCGACAAATCCCAGCACCACCACCACCCATCCATCAAACAACCTTCCCTCCCCACCAGCACCACGCCTCCCAACAGAATTAACCGCCATCCCAACCGCTCACGCTACCCACAGCCGCCACGTACACGCTCACCCTCCTCCAATCTCCCGCTCTCCCAAATTAGTGATAACAAACATCGGCAGGCGGCCGGAAGTACTGTCCACACTGGTGCGGGGAGGAAATCAGGGAGGGAAACGCGACACCACTCTGGGGCCTTACTCCACGGAAAATGTGAGAGAAGACAGTTGTTTCCTTTGCTTTGAAGAGCGGCAAGTGTCGGCTGAAAGCGAAGCGCGGACCGTAGGAACAAGTGGCCACCTGCGCCGATCATGATCGATCCCTGGGTTCCGTCCAAACCGAGCAGTTTTCTTTGGCCCTGTGGCCTTTTGCTTGTAAGTTGTTTTAGTCGGTCGCCGCTCCGGGTTGTTTCTTTCCTCCCCGTTTGTTTATTTCGTTCTTCCGATATTTCTCTCCCTTTTTTTCGCTTTGTCATTCTTCTGTTTTTTTTCCTTCGTTCTCCTGTTTGGCTCTCTCTCTCTCTCTCTCTCTCTCTCTCTCTCTCTCTCTCTCTCTCTCTCTCTCTCTCTCTCTCTCTCTCTCTCTCTCGCTTGTTGCTGGGTTGCAGGTATTCCTTACGCCCTCATGCAAGCCGGCTTTGGTCTGGGCATTCTGATGGTCATATGTGTCGCCCTTATCACAGGTTTGTACACTCTTCTTGCATTCACTCTCTCTCTCTCTCTCTCTCTCTCTCTCTCTCTCTCTCTCTCTCTCTCTCTCTCTCTCTCTCTCTCTTCTTCTTCTTCTTCTTCTTCTTCTTCTTCTACTTCTTCTTCTTCTATTACTATTATTATGTTGTTGTTGTTGTTGTTTTTATTCTTTCTTTGTTCTTTCTGTCTTTATTTTCTTTTTCTTTCCTTGCGTTGTTTCATTTTTGCCTTTTCCCAGTGAAACAGTGAAGAGATTTTCTAAAAGAAAGAAACATTACAAGATTCTGGGCATTTCAGTGAGGCGGCGCGGCAGTTTGTGTATGCCTGCGGCTTCCTGCCTGTCGGAGTCGGTCTGTTAGTCTGAGGCGACTGACGTCATCAAACGGGATGTGGGTCAGCTCTTCATGAAGTGAGGCGACGGGAGAGGTGGGCGATGACTGGCGGTTAAACTGAGAAATGGTCCAGCAGACGACTGTTTTCTCATCAACTTACCAACTTCCCTCACTTCAAATGTTCCATCACATCGACCTCAGCCTATGATCAGTAAATTGACTCTAGCCACGGATGTCTCGGTGGCGCAGTGGAATCACTAACACGCGAAGTTTCCGGTATTTGTCTACTGGCGTATAAATACCGAACGACGTGCACACTAGACTTGTGAGCCGGTTTGGCCTAGCGGTAAGGCGTTAGGCTGGTAAGCGGAAGGACCTCGGTTCCATACCGCTTCGGCTCTCCTTTCTCTTCAAAAAGGTTGTGGTTTGTGGACACTGTCTTGTGACTTTGTCCATCACTTCCTACTGAAACATTAAAATGGCTCTCATCGCTGCCCACCTTAATGCAGTAGTCATTCTGGTGGTGACAGTGTAGCGATAGGTATATAATATCCCTCTTCCCCCACCTCCATAACCCCTTCCCCCCTTATCTCCGTCCCTAATAAGCCGTGCGGTTTCTGTGGACGTTAAGCACCATGTTTACACTAGACTTAGGCGAGATCAAAAGATCAAGAGATCTTAGAGGAGGGAGGTGGAGCTGGACCTTCAAGTTAGCCCAGAAGAGATCATGAGTAGGGAGGTGGAGCTGGGCTGCGAAAGATGGACTTCTTTTGCTTCGAGTTGTCCAAGTTGTTCGTCAACAGCAGTGCAACGGACATTATCTTTGTGACTCTGTCAAAGCACAGCAGCTGAAACAGCAGTTGCGCAGTGCACAAGTCGCTGGGCAATGGCGAGGGGACACCGCCATAACACTTCCATTGTTCTGGCGGCGGTCCACGGTCTCTCCGGTCTTTTTCAGGCGGTATCCGCGGTCGAGCCTTCACTCTTTCGTCCCCTTCCCACTCTGTCCCCGTCCCTAATAAGCCATCTCGCCTCCGTGGACATAAAGCAACAATGAAGAATAAGAAAAACTAGACACGATTTGGAGAACAAACCGTAGCCACTAAATGGAGCATGTGATCCACTGGGAATAATGTTTGACCAGAAAATAAAATGTTCGTTTTGTTTCCTAGAAATATGCATTCAGTGGGATGGGTACATTAAAACAATCTGACCATAAAACACAGTGTTTGTATCGTTTTTTATAAAACGATATCTAGTGGGACGGTGTTCCAAAGCAGTTCCAGTGACTACAGAATGCAGTGTCCGTTCTGTTACACGCAAAGACAAGGCCAGTGGGGTGGAGATGTCAGAAATCGGTTGTTGGACGTCAGCAGATCTAATTATGCCCAAGGTTCATCCGTTGCCGCGAAATCAAAGGAGGCCTATCGGTTTTCACTTAGTCCAGTGAAGTTCACGCTTCTCCGCGTACACTTTTCAGGACAGACTGGCAGAATCGGACAATGCACGCCACTCGACCGTGAAATCTGACCGTTGAAAACTGACAAAACGTCTGTCATCCTGCGGTGACCAGCTGGCTTCGAGTTCTCGATGTCACGTGCGTTGCATCGTTGTTCAAACAATGGAATTTCCCGATATAACGCAAGCACAGACACTAACAGCTGTTTTGGAGCGTCAGTAGTGACGTCTCGTGCATGCGCAACGACAGCCGGACCTGTGGACTCTCAGGCTGTTGGGAATTATAACACAAGCACAGACACTAATAGCTGTTTTGGAGCGTCAGTAGTGACGTCTCGTGCATGCGCAACGACAGCCGGACCTGTAGACTCTCAGGCTGTTGGGAACAAGGGGCTATAGCTATCCGCCCGTAATTCTGTTTGCTCCTCGTGCATGTGGGTCCTGGTCCTTACATACTCAACAAAGGCTGTAACAAAAAGTGCCCGCAAAAAAAATAAGCACTAGAAGGGGGAGGACGAAGCAATTTCGTAATTAAATTAGAGCCACTGAGTGACGCGAACATTTCTGATGAGGAAATGTAGCCCACTCACTGGACTCCGTTTGTTTTGCACTCGGTGTGCCTTCCTTCTTTGCCGAGACAGTCTGTTAGACTTACTCGCGATGCTGTTTCGTCAGTCATCGATTGTTTCAGCCACAGGATAGGAAATGGGCCAGATGGCGATCTCACTCTGATTATTACAGCAACAGCACAAGAACAGGACAAACAGGTTATAGTGTTCTTTTGACTGCAGCCCACAAACAGGTTAGATTGTTCTTTTGACTGCAGCCCACAAACAGATTAGATTGTTCTTTTGACTGCAGCCCACAAACAGGTTAGATTGTTCTTTTGACTGCAGCCCACAAACAGGTTAGATTGTTCTTTTGACTGCAGCCCACGAACAGGTTAGATAGTTCTTTTGACTGATGCCCACGAACAGGTTAGATTGTTCTTTTGATTGCAGCCAACAAACAGGTTAGATTGTTCTTTTGACTGCAGCCCACAAACAGGTTAGATTGTTCTTTTGACTGCAGCCCACAAATAGGTTAGATAGTTCTTTTGACTGATGCCCACAAACAGGTTAGATAGTTCTTTTGACTGCAGCCCACAAATAGGTTAGATAGTTCTTTTGACTGATGCCCACAAACAGGTTAGATTGTTCTTTTGACTGCAGCCAACAAACAGGTTAGATTGCTCATATGACTGCAGCCCACAAACAGATTAAATTGTTCATTTGACTGCAGCCCACAAGCAGGTTAGATTGTTCTTTTGACTGCAGCAAACAGGTTATAGTGTTCTTTTGACTGCAGACCACAAACAGGTTAGATTGTTCTTTTGACTGCAGCCCACAAACAGGTTATATTGTTCTTTTGACTGCAGCCCACAAACAGGTTAGATTGTTCTTTTGACTGCAGCCCACAAACAGGTTAGATTGTTCTTTTGACTGCAGCCCACAAAACAGAACAAAGTGGCGATCTCGTGCTTTGTTATAACCACAGGACAAAATAAGACAAACTGGTGGTCTTATTCGGGTTATTGTTGTTGTTATTGTTATTATTATTATCATTATTATTATTATGATACACAGGGCCATAGAAGGACAAAGTGGGAATCTCATTCTGGTTGATTTTACCACAGCACGTGAAGAGAACAAACTAACAATCACACTGACGCTGGGTAATACTACCGCCGCACAAGACTGGAACAAAGTGGTAATGTTTCTCTGGATCAGTAACAGCACACGAGCAGGACAAGCTGGCGATCTCACTTCGGTTATTTAGACCACAGCACAGAGCAGGACAAACTAGCGATCCCATTTTGGTTATTCTAACCACAGTACAAGAACGCGACAAACTACTGACGTAATTGGATATCCTAACTACACTACAAGAACAGGTCAAACTAGCGATGTGACTGGTTATTCAAACCACAGCAAAAGAACAGGGCTGGTTATTTTAACCACTGTACAAGAACACGACAAACTGGCGATCCCACTGGTTATCTGAACCACGGCAAAAGAACAGAGCTGGTTATTTTAACCACAGTACAAGAACATGACAAACTAGCGATTCCTCTGGGTATCTGAACCACAGCAAAAGAACAGAGCTGGTTATTTCAAGCACAGTACAAGAACATGACAAACTAGCGATTCCTCTGGTTATCCGAACCACAGCAAAAGAACAGAGCTGGTTATTTTAACCACAGTACAAGAACATAACAAACTAGCGATTCCACTGGTTATCTGAACCACAGCAAAAGAAGAGGGCAACTAGAATGTTCATTGTGCTCCCATTCTTTCAACCATAGCACATAAATAGGACAAATGGACATATCGCTCACTATTTCAGCCACAGCCCAAAAATAGGACAAACGGACACATCGCTCACTATTTCAGACATGGCACAAGAATAGGACAAACGGACAGACTATTTCAGCCACAGCACAAAACAGGACAAACTGACACATCGCTCACTATTTCAGACATGGCACAAGAATAGGACAAACGGACAAATCGCTCACTATTTCAGCCATAGCACACGAATAGAACAAATGGACACTATTTTAGCCACAGCATGAGAATAGGAATAACTACTCGTTCGCTAACTAGTTCAGACACAGCGCAATAGTAGCACACATCGACACATCGTTCATTATTTCAGCTAGGGCACAAGAATCAGACAGACTGACACATCACTATATCAGCTATGGCACAAGAATAAGACAGACACCGCGTTCACTATTTCAGCTAGGGCTCAAGAATAAGACAAACTGACACATTGTTCACTATTTCAGCTAGGGCTCAAGAATAAGACAAACTGATACATCGTTCACTATTTTCGCTTGGGCACAATACCAGGACAAATTGACACACAGCTCACACTTATACCCAAGACCCAAGGCCAGGGAAACCTATGATGTCTGATTATTTTAGCCACAACAAAGTAGACTCTCAAACTGTCTAAATTCATCATTTCAAAAGAGAACTTTTTCTTGAAGACAAAATTCACTGCTAATAAATGACAGCACTTTTTTCACTTCTTCTGTATACACGTCTTTCGTTGAAAGCTTCCTGGGTGTATCAGCCCAGAGAATTCCCCCATGCTGACGGGGTGTCCAGCCCAGACAGAGGTTTTCTTGTGTTAGTGTTGGGTTCATATCCTCTCACCATTATGTGCTGGTGGTCACTGATGAGCTACTCAGGCAGCGAAACGCGTGTCTGACCAAAACAACCAATACAATAATGGTCCCCACCACGATCAAACTTTTGATAACCCCGCTGCTCTCTGCTTAGCATTGTGGGCCAAAAATCGGATTCGGCTCTGGGTGAGAGAGAGAGAGAGTGTGTGTATGTGTATGAGTGTAAGTATGTGTGTATGTGTACGTGTGTGTGTGTGTGTGTGTGTGTGTGTGTGTGTGTGTGTGTGTGTGTGTGTGAGTGAGTGTGTTTGTATGTATGTGTGTGTGTATGTGTGTGTGTTTGAGTGTGTGTAAGTATGTGTGTGTGTGTATGTGTGTGTGTGTGTAAGTATGTGTGTGTGTGTGCGTGTGCCTGTGTGAGTGTGTGTGTGTGTGTGTGTGTGTTTAAGTGTGTGTGTGCGCCTGTGTGTGTTTAAGTGTGTGTGTGCGCCTGTGTGTAAGTGTGTGTGTGCGCGCCTGTGTGTGTGTGTGTGTGTGTGTGTGTGTGTGTGTGTGTGTGTGTGTGTGTGTGTGTAAGTGTGCGTGCGTGTGCCTGTGTGTGTGTGAGTGAGTGTGTGTGTGTGTGCGCGCGCGCGCGCGCGCCTCTGTGTGTGTGTGCGCCTCTGTGTGTGTGTGTGCGCCTCTGTGTGTGTGTGTGTGTGTGTGTGTGTGTGTGTGTGTGTGTGTGTGTGTTTCGGGGTGGGGGGGGGGGATGACTGATTTACTCAACAGGCTTTTTGTGAAGGGAGTCGGAATTTCTATTTCTCTGCATTTTACCTCCTCCAGATTGACTTTAAGGTCTTCCAAATCTAAATATAATGCCTCGACAATCACTTGCTTTTTGTTGTTGTTTTGTTTGTTTGTTGATTTGTTTTCCTACACTTGGACCCAAGCCAACCTGTGATGTGTGATTATTTTAGCCACAACAACGAGCCAGGCAAGCCTGTGGTGTGTGATTATTTTAGCCACAACAACGAGCCAGGCAAGCCTGTGGTGTGTGATCATTTTAGCCACAACAACGAGCCAGGCAAGCCTGTGGTGTGTGATCATTTTAGCCACAACAACGAGCCAGGCAAGCCTGTGGTGTGTGATCATTTTAGCCACAACAACGAGCCAGGCAAGCCTGTGGTGTGTGATCATTTTAGCCACAACAACGAGCCAGGCAAGCCTGTGGTGTGTGATCATTTTAGCCACAACAACGAGCCAGGCAAGCCTGTGGTGTGTGATCATTTTAGCCACAACAACGAGCCAGGCAAGCCTGTGGTGTGTGATCATTTTAGCCACAACAACGAGCCAGGCAAGCCTGTGGTGTGTGATCATTTTAGCCACAACAACGAGCCAGGCAAGCCTGTGGTGTGTGATCATTTTAGCCACAACAACGAGCCAGGCAAGCCTGTGGTGTGTGATCATTTTAGCCACAACAACGAGCCAGGCAAGCCTGTGGTGTGTGATCATTTTAGCCACAACAACGAGCCAGGCAAGCCTGTGGTGTGTGATCATTTTAGCCACAACAACGAGCCAGGCAAGCCTGTGGTGTGTGATCATTTTAGCCACAACAACGAGCCAGGCAAGCCTGTGGTGTGTGATCGTTTTAGCCACAACAACGAGCCAGGCAAGCCTGTGGTGTGTGATCATTTTAGCCACAACAACGAGCCAGGCAAGCCTGTGGTGTGTGATCATTTTAGCCACAACAACGAGCCAGGCAAGCCTGTGGTGTGTGATCATTTTAGCCACAACAACGAGCCAGGCAAGCCTGTGGTGTGTGATCATTTTAGCCACAACAACGAGCCAGGCAAGCCTGTGGTGTGTGATCATTTTAGCCACAACAACGAACCAGGCAAGCCTGTGGTGTGTGATCATTTTAGCCACAACAACGAACCAGGCAAACTGTCACCTCCGATTCCTTTTTCTTGCAGCCCGATGATAGGATAAGTTGGTCATCTCAGATTATTTTAGCCGCATCACGAGACTAGGACAAAGGGCAGGGTCGCCATGCTGACGGTTGGGTCGCTGCAGCCGTCTTGCAGCGTCACTAGCGTCTGTCCAGTGCTGCAGCCATGCAGTCTCCTCCTTCATGAAGGCTGGCAGTCTGACCCGGCTAACCACTCAGTGTCTGAAACGATGCTCCACTGTCGCCATGCTCATCACCCAGTGTTGAACACTGCTTACACTGTCGCCATGCTCATTACCCAGTGTTGAACACTGCTTACACTGTCGCCATGCTCATCACCCAGTGTTGAACACTGCTTACACTGTCGCCATGCTCATCACCCAGTGTTGAACACTGCTTACACTGTCGCCAGACTCACCACTGGAACACTGCTTACACTGTCGCCAGACTCACTACTGGAACACTGCTTACACTGTCGCCATACTCATCACTGTGTCTGGAACACTGCTTCACACTGTCGCCATACTCATCACTGAAACACTACTTACACTGTCGCCATACTCATCACCCAATGTCTGGAACAGTGCTTACACTGTCACCATACTCATCACTGTGTCTGGAACAATGCTCCACATTGTCGCCATACTCATCACTGGAACATTGCTTACACTGTCGCCATACTCATCACTGGAACATTGCTTACACTGTCGCCATACTCATCACTGGAACATTGCTTACACTGTCGCCATACTCATCACTGGAACATTGCTTACACTGTCGCCATACTCATCACTGGAACATTGCTTACACTGTCGCCATACTCATCACTGGAACATTGCTTACACTGTCGCCATACTCATCACTGGAACACTGCTTACACTGTCACCATACTCACCACTGTGTCTGGAACAATACTCCACACTGTCGCCATACTCACCACTGAAACATTGCTTACACCGTCGCCATACTCATCACTGTGTCTGGAACAATGCTCCACAATGTCGCCATACTCACCACTGGAACACTGCTTACACTGTCACCATACTTACCACTGGAACACTGCTCCACACTGTCACCAGATTCATCATATATAGAACCTGAACCCCACTCACAGCACATAACGCCAGCGTTTTGTGCGAACCGGCTTGTTGTCCGTGTACACCTCAAACCAAAACAAGACCAGGGTGGAGTCACGTGCGGCATTTGCCTTCATTTGATCTGACTGGGGAGAGGGTGGCACTTTGCCTCGGCCCCTTCTATCCCAAAAGTAAAAAAGAAGAAATGGGAAACGTAAACAGAAGCGGCTTTCATACAGGCAAGTGTCATTTGTGGAATGGAAAAGTACCACGTTTATGTCATTCCATCTCTTTCTTCGCTGGCATCGCTCGCTGACAGAAAACTACACACTTCACGGGGTCACCGAGCGTGAACATAGCCTTTTTCCGTTTGACTTGCAATGGCTTCCTAAAGTCTCAGAGAATCGAGTACAAGATAGCTGCTGTCTGTTCCAATGTGATCTTGGGTCCTGCGCATCCACATCTTGCTGATCTTCTTCAGCTGCAAACTCCTTCCAGGTCTCTCCGCTCATCTGCTGATTGATGTATCGTTCGCATTCCGATCAGACGCAAGACTTGCAGGGGCAGCGCCTTTCCTTAGATTGGCCCGGTCGTCTGCAATAGGCTCCCATTTTCTGCCGGCCATGCTCCAACTCGGTAGAGTTTCAAATCTAGCCCCCCCACCCCACCCCCACCCCCCTCAAAAACAAAACAAAAAAACAACAACAACCTCTTCATTGCAAAATACAATAGGCCCAGCTGTGTCCAAATCCCAGTATGTGTGTGTGTGTGTGTGTGTGTGTGTGTGTGTGTGTGTGTGTGTGTGTGTGTGTGTGTGTGTGTGTGTGTGTGTGTGTGTGTGTGTGTGTGTGTGTGTGTGTACAAACTGTATGGGGAGAGAGAGAAAGGTTTAGCAATTCGTTTCAGCATTTGTCCCCTTGCCTGGCAATCCAATCTCCGCGCATGATTAAAGGTTCAGCGGTTCGTTTTGACTGACACATGTCCCCTTGCCTGGCAACACAATCTCCGCACGCGTTTCAATAAGCAGCCAGTCGTTTCAACACATTTCTCTACAGTGGTGTCAGGTGTGTTCTATTGCTGTAGTTGTTGTTGTTTTGGAAGTCAGTGTCCTGTCTTGTTCTTTTTCTTCTTCTTCAAAATATGTCCTACTGTTCAATGGAGACATACCGCCTTGGTTTGGGCTGTGTCACAGCATACTAGCATCAGCAAGAACAGCGAGGCCATAGGCCATCCTGTTCACACTGGAATCAGCAAGAACAGGATGTGTCACAATACACTGACATCAGCAAAAACAGCAAGGCCATAGGCTGTGTCACAACACACTGGCATCAGCAAAAACAGGCTGTCACAACACACTGGCATCAGCAAAAACAGGCTGTCACAACACACTGGCATCAGCAAAAACAGGCTGTGTCACAACACACTGGCATCAGCAAGAACAGGATGTGTCACAACACATGACATCAGCAAAAACAGCAAGGCCATAGGCTGTGTCACAGCACACTGGCATCAGCAAGAACAGGCTGTGTTACAACACACTGACATCAGCAAGAACAGCAAGGCTATAGGGTGTGTCACAACACACTGGCATCAGCAAGAACAGGATGTGTAACAACACACTGGCATCAGCAAAAACAGCAAGGCCATAGGCTGTGTCACAACACACTGGCATCAGCAAGAACAGGCTGTGTCAGAACACACTGGCATCAGCAAGAACAGCAAGGCCACAGGCTGTCACAACACACTGACGTCAGCAAGAACGTAAAGGCTTGCGGTGTATCACAACACGTTGACGTCAGCAAGAACGGCAAGGCTTTAAGTTGTCACAACACATTGACGTCAGCAAGAACGGCAAGGCTTTAGGCTGTCACAACACATTGACGTCAGCAAGAATAGCAAAGTTTGGGCTGTGTCACAGCACTTTGACGTCAGCAGCTGTGTCACAACACACTGACATCAGCAAGGACAGAAAAGGGACATTAAACTGTTGCGTGGGGACTATCTTGAGCCATGATAAGCTGCTTGTGTTACATCATCCCCCTCCACAAGTAAGTAAGTAAACATGGTGCTTAACGTCCACAGAAACCATGAGGTTCACTAGGGACGGGGAGAAGGGCGGGGGGGGGGGGGAAGCCGAGGGTATGGAGGTGGGGGAGAGACAGACAGACAGATCCTCTGAAGGCGGCGTGTGGCTGCCCACTTAGCGGGGTGATACAATTGTTTACACCCGCAGTCTTTTCACCCTGTGGAATGCATCCACCAGTATCCTATTAATTATAGCCGGTGATGCCCGCAGTCTTTTCACCCTGTGGAATGCATCCACCAGTATCCTATTAATTATAGCCGGTGATGCCCGCAGTCTTTTCACCCTGTGGAATGCATCCACCAGTATCCTATTAATTATAGCCGGTGATGCCCGCAGTCTTTTCACCCTGTGGAATGCATCCACCAGTATCCTATTAATTATAGCCGGTGATGCCCGCAGTCTTTTCACCCTGTGGAATGCATCCACCAGTATCCTATTAATTATAGCCGGTGATGCCCGCAGTCTTTTCACCCTGTGGAATGCATTCACCAGTATCCTACTAATTATAGCCGGTGATGCACGCAGTTCTTTCACCCTGTGGAATGCGTCCACCAGTATCCTACTAATTATAGCCGGTGATGCCCGCAGTATTCCGCTGGGGAACGCTGCAGCAACAACCGGAGCGATAAGAACACGGCAGCATCACTGTTACCTACACCGAGCCTCTAGCCGTATCAAAGACGTATCGTAGCCTGGGCCCTTGTGCCGTGACGTCCTAACGGCACGAGTTATGTTCATTTCTGTATGAACGTTGCACAGCGAAGCTATGAACATGTCACTGTCTATGAACATGTCACTGTCTATGAACATGTCAGTGTCTATGAACATGTCAATGATTCCGCCAGTGTCGCTCGCCACAGCACACATACGACAACGACACACAACGAAGACGACAAACTGCTGAAGCTTTTCACTTCATGTCTGATCGGGTGCTGTCAGTGACCTGTCGTCACACTGACATCAGTGTGTATGGACCGCATTTCAGATCAAAATGAAACAGCTTCGCTTGCGTTTATACTGTAACTGGTGGGAAAAGGCGACAGACTCTAATGTCTATGCAGTGCATGCCTTCCTCCCAAATCGATTAGACGTTAGGGCCACTGTGGGTCATGCCATCAGGGTTTTGCTGGCAACCACCGTGAACAACGCACGTAACGGATCACCTGTCAGACCCTCCACACAAGCTTATAACACCATCGATCACCACAGGATACACAGCATCAGAGGGATCGGCTGTTCACTTTTCCACACAAATAACGTTATGGGTGAGCTGTCCCGCAATTATCCACACAAATAACATGGGTGAGCTGTCCCGCAATTATCCACACAAATAACATGGGTGAGCTGTCCCACAATTATCCACACAAATAACATGGGTGAGCTGTCCCACAATTATCCACACAAGTAACGTTATGGGTGAGCTGTCCCACAATTATCCACACAAATAACGTTATGGATGAGCTGTCCCACAATTATCCACACAAATAACGTTATGGATGAGCTGTCCCACAATTATCCACACAAATAACGTTATGGATGAGCTGTCCCACAATTATCCACACAAATAACGTTATGGGTGAGCTGTCCCGGAATTATCCACACAAATAACGTTATGGGTGAGCTCTCCAGTTCTCCACACAAATAACGTATGTGTGCTCTCTTCAGTTCTCCACACAAATAACGTAATGTTTGCTCTCTTCAGTTCTCCCCTCAAATACCATGGGTCAGCGGTCCAGTTCTCCACACAAATAACGTTATGGGTGAGCTGTACAATTCCCCACACAAATAACCTTATACGTGAGATGTCCAATTCTCCACACAAATAATGTTATGGGTGAGCTGTACAATTCCCTACACAAATAACGTTATGGGTGAGCTGTACAATTCCCCACACAAATAACCTTATACGTGAGATGTACAATTCTCCACACAAATAACGTTATGGGTGAGCTGTACAATTCTCCACACAAATAACCTTATACGTGAGATGTCCAATTCTCCACACAAATAACGTTATGGGTGAGCTGTACAATTCTCCACACAAATAACCTTATACGTGAGATGTCCAATTCTCCACACAAATAACGTTATGGGTGAGCTGTCCCGAAAATGTCCACACAAATAACGCTGTGTGAGCACTCCAGTACTCCACACAAATAATATTAGGGGTGAGTTGTCCTGTTCGCCACACAAATAACGTTATGGGTGATATGTCCCGCAATTCTCCACAGAACATTATCTGTGAGCTGTCCAGTTCTCCACACAAATAACGTTATGTGTGAGCCGTTCAATTCTCTACACAAATAAGGCTATGCGTGAGCTGTACAATTGTCCACACAAATAACGTTATGCGTGAACTGTCCAATTCTCCACACAAATAAGGTTATGCGTGAACTGTCCAATTCTCCACACAAATAACGTTATGCGTGAGATGTCATGTTCAATTGTCCACACAAATAACGTTACGCGTGAACTGCCCAATTCTCCACACAAATAACGTTATGTGTTAGATGTCATGTCCAGTTGTCCACACAAATAATGTTACAGGTGACCTTACACACTTACACCCATCAGTGTTTGTCAACAAACTGTGAAGCGCGTTTGTGCTCACACCCACCCCTTTCAGTAGTGGTGAACAAACTGTCAAACGTGTTTGTCATTGTTCACACATCTATTAGCAAAGTGTGAAATTTGTTTGTGATCACACTGACACGGCCGCTCAGTGTTGTTAACAAAGTGTCATACGCGTTTGTGCTAACAGTTACACTGAGTGTTCGGTACACGGTACTCTCTCGGTGAATAACTCACACTGGCCTCCGGTGGACCAGCAATCTCTGCGCTACATTCAGCTTCCTCCCTAAAATCGTCTGTCTCTTCTTCTCTCCTTCTTCCACAAAATTCCCAATCAATTCCAGGACTTGTTTGTGCAGCCACCGAGTTGCACAAAGCGCCTGCTCCCCTAACGAAATTGAATTTGCCTGCGGTGATACAAAAATACTCAAAACTATACTGCTTTTCTTTTCTTCTTCTTCTTCCCCTTCTTTTTATTACTAGTACTACTACTTGCACTGCCCCCCTCCCCCCCCCCCCCCCCCACACACCAACACCACCACTGCAACTAGCCTACCGTATGTCATTACCACTGGCCTTCCACTACTGACTATACTACAGTGGTCATTACCACTGGCCTTCCACTACTGACCCGTTCTCACCAAATGAGTCTTAACTCGCAGCTGGCTTACTGTGCTACAGGCAAAAGCAGTCAGTGGGAGTCTATCTGGGTGTTTTCAGATTTTTGCGAAATTAAAGTCTGTAAGCATTAAACTTTGGTGTGTTTGCACTGTTATGCTTTGAAAAGTTGAATAAATATGTTTAAAACACATTTTATTCAGCTTACCCGGCATCAATTTTGCGCATTTTAAACCGAGAGCATGGGATTAAAAACATTAACAAAATACATTAAAAGTTAACTAATATTGAAATTTCAAGTCTCTTCAGGTGCCCCAATGTTTGATATGTTCCTGTGCCAAAATTGGTAACGATTGGTACATTTAAACCTCCTGTTGCTAAGGTTTAAAGGAAAAGCTACTCAATGCACAGTGAAAACTTTGAAGCTGATTTTCTCAAAATGGCCTCCGCCACACATGCAACCTTCAGCAACGTGTCACATCCACAGTTTGTGGAACAGAAACATGAGTTAAGTATCAAAATAACAAGCAAAACCTGCAGATTTGAGACATGTAGATATCTCAGATTGCCTTTTTAAGTTAAGACTCATTTCGTCAGAGTTGGTATCACTAGCACTGGCCTACCAGTGCTGACTATAGTACTATTGGTGTCACTACCACTGGCCTACCACTGCTGGCTATAGTACTATTGGTGTCACTACCACTGGCCTACCACTGCTGGCTATAGTACTATTGGTGTCACTACCACACTGGCCTACCAGTGCTGACTATAGTACTACTGGTGTCACTACCACTGACCTACCACTGCTAACTATAGTACTATTCACGTCACTACCACTGGCCTATCAGTGCTGACTACAGTACTATTGGTGTCACTACCACTGGCCTATCAGTGCTGACTACAGTACTATTGGTGTCACTACCACTGGCCTATCAGTGCTGACTACAGTACTATTGGTGTCACTACCACTGGCCTATCAGTGCTGACTATAGTACTATTGGTGTCACTACCACTGGCCTATCAGTGCTGACTATAGTACTATTGGTGTCACTACCACTGGCCTATCAGTGCTGACTACAGTACTATTGGTGTCACTACCACTGGCCTATCAGTGCTGACTACAGTACTATTGGTGTCACTACCACTGGCCTATCAGTGCTGACTACAGTACTATTGGTGTCACTACCACTGGCCTATCACTGCTAACTATAGTACTATTCACGTCACTACCACTGGCCTATCAGTGCTGACTACAGTACTATTGGTGTCACTACCACTGACCTACCACTGCTGGCTATAGTACTATTGGTGTCACTACCACTGGCCTATCACTGCTGACTATAGTACTATTGGTGTCACTACCACTGGCCTATCACTGCTGACTATAGTACTATTGGTGTCACTACCACTGGCCTACTAGTGCTGACTATAGTACTATTGGTGTCACTACCACTGGCCTACCAGAGCTGGCTGTGCTGCTGATGATGTCTCTACCACTGGCCTACCTCTTCTGACTATACTACAACTACTATATAAACGCAACATATTATTTTTCTAGCTCTACCAACATGTTGTTATATTGGCCAACAGCAAAAAAAAAAAAAAAAAAAAAAAAAAGGACCACGATAGCAGATATTATTCATTGCGTTGGAGAAATTCACTCATTAGAAGAACAACAACAAACACGCAAAAAAGCGCAGAAGAAAAACGCCGTTAAACCGTTTCCACGTTTCTCATGAGGCAGTAAATTTGCGTTGCTCTGACAATTTTAAGAATCACGAACCTAGTGATTACATAACACCAGCAGCCTGTTTTCGGACCTTAAGCTATTGCTGCCATTTCACGTCCCGTGTTGGGTGAACGTTTGGGTTGTACTTACCGGTTGCAATGCCCACGAAAGGGAGTTAATTAGCGCTCGAAATACGTAACACAAATACAACAAAGACCTCAGTCGCTTGGCTTTTATGTTGCTTTACGTCCACGGAGGCGGGATGACCTATTAGGGACCTCGGTCGCTTACGGTGGTGGAGCTTATATATCTTGTATTTACACGCATGTCAGGTGAGAGTTACCGTAGGCGACTCGGGTCCTTTTTGTTGTGCTTGTGTGGCGTCCTTCGAGTGCTGATTAACTCCCCTGTCAGTGTGGATTCTGAACGAGCGCTCTGTTCTGTTTCAGGTTTGTTTGAAATGCCATTCAGACTTTGAAAGCGATAGTTTTCCAAATTTAGATTCACTTTGCGCATTTTCTCGGCCCATTGCATCTTTCAGAAGCCGCCGTTTTGCATAAACAAAATTGAACTAATACAGGCCTGATACGGGCATATAATGTGCCTTCGATTCCTAAGCAACACAGCCGTGAAATTATGCTGGCAAACACCTTCATAACGCTGAATGGTTTTCCAAACACGCACGTGCGACCCAAACATGAAGGAAAATGCAGTTTAGGCACTAGATCAGAAAATCGGTACACGAGCAAGCAGGCAGACAGCGTGCGAAATTAAGCCAGCAGGCAATCTGCAGCATGTAAGCAATGTAATTAAGAACACTGACAAACCTGCGAGCGAGCGAATTACGGACCCACGCCACAAGCAGGCACTTTGCAGCACAAAGAAGACAGATCATTTACCGCAGTCCCGTCAGCGCCACTGGCTGCGTGTTGGTGCTCGTCCCTTAGATCAAATCTCGGGCAATCCAGTGGACAGAGAAAACAATTAGGGGAGGACGACGGCGAGGCGCGGACAGCAGCCGATGAAGTCTTCAGGAGACCACGAGACCACGAGACAGGAGAGCACGAGGAGCGACGGGCGGCACGGCGGGCTGGCCACCTTCCACTGACGCACGGCTCGCCAGCGGCCGCGGCGCCCTCCCTTCTTCCGAGCCGGCAGTGGACTGGCAGGCAGTCGCAGAGCTGGGCCAGCCAGTGGACGTGGCAGTTGCACCCCACTCTCGTCCTGTTGCTGCGCTGCTTTCACCCCACTCTCGTCCTCTTTGACCCCACTCTCGTCCTCTTTGACCCCACTCTTGTCCTCTTTGACCCCACTCTTGTCCTCTTTGACCCCACTCTTGTCCTCTTTGACCCCACTCTTGTCCTCTTCCATCCCACTCTTGTCCTCTTCCATCCCACTCTTGTCCTGTTGCTGCGCTGCTTTCACCCCACTTGTCTCTTGTAGTTGCGCTGCTTTCACCCCACTTGTCTCTCGTAGTTGCGCTGCTTTCACCCCACTTGTCTCTCGTAGTTGCGCTGCTTTCACCCCACTTGTCTCTCGTAGCTGCGCTGCTTTCACCATGCCTTTTCCGCTCTTGTTGCATCGCTGTCACTGGTAGTTGCGTACCATTTCTTCTCTTGTTGCGCTGCTCTCATCCAACTCCTCCTGTTGCGCTGCTTTCATCACACTTCTCTCGCTCTTGTTGCGCTGCTTTCGCCAAACTCATCTGTTCAGTGTTGCACTGGTTTCATCCAACTATTCTCTTGTCGCTGTTTTCATCCAACTATTCTCTTGTCGCTGCTTTCATCCAGTTATTCTCTCGTTGCTGCTTTCATCCAGTTATTCTCTCGTTGCTGCTTTCATCCAGTTATTCTCTCGTTGCTGTTTTCATCACAATCATCTTGCGTCGTTGCGCCGCTCTCACCACACTCTTCTCTCGTTGTTACGCCGCTCTCACCACTCTCCTCTTGTTGTTACGCTGCTTTTTCGGCGGCAGTTTGTATTCCCGAATCCTGAACATTCATTTGCGTGGCTGTAGGTTAGCTAGAATTATTGAATACTAATAATATACTCTTTGTGCTGTTTCTGCAACTGCAGCACATAGCCCATTACAAAGAACCAGCACACAGTCAAAACAAACTCGTGAACGCGCACGCTGCGCGCGCAATCAACACACACACACGCGCGCGCACGCACGCAATCACGCACGTACGCACACACACATGCAAGCACGCACGCACACACATACACACACACATACACACACACACACACACACACACACACACACACACACACACACACACACACACACACACACACACACACACACACACACACACGCACAGTCAGGGGGATAACTTGGAGAGATGAGATTCAAGATGATTTGAAATATGTGTATTTGATGATGTAACTTTGCAAGTGAGTCTGTTCCAGACAGACGGTGCAGCATGACAAAAAGATATCTGACCAAGTGCGTACGCGAACACAGAGGGAAGACACAGAATGGCCAAGAAAAGTGAAGCTGGCAGGCTGGTTTGCAAACTTTAAGTTCAGTCATGTAGTCCGGAGCGGTCGAGTTGAGGCAGTTGTAGTACAGAGAACCGAGTTTGTACTGTATTCGTAAATCAGTGGGCAGCCAATGGAGAGAAGCGAGATGAAGAGAGATATGGTCAGTTTTCATATCTCTCAGGACAAGGTGAGCTGTGTTGTTTTTGTTTTTAACTTTTTATAGTTTGCTTAAGAGATACTGAGGACAGCCAAACAGGAGAGAACTGCAACAGTCAGGGCGCGAAAGAACAAAGCCAGAGACAAGAATATTTGTGGCATCTGCGGACAGAAGATATCGGATGGAATTTACGCGATGGAGCTCAAAATTAGCTGAGAATGGCGCATTGAAGATGCGAGTTTTGGTCAAGTGACAATCACTGTTTAACACTTGTGACAATCACTGTAAGTGTGACACCTTTGAGAGAGCCTATGGTGTAAATAAGTAAGTAACTTGGTGTTTTACGACCAGTCAACCATTACGGTTATACCAGGGCGATACATATTCTGTTGTCACACAGTAAATATTAAAAATGTGTAAGCACTAAAACTGGCATATAGACAAGTTTTAAAAAAGAGACTTAAAAGTGGTTAAAACAGATATAGCCAAAAAGATCTGAAAATGTAAATTCGTCCAAAAATATTTGCTTTTTTAATCCATTGAAATTTCTGCAAATAAAACTCGAAGTGACCGAGCTGTAAAATGGCTCTCAAATGTTCCAATAAAATCTTAACAATTAAGTCAGATGTTAAACGTTCATCACATCCGATGCACATTGGCGGTTCCTCGCCCTTCAATTCAAAGGAGTGGTGAAAGAATGACAGACATGCGAACAAATGCACTACCTATAGTCATAGAATCAGTGACGGAGGAAGAGAGAGATGTAGACTTTCTACCAAAGGATACAGTATTTGAAGATCACAACTGTAGGGCATTTAGGGGAGGGGCAGGAATGTTTGGAGTTCAGTCGACTGGTAAGGAAAGCTGCACTGCCAGTGGAAATGCCGTGAAGACAATGCATTTTGTCTCGTTTGGTGTGAAAGGCGTGTTTTCTTGGAAACACTGAGTCTGAACGATCTCGTAACTCACAAATTTTACCTCTTTTTTTTTCTGGTTTGTTTGAGAGTTATTTAATCTTGCAGTCATTTGTCTATGCAAAGGTTTTTTTACGTTGCTCGTATTTCTGTCCATATTTACCGAGTGACAAAAAGCTGAGTCATGTTCTTTTTTTTACGACTTTCTGTCGACAGCACATAGAGCAGATTCAACTTCAGCGCCCACGCGCGTATGCCGTCTCTTGACAAGTAGCGTATATTCTGCCGCTAAGACTTCGTCTGAGAGTTCGGAGGCGATGAGAACCCCGCCACGCTGGTGTAGCAGCAGTGTTGGAGTGTACTTGACTGTGCAGACACAACCGTCTTTCCCTTCTTCACCCGCCCTGCCTGACACTCGGCTAATTTCAACCACAATGTGCTGAGATGACAGTCTCATTTAGGGACACCGCTTGACCTTCACTCATTTACATGTATGTGACGTCGTCTTTCGCCAAACACTCCCGTCATTCTCTAGGCTAATAGTTCCATTTGCCAAAGCACAAAGTCGTGCGGCGAAAGTTCTTTCTTCACGACAGTGCTCCAACACTCACCAAGTGGAACACACTTCCAAAAGAAATTCGATTCTCTCAGTCAGCCTCTTCCTTTAGATCAGCACTCAAAACTCCCCTTTCTGCTACGTGACACTGATGTGTGTGTGTGTGTGTGTGTGTGTGTGTGTGTGTGTGTGTGTGTGTGTGTGTGTGTGTGTGTGTGTGTGTGTGTGTGAGTGTGTGTGTGTGTGTCAGCGTGTGTGTGTCAGTGTGTGTGTGTGTGTGTGTGTGTGTGTGTGTGTGTGTGTGTGTGTGTGTGTGTGTGTGTGTGTGTGTGTGTGTATGTGTGTGTGTGTGTGTGTGTGTGTGTGTGTGTGTGTGTGTGTGTGTGTGTGATGAGCAGGTTGTATCTGCTTGACTCAATGCCCCTGTGGCACTTGTGTAAGTTATTATTGCCCTTGTTAGCATGATTAATATTATTACTGGCAAGATGTTGTGAAGCTATCATTCCCCTGTCACCTTCTGTCATTCTACAGTCGCTGTAACGTCATCTTCCACCAAACACTTTCCGGCATCCAATTAAAATAGCCTAATAGGACGCTGTAACGTCATCTTTCACCAAACATTTTCCGTCACCCAATTAAAATAGCCTAATAGGACCCTGTGGCGTCGTCTTTCGACAAACATTTTCCGTCACTGATAATAATAATCATGTGACTTTCTAAAGCGCCTACCCTGCGGCTCAAAGCGTTGAACAATACAAACATAATAAAACACATATAATGTACATTAAAAATAGACATATCAGTTTAACAAAATAATGTACATTGAGATAGAGACATCAATTTAACAAACAGCAAACGCATAATTTACACATTAACACGGATTCAAACATAACTGTCCATGTGCAAAGCACACACACACACACACACACACACACACACACACACACACACACACACACACACACACACACACACACACACACACACACACACACACACACACACACACTTTGTACGGACTATTTAGGGTGAAGGACACTTTTGCTTAACTGAAATATTTGGAAAAGAGAAAAGATAACTGTCATTCAATTAGTATAGCCCAATAGGACGTTGTGACGTCGCCCAACACTTTCCGTCAATCTATAGGCTAATAAGACTCTGACGTCATCTGATATTCGCTCGTTCAGTTATTATAATATGTCCTAACAGGACGAAGTGACAGCATCTTTCGCCCTACACCTTCCGCCATTCTGTCTCTGCTTACAGGACATTGTGACGCCATCGTTCGCCCGACGTTTTGCGTCATTGTTTTAATTCCACCCACGGACCAGCAGACGACGTGAGAAGAAAGAGGTCAGTCAATAAGCTCCGGATGACGTCAAAGCCCAAGTTGAAGCAGTCACAGCCACACACGGCTCGCTGCTCGCTGCCTCCCCGAGGGCCGCACGTCATTCATCCGCGCGCTTAATGAAGAGTTGTGTCTCCTGGGCTGATTGTAATTAAACGTGCCTCCCATAAAAACAATGTGTTTATCACTTTAAGGTCGTCAGCTAGCAGAGTCCTAGTGAGGGGGTGAGGGTTTCTCCTCCTCCTCCTCCTCCTTACCGATGTGTGTGCTCGTGTCGGAGAAAAAGTACGCCAAGTCCCCATCTAGATCTCTCCGCTCTCTCTCTCTCTCATAGTGACTGTCTCAAATTCAGCTGCAAAACTGAAGGTGACAGCTCATTCTCCTATTTGCTGCTAAAGCGTGGAACTCTCTCCCTTCAGACATCGACAAGCGAAAACCGTGGACACATTCAAATCCAAAATTAGGTCCTACATTCTCACCGTCCATTTCACTGTTTAAAAATCCGAATTTTCTAAAGAATAAGCTTCACGATTGTAGCTACTGCTGCATGTGTGTGTGTATGTGCGTGCTCGCGCGTATGTGTGTGTGCATGTGTGCGCGTGTGTGCATGTGTGCATGTGTGCGTGTGTGTGTGTGTGTGTGTGTGTGTGTGTGTGTGTGTGTGTGTGTGTGTGTGTGTGTGTGTGTGTGTGTGTGTGTGTGTGTGTGTGTGTGTGTGTGTTGTACTAGTATTGTTATTATGTATATGTATGGGAGTGGGGATGGGGAACTGAGGGAAGCAGGTTGGAAGCATGGGGAGTTGAGTGAAGCAGGTTGGAAGCATGGATGAAGAGTCACAAGTCAGAGGTTGCTATAACATAACTTTTATTTGTACACCAACCAACCAAAAAACAGTGTCTGTATTGGAAAAGACATAAGCAAACAAAACAGAACATGAAAGCAAATGTAAAGTCTAAACAACAGCAATTACTAATCTAATAAATACAGTAATCATGTAGTTTACCTGTGGGTTACTGTAATATTTGACAAAATGATTAATAATCAAGCACATAAATCGTGTGCTTGACTTACACTTAAAACCTGTATCTCACAGAGTCACGGTGAGTATACAAGAGACGGCCAGTCAATTAACTGATGAACTCGCAGTAGTAATATAGTATACAATAAAGTAACAGTGAAGAATGCGGACAACCAAGCTCATTCTTAACTAAACAGGAAGAGTGAGATAATCGTTACAGCAAGTCCACTTAAGCACACAACGAGATGGATAGTGACACGGGTGGCATTTGGGACCATGCCGTAAGCGGGAGGAAGTCAGTCATAAACTGACCGGATCCAGCCTCGTTACTCAAAGCGTTACAGCATGTTACTGTTACTGACTAGCAGAGCATATCCGGCTGTGAACAACGTCAAGCGTCTTACTGACGCGGGTAGCGCATCAAGAATCTAAACTGCTGATCTAGCTGCGCCTGTCTGCTCGGTAGTGAACAGAGACAAAGACCTAATTGCCACCACTGACGCGTATCACCGGCCAGTTCGGGTACACGCACAAAGACCCGGAAAGGGTTTACAAGCTAAGTAGAGTGAAAGTCTGCGCGCCCAAGACTCGGCCATACAAAAGCCGGATCAAAACAGAAATAACATGTCTCACAGTTTTATACAATCACCCCTATGCACTAAACCATATTCAACTAGTAAACGTAACATTCGACAACTATGAAGTCAACATCTTGATGAAGTGTTGATTAATGTCCTCAGATGTCATGATATACCACCGATTTCGTGTAGAAACATAGATCGGTAGGAAACTAAACATATAAGTTATGCCTCACAGAGATCTGTACGGCCGCACTGACAAAGTACTCATACTTTAGAGGGATAACTTTGCATCGGCAAAGCATCACTCAGACTGAACATCCAACCATGGCAGCATAACATACTAGCTGCATACATTTTGGAAACATCGGTCATCCTGTGGCATAAAAGCTTAAGATATGAACACACATACAATGGGGGCGGGGATAGCTCAGTGGTTAGAGCGCCGGACTCGTGATTGAAAGGTCGCGGGTTCGAATCCCTGCTGGAACGGCGGGAGAATTTTCTTCTCCAGGGTCGACTTTCTGTGCTGACTCTTATTTCGGTATCCGTTCCACCCCCGTGTTACCACAGTAGCACGTAAAAAATCCCGGTCATTCTGCCAAAAGTGCAGGTGGCAGGTTACAGCTAAATACGCATACACCTTACGTATGTGGCTTTTATTGAACCGTGCTTCGGCATTGGTCACAACTTGTCCCTAATATGTCAAATGACATCTGAGGACATTAAGCATCAACTCATCATCATGTGCTGGGCCGGCAGCGTCCCTTTTCCCCCAGTGTCCCTGCAGAGGCAGGTTGTTTGTTTAACTGTTGAGGCCGGTGTTCATGTTTTCATCAGGGGAGAGCCTGTAAGTAGTTATTTTTCTATGGCTTGTTGTTCTGTTGCTTCTTATTGATGTAAATAATGTATGTTTATAATGTTACCCATGTTCACAACGTGCTTTGATTTTGGTTCTTGAATACGTGGGTAATTTCGGCGTCAGATTGCCGCCTGTACTATGTTAAAAGGACAAATCACATGTGCACAAAAAGTCAGTATATACGGTCAAAAACAAAACAAAGAAAAAAATAGGAAAAAAAATCATATTACAGGTCAGCTACCCTGCTAGCTTACAGTTCTGCTTTTAAAGTCGTTTAGATAGCTTAATGAATTCATGGATAGTTAGGAATATGTGTTTGTTTTCTGAAAGCCGCTGGTCTAAGTTACCGTACAGTAGTGTTCTAATACTGGTTTGGCTGCTAGGGAGGGTAAGTATTGTTCTTGCGCGGATGTTAATGTAGTTAGGACAATGACGGAGGTAATGCTCGGCCGTTTCTCTAGAATAACCACAAGAACATTTTGGGTCGGTGCTTAAAAGGCTGTTGACTAGGTCATTGTTAAGGTTAGTCATTTGTAGGCGAAGGGGACAGTTCATTTATTTCTCCAAAGTAGTAATAGGCTGGAACTTTACAGTCGGACAAGGACAATGCTCGTTTAAAAACACTTAAAGATGTACTTTGTTGAACGCTAATGGGGAGATAATTCCGCTCTGCTGTGGTGGATGAATGAAGGAGTTTCGATAAAGTTTAGTTTTGCATGTAGTCACGTCTCTTTCTAATGGTCTTGCGTCTGTGGTACGGATTAATGTGGGCCCACTAAAGGGGGTAAGAGAGGTCACTTATATATTGGGGACAGAGGCCTAGTATCATTTTCAAGAGTTTATGCCATTTTCTTCTTTCATTAATGCGCAGAATCCGGATTCTTTGTAAAGTTCCGGTGGCTAGTTCCGCGTATACCTCCTATAATGATTCTTATGGCTTCTAGGCGCAGGTTTTCTAGCTTTTTTGATTGAGTGTCAGTGCAGTTATCCCAGACGATATCAGCATAATCAAAAAGTGGAGAATGATCGATGTGTACATAGTTTCTAACGCTTTTCTGCTTATTTTGTGCTTATAAGACCGAAGACGGGAAATTAACATACTTGTTTTGTTTATAACAGACCTAATGTGTTCATCCCATCTGCAGTTGTTGTTTAAGATTATTCCTAGGTCAGTCTCTTTTACAAAACAGTAAAACTGATAACGACAGTGGTCACTTCTATAGCGCGGTATCTCACCGACAAGGGTGAGCCCATCGTTCTTTACACGGTCAACAAAACCTCAAAACAAATAAACACTTTTATTACACACACACACACACACACACACACACACACACTTGCATACGCCTTCTGTTGAGGCTGGTCTGTTACCTTGGTTGAAAAGAGCGGTGCAGGAAAAAAGTGGCCTCTGTATTCAACGATCGACCGAAACCTCCGGCCTTTGGCTAATATCCAATTTCCATTTTCTGGCGTTTTCTATCAAAACAATTTCTGAGAACTGGCCAATCTGAAAATGGATGAGCCTCTATTTGCCCACTTTTTCTCGCACTTGATTCAGACGTGACATGAAGTGTTTATCAGGCCCTTAACTCTCTCTCTCTCTCTCTCTCTCTCTCTCTCTCTCTCTCTCTCTCTCTCTCTCTCTCTCTCTCTCTCTCTCTCTCTCTCTCTCTCTCTCTCTCTCTCTCTCTCTCTCTCTCTCTCTCTCTCTTCTCTCCCCCCTCTCCCTCTCTCCCTCTCCCTCTCTCTCTCTCTCTCCATCTCTCCATCTCTTATACCCCCCCTTCTCAGTCTCTCACGTTACGTAACTCTCCCCTTCCATCCCTATCCCCCCCCCCACCCACCCACCCGAGACGTGAGAAAGGAGGAGATGGTGAATGTAGAAAGGAGGAGATGGTGAATGTAGAAAGGAGGAGATGGTGAATGTAGAAAGGAGGAGATGGTGAATGTAGAAAACAAAGACAGAGCAACACCAACAACAAAAGCCAGAAGAAACGCAGAACGAAGTAGAAAACTGGAGGTTTTAACTTGCTGTCAAAGACGTCGGTATTGCATACTGTCTGTATTGCAGACTGTCGGTATTGCATACTGTCCGTATATTGCAGACTGTCGACATTGCAGTCTGTCGGTACTGCATACTGTCCGTATTGCATACTGTCGGTATTGCATACTGTCCGTATATTGCAGACTGTCGACATTGCATACTGTTGGTATTGCAGACTGTCCGTATTGCAGACTGTCCGTATTGCAGACTGTCGGTATTGCAGACTGTCCGTATTGCAGACTGTCCGTATTGCAGACTGTCGGTATTGCATACTGTCTGTATTGCAGACTGTCGGTATTGCATACTGTCCGTATATTGCAGACTGTCGACATTGCAGACTGTCGACATTGCAGTCTGTCGGTACTGCATACTGTCCGTATTGCATACTGTCGGTATTGCATACTGTCCGTATATTGCAGACTGTCGACATTGCATACTGTTGGTATTGCAGACTGTCCGTATTGCAGACTGTCCGTATTGCAGACTGTCGGTATTGCAGACTGTCCGTATTGCAGACTGTCCGTATTGCAGACTGTCGGTATTGCAGACTGTCCATATTGCATACTGTCGGTATTGCATACTGTCGGTATTGCATACTGTCTGTATTGCATACTGTCCGTATTGCATACTGTCCGTATTGCAGACTGTCCGTATTGCAGACTGCCGGTATTGCATACTGTCCATATTGCATACTGTCGGTATTGCATACTGTCTGTATTGCATACTGTCCGTATTGCATACTGTCCGTATTGCAGACTGTCCGTATTGTATACTGTTGGTATTGCATACTGTCGGTACTGCAGACTGTCGGTATTGCAGACTGTCCATATTGCATACTGTCGGTATTGCAGACTGTCTGTATTGCAGACTGTCGGTATGGCATACTGTTGGTATTGCAGACTGTCGGTATTGCAGACTGTCGGTCCAGCCTGCAGCTTGTGAGTTGTGACAGAGGTGAGGAGGATGGCAAAAGTATGGCTCGGGGAGTAAGTGCTGCTTTACGCACACCAGCGGCTGCATGCGGCAGTGACGCACACCAGCGGCAGCATGCGGCAGTGACGCACACCAGCGGCTGCATGCGGCAGTGACGCACAGCAGCGGCATCGTGTGGGAATGACGCCACGCTTGCCGCGCACCGCCCAGTGATACGATCACCTGACAAAACGGCTTCAAACCAATGATACAATCAACTGACAATACGGCATCAAAAAGTGATACGATCACCTGACAATACGGCATCAAACAGTGATACGATCAACTGACAATACGGCATCAAACCAGTGATACGATCAACTGACAATACGGCATCAAACAGTGATACGATCACCTGACAATACGACATCAAACAGTGATACGATCACCTGACAATACGGCATCAAACCAGTGATACGATCAACTGACAATACGGCATCAAACAGTGATACGATCACCTGACAATACGACATCAAACTAGTGATACGAGTACCCAATGATACACAGGACCAGTGATTCGAGCAACTGATAATACATAGGACCAGGTTACGAGCAATTAATGGTACATCGGACCAGGTTACAAGCAACTAATGGTACATCGGACCAGGTTACAAGCGACTAATGGTACATCGGACCAGGTTACGAGCGACTGTTGCATGGAACTCTATGATGGTTGACACACATTCAAACAAAATAGTGCCTGTTGGCAGCGCCATGACGCACAGAGACGATACAGCTAGCCACCATAACTATGCTACCGCCAAAAGGCACCGCAATACAAGTACAGCAGACGTAAGTGCCGAGAAGCTCTATACGTCGACATGAACACACAGCGCCTCGACATACAAGGACTGTCAGAAACAGACAATTTTACAGAGCGCCGCAGTCTTCGTTTGCTTCCTCTGGGGCTTCCAGATGGCCATATATTATGCCTGTCTTCATCCAGCAAGATTCCCTACAGTGTTCCTGATTGCAGCTCCATAATGCCCCTGTATTCTGTTGATGGCTTGCTTAGTAAGCCCCCCTCTTCCACTTACGCCATTCAGTCTACCCACTGCGGTCAAATGATCGCCCTGATATAACCGTACTGGTTGACTGGGCGTAAAACATCAAATCACTTACTTGCGGTCAAATGAGTTAATTGCCTTTGCATTACTGAACTTTGTTCATCAGATGACAACCAAAGCGTTTTTCAACAAAACACCAGATTACGAGGGACATGCATCTGCTTCGTGGGATTGAATTATGCTGCCATACCCTGCAAAGTGACAGACGGGTATACACATAGCCTGTAAAGTGACATATGGGTAAACACATAGCCTGTAGAGTGACAGAAGGGTATACACATAGCGTGTAAAGTGACAGAAGGATATTGCCATACCCTGCAAAGTGACAGAAGGGTATACACATAGCCTGTAAAGTGACAGACGGGTATTGCCATATCCTGTAAAGTGACAGAAGGGTATACACATAGCCTGTAAAGTAACAGAAGGGTATTGTCATACCCTGCAGAGTGACACAAGGGTATACACATAGCCTGTAAAGTGACAGAAGGGTATTGCCATACCCTGCAAAGTGACAGAAGGGTATACACGTAGCCTTTAAAGTGACAGAAGGGTATACACGTAGCCTTTAAAGTGACAAAAGGGTATACACATAGCCTGTAAAGTGACAGAAGGGTATACACATACCCGGTAACGTGACAGAAGGGAATATACATAGCCTGTAAAGTGACAGAAGGGTAAACTCATACCCTGTAAAATTACAGAAGGGAATATACATAGCCTGTAAAGTGACAGAAGGGTAAACTCATACCCTGTAAAATTACAGAAGGGAATATACATAGCCTGTAAAGTGACAGAAGGGTAAACTCATACCCTGTAAAGATACAGAAGGGAATATACATAGCTTTTAAAGTGACAGAAGGGTATACACATAGCCTATAAAGTGACAAAAAGGTATACACATAGCCTGTAAAGTGACAAAAGGGTATACACATACCCTGTAAAGTGACAGAAGGGTATACACATGGCATGTAAAGTGACAGAAGGGTATACACATACTCTGTAAAGTGACAGAAGGGTATACACATACCCTCTAAAAGCCAGATGCGGGGGTTCAGCGACCCGTTAGGTTAGGGCAAGAAGGAGAGTCCTGTGCATCGGTCCCGGTTACGAGCAAGTAATAATCTATCGGACCACATTACGTGCAGTTGATGATCTATTGGACCACATTACGTGCAGCTGATGATGTATTGGACCCCATTACGTGCAGCTGATGATGTTTCGGACCCCATTACGTGCAGCTGATGATCTATGGGACCACATTACGTGCAGCTGATGATGTATCGGACCACACTACGTGCAGCTGATGATGTATCGGACCACATTACGTGCAGCCGATGATGTATCGGACCACATTACGTGCAGCCGATGATGTATCGGACCACATTACGTGCAGCCGATGATGTATCGGACCACATTACGTGCAGCCGATGATGTATCGGACCACATTACGTGCAGCTGATGATGTATCGGACCACATTACGTGCAGCCGATGATGTATCGGACCACATTACGTGCAGCTGATGACGTTTCGGATCAGGCTTCGAGAAACGGATGATACAGGGGGCCATATTACAAACAGCTGATGATCTATGGAACCAGGTTACGAGCAACTGACGATACAGCCACCAGGTTACGAGCAATTAATAATACTACATCGCACAAGGGTACGAGCAACTGACGATACATCGGACCGACTACAAGCAACTGACGATACCTCGGACCTGGCTACAAGCAACTAATCATACATCGGACCAATGTTGCGACCAGTGTTATAAATAACCAATGATACATCGGACAAGTGTTACATGTAACTAATGATACATATGATTAGTGAATCAAGGAACTAATTATTGACTCACTGGATCAGGATACAAGGAACTAAGCATTGATACATCGGACCAGTGATATAAGGAACTATAATAATTCACCAGATCAGTGATGGGAGGGACTAATGATACATGGACCAGTGAATCAAGGAACTGGTGACTGATTCATCGGACCAGTGATGCAAGGAACTAATGATTCATGGGACCAGTAATGGGAAGAATTGTTGATACATCGGACCAGTGAGGGAGGAACTGATGATACATGTACCCGACCAGGGACACAAGGACTAATGACTGAGTCATCGGACCAGCGACACAAGGACTAATGACTCAGTCATCTGATCAGTGACACAAGGACTAATGACTCAGTCATGGGACCAGTGACGCAAGGACTAATGACTCAGTCATCGGACCAGTGACACAAGGACTAATGACTCAGTCTTCTGATCAGTGACAGAATGACTAATGACCAGTGACACAAGACTAATGACTCAGTCATCGGACTAGTGACACAAGGACTAATGACTCAGTCATCGGACCAGTGACACAAGGACTAATGACAGTCATCGGACCAGTGACACAAGGACTAATGACTCAGTCATCGGACCAGTGACACAAGGACTGATAACTCAGTCATCGGACCAGTGACACAAGGACTGATGACTCAGTCATCGGACCAGTGACACAAGGACTAATGACTCAGTCATCTGATCGGTGACAGAATGACTAATGACCAGTGACACAAGGACCAATGACTCAGTCATCGGACCAGTGACACAAGGACCAATGACTTAGTCATCGGACCTGTGACACAAGGACTAACGACTCAGTCATCTGACTAGTGACACAAGGAGCTTATGATTCATCGGAGCAGTATTTCGTTAGACTTTCGATACTTCCTCGTACACGGCACACGACATGTACCGTCCTATTTCTCCGGTCACACGCACTAAACAGATGAGACGGGTTCCTAAAAGAGGAGAGGAATAAATGGAGCATTAGTGAGCCAACAGTGCCTGTTATGGAGTCTGAGCAAAGCCGTCTGTGAGGTTTGATTTCCCTGCTGGCGTCGCCCACTGTCTGATGCCCTCGCCCAAAGGGCCGCAACTCCGTGAGATTGTCGATTTTTCAGTCTGAGGCCGGCGACTAGGAACTGGGGCACAAGATCCCGTGTCTGGCGACACGACTGAATCACCCAGTGTGCTACAGGATCACGCGTCTGGCGACACGACTGAATCACCCAGTGTGCTACAGGATCACGTCTGGCGACACGTTTGAGTCACCCAGTGTGCTAGAGGATCACGTGTCTGACGACACGATTGAATCGCCCAGTGTGCTACATGCTACATCAGGTATCTCACACGAGACAGGTATGTCAAGCGTCCTATGGCAGGTATCTCACACATCCTATGCCAGGTATCTCACACGTCCTATGCGAGGTGTCTGACAAATCCGACATCAACTACAGGTGCGGAAGGAAAACGGCGGTGGAACTTGCTGGCCATGGTCAGTGCCGTTGCTTCAGGTCTGCCCGGTGGTTGGCAACCGTGTCGCTCTTCGTCCGCATCACCCGGTCAGCTGGTGCCCCTGTCCGCGGGCCGCCTCCTCTCCACAACCCGTCCGCTCGTCCCACACACCCCTGATGACCCGATGACCCCTCCACAACCCGTCTGCTCGTCCCACACCCCTGATGACCCCTCCACAACCCGTCTGCTCGTCCCACACCCCCGATGACCCCTCCACAACCCGTCCGCTCGTCCCACACCCCTGATGACCTGATGACCCCTCCACAACCCGTCCGCTCGTCCCACACCCCTGATGACCCCTCCACAACTCGTCCGCTCGTCCCACACCCCTGATGACCTGATGACCCCTCCACAACCCGTCCGCTCGTCCCACACCCCTGATGACCCCTCCACAACTCGTCCGCTCGTCCCACACCCCTGATGACCTGATGACCCCTCCACAACCCGTCCGCTCGTCCCACACCCCTGATGACCCCTCCACAACTCGTCCGCTCGTCCCACACCCATGATGACCCCTCCACAACTCGTCCGCTCGTCCCACACCCCTGATGACCTGATGACCCCTCCACAACCCGTCCGCTCGTCCCACACCCCTGATGACCTGATGACCCCTCCACAACCCGTCCGCTCGTCCCACACCCCTGATGACCTGATGACCCCTCCACAACCCGTCCGCTCGTCCCACACCCCTGATGACCTGATGACCCCTCCACAACCCGTCCGCACGTCCCACACCCCTGATGACCTGATGACCCCTCCACAACCCGTCTGCTCGGGAGACATACCGCTCGCACAAGCCCCTGATCGGCTGAAGGCGGCGTGTGGTGGAGTCGAGATTAAAGGCCCGGGGCTAGGACCGTTGTTTTCTGGGTACCCACGGTACAAGTGGCCTCAGTGTGGCGGGGATGACAGTCCTTGGGGTGTTCACAGTGGTCGTGACGGTGGCTATGGATCACTATCTTTGGGGTAGTAGTAGTAATAATAATAATAATAAGAGCGGTCATTTCTGTAGCGCCGTATTTCGCCGTATACATTTCTACTACGGCGATTACATCCACTGAGTGCCAAGTGCAGCACTTGTTGACAGACTTCATCAGCGCACATTACAGACACTGGGGTTCATGGCCCCGGCTCTTCGGAGGGCGGGTCATAGTTCAGCTATAAATAAACTCTAATATAATTAAGCTCCCTTCTTTCTATGCCTCTCTCTCTCTCTCTCTCTCTCTCTCTCTCTCTCTCTCTCTCTCTCTCTCTCTCTCTCTCTCTCTCTCTCTCTCTCTCTCTCTCTCTCTCTCTCATAATGAGCTACACAAACAACTGTAATGCAAAAAGGATTTGTTCGCGTACAGTGTCCTTAACAATGAGGCCCCAGAGTACGTACCCAACTTTACACACTCCCTCACGCTATTCCAACTCTAGAAACTATCAGCTTAGTTTGCCTAGGCCAAGGACAGACATCTTCAAAATAATTAATGATAATGAATAATTCTTACAAAACACTGTTCTATAACCAGAGTTAAACTCACTGCGCTATACAACCATCTTATGACCTTCTCTGGTGCCTTTGTGTGGAAAAGCATACCTCTGACAGTCAGATCTTGTCGTTCACTCAGCTCCTTCAAGGGAAAGGTTCGTGTATACGTTGAAGCAATTAAATGGGATGAATTGTGACCAACAACAAAACAACCTGTTACGGAAAGAGAGACGGAGCGGTTTTCGAGTGATTGCTGTTGCAGTGATCGGTCATTTGAGGTCTCGTTTCTACAACCATTCAGTTCCGCCCAGTCTCTCTGCTTGTACGCCAACACCAACTTTAGCTGTGAAATAAACAACACCACCTTTAGCTGTGAAATAAACAACACCAACTTTAGCTGTGAAATAAACAACAACACCTTTAGCTGTGAAATAAACAACACCACCTTTAGCTGTGAAATAAACAACACCACCTTTAGCTGTGAAATAAACAACACCACCTTTAGCTGTGAAATAAACAACACCAACTTTAGCTGTGAAATAAACAACAACACCTTTAGCTGTGAAATAAACAACACCACCTTTAGCTGTGAAATAAACAACACCACCTTTAGCTGTGAAATAAACACAAGACGGAAGTAAACTGCACTCCCCCGGCAGCTGCTGTGGAGTTGCAACCCAAGCCCAGCTTGCAGAAAGCGAGCTGTCGGTTTGGTGGGAAATTGCCGCAGAGGGAAAATCGACAG
>OY757542.1:35096240-35108740 GCA_963584105.1 Alviniconcha strummeri
GGGCCGTAGAATAGGTCTCGTCATAAAAGGGCCGTAGAATAGGTCTCGTCATAAAAGGGCCGTAGAAATAGGTCTCGTCATGAAAGGGCCGTAGAAGTAGGTCGTAAAATGTCCTTGGCTATTTATACCAAGGTGGCGAGGTTGGGACACACAAATAATATTTAACCGGCCTTGTTTTTGTTTTGTTGTTGTTGTTGTTTAAATTAGAATGCACACACAGTCATACACACATAAGAAAGGAAACATACACGCACGTGCACTTAACACATATATCCACATGGACACACTGTCCAGCTGCTACTGTCCCTTCTTTGGGTTCCTTCTTCGTCCCTTCTGTCCCTTCTTCGGGGCTCCAAAATTGTGTCAGTCCAAAAGTAAAGCGGGGACTGTTTACGGCACTAGTCTTGACGATTAACCGGCTGAACTTTGATGGTGACTGACACACAGGCAGTTGTGAAGAGGGGACAGCAGAGGGTATATCGTTTGCGAAAATTGATGTCCCTTTCTGTTGGTGTGAAGACTTTAAATTTTCTCTTAATGTGCACCTTTCACTGACAGTATTCTTTCATTCTCCTTTACGCAATGTGCTGTTCTATTGTCCACAGCATATCTGAATAGTTATGTGGGATGTGTGTGTGTGTGTGTGTGTGTGTGTGTGTGTGTGTGTGTGTGTGTGTGTGTGTGTGTGTGTGTGTGTGTGTGTGTCTGTGTGTGTGTGTCTGTCTGTCTGTCTGTCTGTCTGTCTGTCTGTCTGTCTGTCTGTCTGTCTGTCTGTCTGTCTGTCTGTCTAATTTAATTTTACAAGTAAACAGATATGATCTTCAATATTGTGCTTGTTTGCAATTTATTGATGATATGAAGTGATTTAATCAAATCGTATCATTGTTCGCGTTCTTGTGGTCAGTTAACAGTGACAATGGTCTACTTGTCTTGTTCGGTTGTTGGTGCTGGCAGGACAGGTAGACACTTTGCTGCAGGATAGATGGACACTTTTCGCTGACCATTGTTTACCGGTCAGTCCATTGCCTTGAAAAGGGGGTTGAGCCGTAAATGTGCGCTTGTTTTATATTGTCCCACTGAAGTCAGCGTTCTTTTGAACTGTTCACTGTTTGCGTCTTCTTTCACAACGATGTCAATCGACTTTTATTCACATTTCTTTTATTTGTTTTGCTCTCTCTCTCTCTCCTCTCTCTCTCTCCTCTCTCTCTCTCTCTCTCTCTCTCTCTCTCTCTCTCTCTCTCTCTCTCTCTCGTCTCTCTCTCTCTCTCTCTCTCTCTCTCTCTCTCTCACACACACACACACACACACACACACACACACACACACACTTGAGACGCGTATATCTCCGGAGGAGACGGGATTGTGGAGTGGTTGACTATGTGTGCATCAGTGGCGAAGGCGAGGAGTGGAGTGGTTGACTGTGTGGGTTTCAATGGGGAAGGAGGGGAGTGGAGTGATTGACTGTGTGTGCGTCAGTGGGGAAGGCGGGAAGTGGAGTGGTTGACTGTGTGCGTCAGTGGGGAAGGTGGGGGAGTGGAGTGGTTGACGGAATGTGCGTCAGTGGGAAATGCAGGGAGTGGAGTGTTTGATTGTGTGTGCGTCAGTGGGAAATGCAGGGAGTGGAGTGTTTGATTGTGTGTGCGTCAGTGGGGAAGGCGGGAAGTAGAGTGGTTGACTGTGGGTGTCAGTGGGGAAGGCGGGGAGTAGAGTGTTTGACGGTTAACTGTGCGTCAGTAGGGAAGGCGGGGAGTGGAATGGTTGACTGTGTGTGCGACAATGGGGAAGGCTAGGAGTGGAATGGCTGATTGTATGTACGTCAGTGGGGAAGGCGGGGAGTGGAGTGGTTGACTGTGTGCGTCAGCGGGGAAGGCGGGGAGTGGAGTGGTTGACTGTGTGCGTCAGTGGGGAAGGCGGGGAGTGGAATGGTTGACTGTGTGCGTCAGTGGGGAAGGCGGGGAGTGGAGTGGTTGACTGTGTGCGTCAGTTGGGAAGGCGGGGAATGGAGTGGTTGACTGTGTGCGTCAGTGGGGAAGGCGGGGAATGGAGTGGTTGACTGTGTGTGTCACTGGGGAAGGCGGGGAATGGAGTGGTTGACTGTGTGCGTCAGTGGGGAAGGCGGGGAATGGAATGGTTGACTGTGTGCGTCAGTGGGGAAGGCGGGGAATGGAGTGGTTGACTGTGTGTGTCACTGGGGAAGGCGGGGAATGGAGTGGTTAACTGTGTGCGCCAGTGGGGAAGGCGGAGAATTGAGTGGTTGACTGTGTGCGTCAGTGGGGAAGGCGGGGAATGGAGTGGTTGACTGTGTGCGTCACTGGGGAAGGCGGGAGAAGACGCCGCATTGTGACGCCGCACGGCGGAACACGGCGTTGCTGGGAGTTAATTGTCAGCTGATGAAAATGCTGATTCCTGGGCTCCCAGAGGGCCGGGGTCGGCCAGGAGATTTGCAATGTAGATTCTGCCACCGCAGTGTTTGCTTGCCGTCAACCGAGGTTCCTGTCGGTGGTGTCTAAATGGAATATAGACCGATTCCACAAGGAAAAGCCAGTAACTTCATGTCATACTTCTGCTCCGATATTCGGATTTTATGATTTGTAAAGTTTGACGAATACAAAGAAACGAGTAGAAGAAGAAGCAAGTGCGTGTGTAAGTCAGAAGGAGATGTTGCACAGAGTGACAAAATTAATGTTTCAGTCCTCTTTCATGAAAAAGATAATGAGCCTAATAATGAATTTGTTTGTGCGTCTGTGTAGGTGTGTGTTTCGCTACTTCTTTAACCCTGTTGAAGCTCAGTGTCAAGTACGATCCTGCGCCAAATACGACCCAGTGTCCAGTAACCCAGTGTCCAGTAACCCAGTGTCCAGTAAGGACGGTGAGTCGCCAAAACAGCGGAATATATATAAAAAAAAATATTTTTTAACTGACCAGGTCTGCTATTTTGCAATTCTTTCCCGGCTTCTCGTTTGACAAGAGAAGCAATGTATTTTAGCCGTCGGTTGATTGGGCGTTAGCAATTCGTTCCCGGCTTCTCGTCTGACAAGAGAAGCAATATATTTTAGCAGGCAGTTGATTGGACCTTAACAGCGACGGACGGCTACGCTTCTAGACAAAGTCACTTCAGTTGGGTGGGGGTGAGGGGTGGGGGTGCGGAGGGTGGGGGTGCGGGGTGCTGGGGGTGCTGGGTGCTGTGGGAGGGGATGGGAATAGCTTTTCCTGCTGCCGGTGACCCAAGGTCGCGCTGTTTCAGTCGGTGTAAAGCAAGGCAGGGGATTGAATTTCAGTGTAATTACTTATCTCGTTTGTAACCCCCCCTCTCTCTCTCTCTCTCTCTCTCTCTCTCTCTCTCTCTCTCTCTCTCTCTCTCTCTCTCTCTCTCTCTCTCTCTCTTGCCGGGGGGGGGGGGGGTCTACATATTTTACTGTGATTTTTGTGCCCAGTTCAGTCTGTGGTTTAATTGTGTCGATTGATTGTTTTGTTGTTGTTGGCACGTTTGGTTTGTTGCCAAGCGTGTTTGATGTGGTTCACGCGGAAACTGGAAACACATACAATATGAGGACACCAGCTGTGCAGAGGAACACATGCGTGCTTTGTTAATAACGCCTTTATTCCACTATTCGCTGCTCTGCTAGTTTTGGTCAGTCGAGGTCAGCGACTCCTGTAAGATCACGGTCAGTGATCCCAAATCTGGGTGATGCACGTGGTGTCCGGAATGTCGGCAATGTCTATGAGAGTGTCGTCCGGTTCTTCGTCGGCCTTGGAGTCGCGAACCTGCAAAGTTGTCACTGTTGTCATCTACGTTGTCTGCGTTGCTATAGTCACACGCTGATGACATCACCACCATCATCAACCGTCCACCATCATTGTTGTCGTCCACGTTGTCTGCATCTTTAAAACTACACACTGACAACATCATCACCATCTTCAACTTCACCATCATCACTGACGTCACACAAATACACACACACACACACGCACGCACGCACGCACGCACGCACGCACGCACGCACGCACGCACGCACGCACACACACACACACACACACACACACACACACACGCTTTACAGAACTGACGCTCTTGCTTGAAGTGATAGATTCCTCGGCACTGCCAACTAGGGCTTGGCTTCATCAGATAGGTAATCGTACATCAAGAAGTGCAAGGCATGTCCCATTAAGTCAGCACTATATCTCATTGCCCAAAGCGGCTGTCCTGACGTGACCCCATTTGACCCCCATGGCGAGCTGCGCGCGAGCCCATGTGCACAATCAGCTGGAAGAGAGAGAATTATCGATCGTCAGGTCGTAAGGGGCACACGGACAGCCTGTATGCTGGCCCTCCGGTCTGTGTGCAGAGCTAGGTAGCGCATGCCTCGTCCGTGCCTCCCACTGGTTAAATGTTCCAGCTAAATGACGTCCGTGCCTCCCACTGGTTAAATGTTCCAGCTAAATGACGTCCGTGCCTCCCACTGGTTAAATGTTCCAGCTAAATGACGTCCGTGCCTCCCACTGGTTAAATGTTCCAGCTAAATGACGTCCGTGCCTCCCACTGGTTAAATGTTCCAGCTAAATGACGTCCCGGGTTTGGCTGACTGTTTTCTTCCTACGTCTAATAAGATGAAACCCACCACCTTCAGTCGGCCTCTTGTTGCCGGCACTGCCCCGCAATGGCTCGCTGTCCTCGTTTATGTCTGTGTCCTTTCTGTGATGTCTCTGTCCCTTCTCGTCAACTGCGCTCTTCTTCTGAGGCCAGGATATTAGGACTTCCAATGTTCAGAACCAAACGTTCTGAACCAACCAGAACATCAAAGAGCTCTCTCTTTATTAGTCACCAGTCAACTACTGTGTTCAGTCTAAGCAGTCAGATTATAAGTTTTAGATGATCTATTGCAGTCATTTGGTACACCGAGTCTACCTGAAATATTCCCAAAATGTTCGTAACAGACTCAATACGAAGTTTAGTCCACACCCCAGTGGAGAGAGAGCCTGCGGCACCAGGCCCCACTCCCTCATAGACAGGGTCAGTAACACCAGGCCCCATGCCTGTAGACAGGGTCAGTTACACCAGGCCCCATGCCTGTAGACAGGGTCACTTACACCAGGGCCCATCCCTGTAGACAGGGTCACTTACACCAGGGCCCATCCCTGTAGACAGGGTCACTTACACCAGGCCCCATCCCTGTAGACAGGGTCACTTACACCAGGCCCCATCCCTGTAGACAGGGTCACTTACACCAGGCCCCATCCCTGTAGACAGGGTCACTTACACCAGGCCCCATCCCAGTAGACAGGGTCACTTACACCAGGCCCCATCCCTGTAGACAGGGTCACTTACACCAGGCCCCATCCCAGTAGACAGGGTCACTTACACCAGGCCCCATCCCTGTAGACAGGGTCACTTACACCAGGCCCCATCCCTGTAGACAGGGTCACTTACACCAGGCCCCATGCCTGTAGACAGGGTCACTTACACCAGGCCCCATGCCTGTAGACAGGGTCAGTTAGGTCCCATACCCCTCCCGAGTGGGCAGTTACACTAGGCTGTGTAGACAGGGACAGTTACACTAGGCCCCACACCCCTCTAGAGTGGGCAGTTACACTAGGCTCCACACCCCTCTAGAGTGGGCAGTTACACTAGGCCCCACACCCCTCTAGAGTGGGCAGTTACACTAGGCCCCACACCCCTCTAGAGTGGGCAGTTACACTAGGCCCCACACCCCTCTAGAGTGGGCAGTTACACTAGGCCCCACACCCCTCTAGAGTGGGCAGTTACACTAGGCCCCACACCCCTCTAGAGTGGGCAGTGTAGACCGCAAGTGTTTGTGTTGGAAGACACGAGTTGCACGACAAAGAAAACTGCTGAAAACGGCGATGCTTACCCATGTTACCCGGCATGTACACAGACAGCAACCAGCCACCATCACAAGATTTACATATAGCCACCCGTAACAGGATTTACATGCAGCCACCCATCACAGGAGTTACATGCAGCCACCCATCACAGGATTTATATACAGCCACCCGTAACAGGATTTATATACAGCCACCCATCACAGGATTTATATACAGCCACCCGTAACAGGATTTATATACAGCCACCCGTAACAGGATTTATATACAGCCACCTGTAACAGGATTTACATGCAGCCACCCATCACAGGATTTATATACAGCCACCCGTAACAGGATTTATATACAGCCACCCGTAACAGGATTTACATGCAGCCACCCATCACAGGATTTATATACAGCCACCCGTAACAGGATTTATATACAGCCACCCATCACAGGATTTATATACAGCCACCCGTAACAGGATTTACATGCAGCCACCCGTAACAGGATTTATATACAGCCACCCGTAACAGGATTTACATGCAGCCACCCATCACAAGATGTACATGCAGCCACCCATCACAAGATTTATATACAGCCACCCGTAACAGGATTTATATACAGCCACCCGTAACAGGATTTACATGCAGCCACCCGTAACAGGATTTGCATGCAGCCACCCGTAACAGGATTTATATACAGCCACCCGTAACATGATTTGCATGCAGCCACCCGTAACAGGATTTATATACAGCCACCCGTAACAGGATTTACATGTAGCCAGCCATCACAGGATTTATATACAGCCACCCGTAACAGGATTTACATGCTGCCGTCCATTATAAGAGTATGTTATAATCTTGAAGAGTTTGTGACACACCCAGCTAATCAGAGTACAGGACAAGTCAGTCAGTCAGTCAGTCAGTCAGTGGTCCGTCAGTCAGTCAGTCAGTCAATAGTCAGTTAGTCACTGGATTGCTAATGTTCTGTCAACCGCACATGGTCATCTCAGGTGGAACTGACACCGTCCTGAGTCAACGTGCTTTAAAGACATTTCTCGTGTTTAAAATTACACAGGTCGCACCTACAAGCACAGCCTAAACACAAACACGGCACGGAACTCGTATAACACAGCACGGAACTCCCATCACACGACACGGAACTCGCATAACACGGCACGGAACTCGCACAACACTGCACGGAACTCCCATAACACGGTACGAACTCCCTTAACACGGTACGGACTCCCATAACAAGGTACGGAACTGCCATAACACGGTACGAACTCCAATAACACGGTACGAACTCCCATAACACGGTACGGAACTCCCATAACACGGTACGAACTCCCGTAACATGATACGAACTCCCATAACACGACACGGAATTCCCATAACATGACACGGAACTCCCATAACACGACACGGAACTCCCATAACACTGTACGAACTCCTATAACACGGTACGAACTCTCGTAACACGGCACGGAACTCCCATAACACGGTGCGGACTCCCAGAACACGGTGCGGACTCCCAGAACACGGCACGGAACTCCCATAACACGGCACGGAACTCCCATAGCACGTACGGCACGAGAGGGTCAGCGCGCGGCTGTAATGAGGCAACAGAAAAAGCTATAACACTACAGCTCTCGCCAACTAAGCCATCAGCTATCAGCCCTGAACCTGTGGTTGGGAGAGAGAAACGAACGGTAGTACAAAATATAATGGGCCCGTCAAAGAGTGTATAAAACAAGGCATGTAGAACACATTAGATGTCTGTGTGTTTACAAGGCAGTCTCTCGCCGTCCATACCTCATCCTCCGGTCATGAGCCTCCAGACTGTTGTGAAAACGAATGTCAAAGTGCAGGACTGCGATGCCGCATGAGCTTAAGACACTCATTTATTTATACACTAAACGTTTAGTCAACATTCTTTATTTTATTTACTCTGTCTCCCACGAGTAGATATCTACTTTATTTTTCCTTCGTGATTTCCAATACCAAGAGAGAGAGAACTAAGAGGCTACTAGCTCAACCGCTGGCGGGCCGGCAGCACAGGCTGTCTGCACGGACAGAGACCTAATTAGAACAGTGTATGAGCGGGATGAGCGATGCATGAGCTGGATGAGCGATAGCGGGAGGCAGCGAAGTAGGCCGGGATCGATCAAGTGGGCAGGCGGCGTGGGCGTCTCGGCCACCAGGCCAGAGGTGTGCGAGCTACTCACACACCAGTGTGCTGCTCAAACACCCGTGTGCTACTCAAACACCAGCGTGCTTCTCACACACCAGCGTGCTGCTCAAAACACCAGTGTGCTGCTCAAAACACCAGTGTGCTACTCACACACCAATGTGCTCCTCAAACACCAGGTTGCTACTCGCACACCAGTGTGCTGCTCAAAACACCAGTGTTCTGCTCAAAACACGAGTGTGTTACTCACACACCAATGTGCTGCTCACACACCAGCGTGCTACTCAAACACCGGCGTGCTACTCAAACACCAGTGTTCCTCTCAAACACCAGTGTTCTGCTCAAACACCAGCGTGCTATTCAAACACCAGTGTGCTGCTCAAACACCAGCGTGCTACTTAAACACCAGCGTGCTACTCAAACACCAGCGTGCTACTTAAACACAAACTTGCTGCTCAAAACACAAGTGTGCGTGCTCAAAACACCAGCGTACTACTCACACACCAATGTGCTACTCAAACACCAGGGTGCTACTCACACACCAGTGTGCTGCTCAAAACACCAGTATGCTACTCACACACCAGTGTGCTACTCACACACCAGTGTGCTGCTCAAAACACCAATGTGCTACTCACACCCAGTGTCCTACTCAATGTGCTTTCCGGTCTGTCCACAAAGTTCACGTTTTACTCGCCTCTTATTTGCTTGGGATCTCTCTCTCTCTCTCTCTCTCTCTCTCTAAATGAACCTAAACTACAGATAAAGCGAATGGCGCAATGTCCCAGACAGCTCTCAACGCGGTTACTGCTGAGCACTGATGCTTAATAACTCTAATAATCTGTGTGTTATTCTAAGGCTAATCCTACGTATAATTAAGCACTGTTTCGCGTGAACACACACACACACACACACACACACACACACACACACACACACACACACACACACACACACACACACACACACACACACACACACACACACACACACACACACACACACACACACACACGTGCGCGCGCACACACACTTGACCGGAGCGGCATGAATGGGCTGATCTAGCAGCAAAACGATGAGCCATCAGCAGTATGCAGTCAACAGTACTAGATGCTCCGTTTTTTTCAAAGGAGATGTGCAGCATTACTGAAAATGATGTAAGGAAACGATTAGGATTTATCGATCAGTCACTTTTCATCCATTTTGAACAATGTTACATTTATCGATCAGTCACTTTTCATCCATTTTGAACAATGTTACAAGGACTGCGTGGACTTTAGTATACAGACTTTTTCTCAATGCTATCAAAGCAATTCAGTGGGTTCTCAACACGTCACTGAATGATTAGTATAGTATGGCGAAGCGACAACAACTGTACATCTATGATCTATGTCAAAACCCATAAGAATGATGAGTATGGCAGAGCTGCAACAACAGTACATCCATGAGTTAATAGTCAGTATGGCAGAACTGCAACAACAGTACATCCATGAGTTAATAGTCAGTAGGGTAGAGCTGCAACAACAGTACATCTATGAGTTAATAATCAGTAGGGCAGAACTGCAACAACAGTACATCCATGAGTTAATAGTCAGTAGGGTAGAGCTGCAACAACAGTACATCTATGAGTTAATAATCAGTAGGGCAGAGCTGCAACAACAGTACATCTATGAGTTAATAATCAGTAGGGCAGAGCTGCAACAACAGTACATCTATGAGTTAATAATCAGTAGGGCAGAGCTGCAACAACAGTACATCTATGAGTTAATAATCAGTAGGGCAGAGCTGCAACAACAGTACATCTATGAGTTAATAGTCAGTATCGCAGAACTGCAACAACAGTACATCTATGAGTTAATAGTCAGTAGGGTAGAGCTGCAACAACAGTACATCTATGAGTTAATAATCAGTAGGGCAGAGCTGCAACAACAGTACATCTATGAGTTAATAATCAGTAGGGTAGAGCTGCAACAACAGCTCATCTATGAGTTAATTATCAGTAGGCAGAGCTGCAACAACAGTACATCTATGAGTTAATTATCAGTAGGGTAGAGCTGCAGCAACAGTACAGCTATGAGTTAATAATCAGTAGGGTAGAGCTGCAACAACAGCACATCTATGAGTTAATAATCAGTAGGGCAGAGCTGCAACAACAGCACATCTATGAGTTAATAATCAGTAGGGTAGAGCTGCAACAACAGCATATCTATGAGTTAATAATCAGTAGGGCAGAGCTGCAACAACAGTACAGCTATGAGTTAATAATCAGTAGGGTAGAGCTGCAGCAACAGTACAGCTATGAGTTAATAATCAGTAGGGCAGAGCTGCAACAACAGCACATCTATGAGTTAATAATCAGTAGGGCAGAGCTGCAACAACAGTTCATCTATGAGTTAATAATCAGTAGGGTAGAGCTGCAACAACAGTTCATCTATGAGTTAATAATCAGTAGGGTAGAGCTGCAACAACAGCATATCTATGAGTTAATAATCAGTAGGGTAGAGCTGCAGCAACAGTACAGCTATGAGTTAATGATCAGTAGGGTAGAGCTGCAACAACAGTTCATCTATGAGTTAATAATCAGTAGGGTAGAGCTGCAACAACAGTACATCTATGAGTTAATAATCAGTAGGGTAGAGCTGCAACAACAGTACATCTATGAGTTAATAATCAGTAGGGTAGAGCTGCAACAACAGTACATCTATGAGTTAATAATCAGTAGGGTAGAGCTGCAACAACAGTACATCCATGAGTTAATAGTCAGTAGGGTAGAGCTGCAATAACAGTTCATCTATGAGTTAATGATCAGTAGGGTAGAGCTGCAACAACAGTACATCAATGAGTTAATGATCAGTAGGGTAGAGCTGCAACAACAGTACATCAATGAGATAGAGCTCAGTATGGCAGAGCTGCAACAACAACACATCTATGAGTTAATGATCAGTATGGCAGAGCTACAGCAATTGTACATCTATGAGTTAATGATTATGGGAGAGCTACAACAACAGTGCATCTATGAGTTAAAGATTATATGGCAGAGCTGCAACAACAGTACATCTATGAGTTAATGATTATATGCGAGAGTTGCAACAACAGTACATCTATGAGTTAATGATTATATGGCAGAGCTGCAACAAGAGTACAAATATGAGCTAATGATTATATGGCAGAGCTACAACAACAGTACATCTTATGCATGTCTACCTGCTCCGCCGCCTTCAGGACACGGTAGAAGTTGCGGAAAGCCAGCTTCTCCAGGTCCGCTTCAGCCCATCCTCGCGCCAGCAGCTCAGCGAACAAGTAGGGGTACATGGACACGTCCTTCGCCTCCCCAACGTGGCTGAAACCACAACAGTTCCGTCAACAGGTGTGCCCAGCTACCTCCCCAACGTGGCTGGAACCACAACAGTTCCGTTAACAGGAGTGCCCAGCTACCAACACGCCTCACTTACCCCTCCTACAGAAAAACCGCAACATGCCTCACTTACCCCTCCTACAGAAAAACCGCAACATGCCTCACTTACCCCTCCTACAGAAAAACCGCAACATGCCTCACTTACCCCTCCTACGGAAACACCGCAACATGCCTCACTTACCCCTCCTACAGAAACACCGCAACCGGTCCCAACACATCATCCCTCCTACAACAGCACCGCTGCATGCCCCAGCATAACCGTACTAAGCATCACCACAAGCCCAAGTGAGTGCTTGCTGGTGTCCACGCCACTGCAGAGTGCGTACCACAATACGACCCACATACAGAGGCCTGATGAACCCCACAATACGACCCACATATAGAGGCCTGATGAACCCCACAATACGACCCACATATAGAGGCCTGATGAACCCCACAATACGACCCACATATAGAGGCCTGTTGAACACCACAATACGACCCACATATAGAGGCCTGATGAACACCACAATGGGATGATGAATACCACAATACACCCACATACACAGGTCTGATGAACACCACAATAGGATGATGAACACCACAATAGGATGATGAATACCACAATACACCCACAGACACAGGCCTGAAGAACTTCACAATGGGATGATGAACCCCACGAAAGGAGCCAGATATGTAGGCCTGATGAATATCACAATGGGACACTTAGATATGTCTCATGAACACCGCAAGAGGCTACATGAACATGGCAATACGATCCAGATATATAGCCTTATGAACACACCAGTGTGCCCAAATAGGACCCTGCTGAACGCCGCAAGAGAACATGAATACAGCCCTACTGAACACTGCAACAGAACCCAAACATGGCCTTACTGCAACAGAACCCGAACATGGCCCTACCGAACACTGCAACAGAACTCAAACATGGCCCTGCTGAACATTGCAACAGAACCCAAACATGGCCCTGCTGAACACTGCAACAGAACACAAATATAGCCCTGCTGAACACTGCAACAGAACACAAATATAGCCCTGCTGAACGCCGCAACAGAACACAAATATAGACCTG
>OY757542.1:35113740-35115298 GCA_963584105.1 Alviniconcha strummeri
AGAGAGAGAGAGAGAGAGAGAGAGAGAGAGAGAGAGAGAGAGAGAGAGAGAGAGAGAGAGAGTTATTGTCTGAGAGGCAATAATTGCAAACTACATTATTTAAGGTACTGTTTCTTGAAATGTATGTTAATGTGGTTTTTGTCATAAGATGTTTATACAGCGAAATGAGTTTAACTCTAGTTAGAGAATAGCGCTTTATAAGAATTAATTATTATTATGCATGAGTCGCCAATAGACTCATGTTTGTCTCTAGATCCTAGTCCATGATTTTACCAGCTATGCTCCTCTTGATCTCTCCTGGAACCCTGTGATAGCAGCCTCGTGCAGCCGTTTCTATTGGGCGGTTCAGTGAAACTGGTTTGCACGAGTGAATGCCCTTTGTAATCTTTCATTCAAGAAGTCGCGAGAGGTCACAACGTCACTTCCGGGCCGATTTCTGAGTAGGCGTTGCTTCACCCTGTGTATAACAATGGAAGTTGAACCTAACATTGCGAAACAGTACAAATGCTACCACTGTTACAGTTGCAAAAATTACTGGGGAAAGGGGATGGAGGGTGAAAAAAAGAAGAAGAAGTGTCTTTGCGTCGTTTCTTTGGCTGACCAGAAGATCGCGAGTTCGTTGGAAAAAAAAAATGCGTTTTGGGGCATCCTATAGGTTATTGCTTGTTGTCAGACACATTTTGACTACGGGCCTCCAAAAATGTCTTTAAAGTTGGCAGTGTAAAATTCGCAAATTCACTGTCACCGCCTTCCATTGTGAAGAAAGTACGCACCGGAAGTATAAACAGCCAAGGGACTTAAGCGATGCCGGGCAAAAGTCAAGGGAGTTAACAACCCCGCCTGAACCACCCAATACAGCGTGTGGGCGAAGATGATGATGATGTAGAGCTTAATGGCCTCGGATGTCGGGCTGATATATTATGGACAAACTGTGACCAATGCGTGTGCATGGTTCGGTGTTGCTTTATGTCCACAGAAACCATAAGGCCCATTGGGACGGCCACCTTTACGTCCACAGAAACCATAAGGCCCATTGGGACGGCCACCTTTACGTCCACAGAAACCATAAGGCCCATTGGGACGGCCACCTTTACGTCCACAGAAACCATAAGGCCCATTGGGACGGCCACCTTTACGTCCACAGAAACCATAAGGCCCATTGGGACGGCCACCTTTACGTCCACAGAAACCATAAAGCTCACTGGGACGGCCACCTCGACTTTCACACAGCTCCTGAACTCTGTGTGAGCGAAAAATGTGTCTAACTTTAAACGCGTTTAGCCCGGCCGGGTAGTCCTACCTGTGCTCCGAGAATTCCGAGAATTATGTTCAGTGTCGCTACCGTTTACAAGATAGATGCAAATAAGGGTTTAATTATCCAACATTTTCTCAACCTCTGCTTGAACACTGACTGTTCGTGCATGAGCGGTAACTTTTCAAAAAGAACATTATTGGTTAGCTTAATTATGTTCTTCTTCAGACTCCTCTCGTCAGCAGGAAAGGGATTAAACCCACACATGAACCAAGAAAAGACGTTGCTGTTTGTGTTTTGTTTTCT
>OY757542.1:35115498-35193233 GCA_963584105.1 Alviniconcha strummeri
CAAGGGTAGGACATGCTGGTATCGTCAACCATTCCATCTATCGATAGAAAAAGAAATAATTATATAAAATATAAAATAAAAAGAGATGTACAGAAAGAGAAAATATATATAAAAACGTTAAATAAATAAATGCATGATGGCAAATACCAGTGCCATATGGCAGCAAGCTACACCCACCACCCACCATCTGTCATCAATTAACATAAGCACAAGAATATTGTAACGGACACCCTTTGCACCAGTAAACCACTGGTAACAACTGCATCAATTAACATAAGACACCAGAATATTATAACGGACACTCTCCCTGCTTTTACTTCAAACACACTCTTTAATTACGTTGGTCACCGTCACAGAAGTCTGTGACACGCCTTTAATAACAAGTCACTGAATTCTGCCATACGTTCGCCATTGAGTAAAATGTCTTTGAATCAAACCACACGCATCCCTGAGGACGACGAGACTGAAAGAACGGTGGCCGTTGGGGAAAAGGAGACAGCTCTGACAGGGTAAGGAGTGAGTCATTTCATGCTCAGCGAAGTATGACATTTAGTTTATAACTGACTTTGATGTGCATGTTTACTAGTCACTGGGACCGTATTACTCGTCTGTGAAAACTTTGCCTGGTACCACGTGTATAGTGACGCCAAACCACTGTGTGCCACCTTCACTTGCCCCAGCACCACTCATTTACCCACAAGTATACTCAGTGACCCGTTCACAGTTTGACAGTCCAGTCACTGACGCCATCTATCGATGAGGAGTTCAGTCTGTCAGTCAGTCAGCCTGTCAGTCTGAAGCCGTGATGAGGTGACCGGGAACAAACCCATCGATAAGCGGCACTCTCTTCAGGATCTGTTTGGCCATCAGCAGGTGCTGGTCTCTGTGCACCGTGTCGTCCAGCAGAAAGCACTGACCACCGCTACTGACCGCCCATGCTGCGTATACACACACACACACACACACACACACACACACACACACACACACACACACACACACACACACACACACACACACACACACACACACACACACATTTATACATATATATTTTCCACAGACATATACCGCACACATTGATATAAATGCACATATATGCACAATTATACTGGTACATGCACACACAATATTATCGTTGGTGTCTTTGTTGCTACATAAATTCGTTGTCCAGACAGAAACGGGCCTCGCGCGGCGTCACAGTGTGTTTAATGCTGAACAGCCTTGTAGTACTGGGCACTGTGCGTAGCTCATGTGTGACCGGGTGTTTCTGGTTTGATTTGCCTGCTTGTTCGTATTGTACAGAGTTAATAATGATAACCATTGTGACAGGTGGCGGTGGACAAAATCCAGACTCAAAATAAATGTTTAACCACTTATTTGTGTTGCGAAGATAGCACGTGGCAACGTGACGAGTTCCTTGAACTTGGCCGAAACACAACACTCTGTACTGATGCACGCTGATGAAACGCTATTTGAGGATGGCTCTCATGGCTTCAGTCATGGCCGCCATCTGGTTCTTCAGCAGCACCATGTTGAGGAGCCTGCGTCAGATGCTGTTGCTGGACATGACTCCTCTCGGCGCAGAACGGCCAGCGTGACGTCCGGGGGTTCTCTGGCCACCCCGCGCAGTTCCCTCTTGAGGGCCGTTTCTCCCAACACCTCGCAGAACCGGTCTCGGAGAGAGCGATCTGAAAGGGCGTCTGGGTCCCGGCCGGTGATCCTGGCGGCCAGAACTTGGAGGGAGTGGCTGAACTCCAGCACCGTCTCTACTGGCCACTGTTGTCGGCAGTGGAATGCCGTCACCAGCTGCGTCAGTGGTCGGTGGTCACCAAACGCCTCCCGCAGCAACCTCAGGACGACCCCCGCGATGACCCTTGCTGCTGGTGCTTGCGCAAGCACCTCCCGACGAGCTTGGCCATCGAGGTGCTTCAGGAGGAGCTCCACCACAAGCTGGCCTTCCAGATCATAGGCTGCTATGATCCGCTCAGCTTCCGCGATGAAGTCCTCCACCGGACCATCCCCAAGCTGTCCGCTGACTTTGGGGAGTCTGGGTGGAGGTATCCTTGGGGCGTGGAGCCGGGGGTTGCCGCCTGGAGCGTCAGGGGCAGCCGTCGTTGCCAGGTGCCGACTTCTGGCTGGATCCAGTCGGTCGATGCCAAGTGTGAAGAACAAAGGACCCGCACCCACTGGCAGCTTCTGGAAGGAGGAACAGCAGAAGGCCTTCCAGCAAATGCAGGAGGAACTCTCCAGTGCTCAGGTACTGGCCTTTGTTGACTTCTCCAAGCCCTTCATCCTGGAAACTGATGCCAGCCAGGGAGGACTGGCAGCATCCTCAAACAGCGTTTCATCAGTGCGCATCAATGCAGAGTGATGTTTCCACCTAGTTCCAGGAACTCGTCACGTTGCCACATGCTGTCTTCACAACAGACATAAACGGTCAAACATTTATTTTGAGTCTGGATTTGTTCCTCCACCACCTGTCAAACCATAATGGTTTAAGCGGATACTCTTAGTGTTGTCGCTGTGGTGAACCTGGTGCCATACCAAGTATGAGTGACACACACACACACACACACACACACACACACACACACACACACACACACACACACACACACACACACACACACACACACACACACACACACACACACACACACACACACGGTAACCGTCAGTATAGTGGGCCGTGTCACCATCATCGTCTGTGTGCCTGTCACAACCGACATCTATGGGACTGTGCCACCATCAGCATCTGTGGGACTCTGTCACCATCAGCATCTGTGGGACTGTGGCATCATCAGCATCCGTGGGAGTGTGTCATCATCAACCTATGTGGAACTGTGTCACCATCAACCTCTGTGGGACTGTGTCACCATCAACCTCTGTGGGACTGTGCCACCATCAACATCTGTGGGACTCTGTCACCATCAGCATCTGTGGGACTGTGGCATCATTAGTATCCGTGGGAGTGTGTCATCATCAACATCTGTGGGACTGTGTCACAATCAACCTTTGTGGGACTGTGCCGCCATCAACACCTGTGGGACTGTGTCACCATCAACATCTGTGGGACTGCGTCATCATCAACATCTGTGGGACCGTGCCACCATCAACATCTGTGGGACCGTGCCACCATCAACACCTGTGTGACTCTGCCACCATCAACATCTGTGGGACTGTGTCACCATCAGCATCTGTGGGACTGTGGCACCATCAACACCTGTGGGACTGTGGCACCATCAACACCTGTGGGACTGTGCCACCATCAACACCAGTGGGACTGTGCCACCAACAGCATCTATAGTGGTGCAGTGCCGCCAAAAACATCTAAGTGCCTATCGTTTATGATGTTTTATGATTGGCGTGGATGTGTGATGAGTGTACTTGGCACCACAGAACATTCCTAGTGCAAATGTATTGACACTTGACAATAAAGTTGTATAGACACTTGGCAACAAAGTTGTATAGACACTTGGCAATAAAGTTGTATTGTATAGACACTTGGCAACAAAGTTGTATTGTATAGACACTTGGCAATAAAGCAGTATTGTATAGACACTTGGCAATAAAGTTGTATTGACACTTGGCAATAAAGTTGTATTGTATAGACACTTGGCAATAAAGTTGTATTGACACTTGGCAATAAAGTGGTATTGTATAGACACTTGGCAATAAAGTTGTATTGACACTTGGCAATAAAGTTGTATTGTATAGACACTTGGCAATAAAGTTGTATTGTATAGACACTTGGCAATAAAGTTGTATAGACACTTGGCAACAAAGTTGTATTGTATAGACACTTGACAACAACGTTGTATAGACACTTGGCAACAAAGTTGTATTGTATAGACACTTGGCAATAAAGCAGTATTGTATAGACACTTGGCAATAAAGTTGTATTGACACTTGGCAATAAAGTTGTATTGTATAGACACTTGGCAATAAAGTTGTATTGACACTTGGTAATAAAGTTGTATTGTATAGACACTTGACAACAACGTTGTATAGACACTTGGCAACAAAGTTGTATTATATAGACACTTGGCAATAAAGTTGTATTGTATAGACACTTGGCAACAAGGTTGTACTGACACCTGGCAATAAAGTTGTATTGTACAGACACTTGGCAATAAAGTTGTATTGTATAGACACTTGGCAATAAAGTTGTATTGTACAGATGTGGCAGAGTGGTATTTTCAGTGTGTGATAGTTTTGTCACGGTTTGTGGGGATTGTATTTTGTGCCGACTTAAAGTAAACATGGTGCTTAACCTAAACATTTACAGGCTTGATATTGAGTCTTGATTAGTAACTGTATTTAATATGCTGTTTTACTGATTTTCTCATTAAAATCTGGATATAGTTTTTGATTATTAGTGCAGTAATTAATGATGAATATTGTCTTTAAAAGGAGTAAATGAATCTGGTCATATTTAGGTAGAAATTATAATAGTTGGTGTCTTACAAAGTTATGGTGACAGAGTTCTGTCCCATGCATAGTATAGGATTTTTAACAAGTTCAGAGTTTGTTCTCATGTTGCAAGTGCAACAAGAGAAAAGCATGAGTTTTATGTTTGGTATGCTTTAGAAGTTCTGAGCTCACAGCTCACTATATATATGATCTAGTGACAGGTTTAGTGGGCAGTTACAGACATTATTTATCTAGAAGGAGCCTTTGTCAAACTAAGAATGTATGTGAATCTATATATTTTCTTAATGTAATACTGATATTTTCCCTATGGTAGTTGACAAGTTTAATTTCATGACTCCTTTTGTTCTTTGTATTTATTTTATTATTTTGTCATTTCATTTCGGCCTTAGCTGTTAAAATGTTATCATCATGTTTTATGCAGCCGTGAAGTAAGTTTTGTGACTTTTTGTCTGCTGTCATATTTTGGAATATGTTATGGTCAACATTACTCTCTGTAATGCTAAGAGTGCTGTGGGTATTGGCCAGGATTGTTTTATCAGTTACCTTGTGTTATTTATTTTTATGTTCCCAGTGTTTGTCTAGATGGTTTTATAAGAAGTTAGTATTCCTGCTATTTTATAATGGTGATATAATTCCTGTTAGCGCGTTCTTATATTTCTTTATCTTTTTGGACAAGGTGATACATACTTACATACACACGTCTGTTTACAAATACTGCTGTAATACAACCTGGAAATAAAACAGCCACGGTTCCCCTTGCTTCGCCTCATGTGTTCCCACGAACCCGCCAGGGGCATATATACAAACATGCATAAAAACCCGGCAACACAGACACTTGGCAATAAAGGTGTATTGTACAGACACTTGGCAATAAAGTTGTATTGTCTAGACACTTGGCAATAAAGTTGTTTTGTACAGACATTTGGCATTGTATAGACACTTGGCAATAAAGGTGTATTGTATAAACACTTGGCAATAAAGTTGTATTGTCTAGACACTTGGCAATAAAGTTGTTTTGTACAGACATTTGGCAATAAAGGTGTATTGTATAGACACTTGGCAATAAAGTTGTATTGTACAGACACTTGGCAACAAAGTTGTTTTGTACAGACATTTTGCAATAAAGGTTTATTGTATAGACACTTGGCAATAAAGTTGTATTGTACAGACACTTGGCAATAAAGTTGTTTTGTACAGACCCTTGTCAATAAAGTTGTACAGACACTTGACAATAAAGATGTATTACATAGACACTTGGCAATAAAGTTGTATTGTATAGACATTTGTCAATAAAGTTGTATTACATAGACATTTGGCAATAAAGTTGTATTGTAAAGACACTTGGCAATAAAGTTGTATTGTACAGACACTTGGCAATAAAGTTGTATTGTACAGACACTTGGCGCGGCAATAAAGTTGTATCGTATCAACGAGGCGTGGCGGTCCTACTTTCTACTCACCGACAAGCAGAAACCAGAGAAGCATTTTCCTCAAGCGTTGAGAGTGCTGGCTGTTCCCACCAGGTGGAGACGATAAGGATCAGCTGTGAGGCGCTTTAACCCATGAACTGTATACATTATATAGCTGCACGGTTTTGCCGTCTGCCCGGCCTGCTGCTGCTTCTCGTGGATCCCCGTCGCTGGCAGATAACGTATCCACTGCACGACCTAGCTTTTTATCATAAGGAGGGCGGGCTTTGTCTTTCTTTCTTTTTTTTCTTTTTTTCTTTTTCTTTTTTAATTTTTTTTTCTTCTATATTTTCTTTCTTTCTTTTTTTTTTTTTTTTTTTTGTCCGACGGTTTTCTCCATTTTGAAACTTAAATCAGCAACAAGAAGAAAAAGAAGAAAACAGCAAATTAGTTGCTGGTTTGCTCGTGTTTGTTTCTATAGCTGGGGTTACAGTAACCAGCCCCCTTCATCTCTGGCTTTCCTTAGGAGGCGCTGTAAAAATCTCCATCATCATTACTACTACATCGTCATCATCAACACCTTATTATCACCATCATCATTATTATTACTACTGCTATTATTATTATCATCATCGTTACTATCATCATCATTACCATTACTATATTATTATCATCATTATTACCATTATTATTATTATTGTCATCATCGTCATCACTATCATTATTAGTATCATCATCGTCGTCGTCACCATTGTTACCATCGTCGTCATCATCTGCATCATTATTAATAAAGCCCAGCTCCGGCTACATCTTCAGGATGTTTGCCCAAAGTGACCTTGACTCTCGCTGTTTGGTTGCATGGCTATCTTGTTCGGTGAATTGTTCATCTCCGCTGTCATCCCCACACACACCAACACACACACACACCCACACACCAACACACACACACACAGCCATTTCCTCTGTACACACTCTACTCCGTCGTCTTCTATCCGCTCACCTCATATCCTCGGGTCGAGGCGCCTTAACTGTTCTGTCAAGCACCATTACTCGAGAACAATGCTCTGTACTCTCTCCGACACTCTCCTTCCACAGCATCATTTAAATCTGCCCTCAAGACCCATCTGTTCTCCTCTGGACTCTGAATGCTTTCCCTGTGTTCGTGTGTGCGTGCAGTTGTGTGCCACTGGTTTCGTGTGTGTGTGTGTGTGTGTGTGTGTGTGTGTGTGTGTGTGTGTGTGTGTGATGGTGTGTGTGTGTGTGATGGTGTGTGTGTGTGTGTGTGTGTGTGTGTGTGTGTGTGTGTGTGTGTGTGTGTGTGTGTGTGTGTGTGTGTGTGTGTGTGTATTTGTTGGATGCAATGAGAAAGCTGTTGAATGAAGTGTTGTAGGGTGTTTATGTAATTAGTAGGGTTCATTGCGCTTAGGTTGTGTATATATTTTGTTGCTCTTATTGTTTTTGTGTTGTGCACTTCCGGCTCACGTTAGATGAAAGCGCCTTACAAAATAATACTCTTTTACATTACATTACGTGCATGGCCACTGTCACCCACACCCGTCTCCTCTGCACCGTGCATGGCCACTGTCACCCACACCCGTCTCCTCTGCACCGTGCATGGCCACTGTCACCCACACCCGTCTCCTCTGCACCGTGCATGGCCACTGTCACCCACACCCGTCTCCTCTACACCGTGCATAGCCACTGTCACCCACACCCGTCTCCTCTACACCGTGCATGGCCACTGTCACCCACACCCTGCTCTTGCTCGCCAGCCAGTCTCAGTGCCGGTCGTTGTTCTGGATGCCATGCAGACTGTTGGACACAATGCAGGCACTTGCGAGATGTCGGACAGCCTCCCGCCACTGTCCCTTGTTAACTCATAGACACGTGTCCACCAGGTGATGTCGGACAGCCTCCCGCCACTGTCCCTTGTTAACTCATAGACCCGTGTCCAACAGGTGATGTCAGGCAGCCTCCTCCACTGTCCCTTGTTAACTCATAGACCAGTGTCCACCAGGTTAAGTCGGACAGCCTCCCGCCACTATCCCTTGTTAACTCATAGACCTGTGTCCACCAGGTTAAGTCGGACAGCCTCCCGCCACTGTCCCTTGTTAACTCATAGACCTGTGTCCACCAGGTAAAGTCGGATATCGTCATACGGCTGTCTGTATTTAACTCACGCCTGTATTTAACCCTGTCAAACGACTGTAGTTAACTTACATCCGCCAGATGATGTCGCTCAGCGTCACACGACTGCCTGCAGTTAACTCACAATCCGGCATCGACTCCCTTTAGCTCACAGACTCTTGTCCACCAGATGATGTCGGACAACATCACACAATTGTCTGTTTAGGTCACATACCCTTGTCCACCAGATGATGTCCGACAGCGTCACACGACTGTCTATTTAGGTCACAGACTCGTGTCCACCAGATGATGTCGGACAGCGTCACACGACTGTCTATTTAGGTCACAGACCCGTGTCCACCAGATGATGTCGGACAGCGTCACACGACTGTCTATTTAGGTCACAGACCTGTGTCCACCAGATGATGTCGGCCAGCGTCACACGACTGTCTATTTAGGTCACAGACTCGTGTCCACCAGATGATGTCGGACAGCGTCACACGACTGTCTATTTAGGTCACAGACCCGTGTCCACCAGATGATGTCGGACAGCGTCACACGACTGTCTATTTAGGTCACAGACCCGTGTCCACCAGATGATGTCGGACAGCGACCACACGACTGTCTATTTAGGTCACAGACCCGTATCCACCAGATCCTGCTGGCCAGCGTCACATGACTGTGTGTGTCTGTTGCTAACTCCAGTCGGTGTCTACTTTGTGAAGCAGGGTCGCTGGGCCCAGACACGGACCGTGGAGCTAAAGAAGGAACGTGACGCCGGGTTCTCCGGGTCCACGTGTGCTGCATGCTGGACTTCGCTTTCAAAATCAGTGGGTGTGTTGTTAAACATGCATACACACGCACGCACACACGCACGCACGCCGCGCATACACAATAATATATACCGAACGATGAATTATTTATTATTTTTTAATATCTAAATATTATAGATCTATGTATACATTCACGTACCCAGCGAGGTGGCTTGGTGTCGTCACAAGTAAGTCCATGCTATCACAGATATGATACTGATTTATATTTATCAGTTATTAATAGTATACACATCCTCAGCCATACATTAGTTTCATCACCCTCTCTGAAATATTCCTAGCAGTCATCTCAGCACTATCCAATATCTGTACAGTGAGATCATCTCTCAGTTCTAGTAAAAAATTAAAAAATATAAATAAAAAGTCTGTTCAAGAGACAACGAATCTCCCAGTGTGTGATTAAAAACTGTCACCATGTCACAGGAAGAAAATTGAGCGCCCATGCGTGAACCAGCGCACAGAGCTCACAGAGCAAGCAAGGACGGACAAAAGACCGAATTCAAAGAGTAGCCTGCAAACACGAGCAAAAGGCCAAGTTTACACAGCAAGTAAAAACTGGCAAAGGACCAAGTTTACACAAGGAGCAAAGACGGGCAAAAGGCCAAGTTTACACAGTGAGCAAAGACGGGCAAAAGGCCAAGTTTACACAGTAAGTCAAAACTGGCAAAGGACCTTATTCACACAAGGAGCAAAGACGGGCAAAGGACCAAGTTTACACAGCGAGCAAAGACGGGCAAAAGGCCAAGTTTACACGGCGAGTGAAGATGGGCAAAATGCCAAGTTTATACAACGAGCAAAGACTGGCAAAGGACCAAGTTTACACAGCGAGTAAAGACTGGCAAAGGCCCAAGTTTACACAGCAAGTAAAGACTGGCAAAGGACCAAGTTTACGCACACACTCTGAGCATCGCTTTTTGGCACCTTCCTCCCTGGATGAAGGATCTCGTGAACCAGTGCTTGGAGTTTGGTTTGCACAGTGAGTAAAGACGGGCAAAAGTTCACACAGTGAGTAAAGGCGAGGGCAAGAGAGAAAGTAACAGATTATCAAACAATCTCGCTTAATACAGTAATAAAATTACAACAATGATAATATCACAAGCAGAGATAAAAGATATGCACCATGTGTCGCCCTAAAAAGGACCAACTACAAGTAGGTTGCCTATAGCAATACATGTGGAACTGTGCTGTTCACAGAGCAGGTGTTACAAGGTGCTGCACAGACGGCAGTCACACCTGACCTAGCAACTACCGCCGGATGTTGCAAGGTGCTGCACAGACGGCAGTCACACCTGACCTAGCAACTACCGCCGGATGTTGCAAGGTGCTGCACAGACGGCAGTCACACCTGACCTAGCAACTACCGCCGGATGTTGCAAGGTGCTGCACAGACGGCAGTCACACCTGACCTAGCAACTACCGCCGGAAGTTGCAAGGTGCTGCACAGACGGCAGTCACACCTGACCTAGCAACTACCGCCGGATGTTGCAAGGTGCTGCACAGACGGCAGTCACACCTGACCTAGCAACTACCGCCGGATGTTGCAAGGTGCTGCACAGACGGCAGTCACACCTGACCTAGCAACTACCGCCGGATGTTGCAAGGTGCTGCACAGACGGCAGTCACACCTGACCTAGCAACTACTGCCGGATGTCGAAAGGGCATTCACACCTGACCCAACATCAACTGTCAAACCAAATTTAGCCACACATGGACGGCATGTAAGTAGTACTAAAGCAGCAGTAAATGTTGGTACACTTACTGAGGTAACACAATAATTCATGAGCTTTCAAAGTAGGTGTCTATCACACTAGTTGTGTACATGTCAATAAATTAGATTACACCAATGAATCAACTTGTCCCCAAGATCCACATAAAGCTCAGAGAATTAGTTTCATGTACCAACGTGCTGTATCACAGTTGTTTTTTAGTTTTGTTACATTCTGCATTTTCAAAATGATTTTGTTCCTATTATTAGTCTATTTCAATCATGTAAAATCAAAACATTAGTCCGTTTCAATAATGTAAAATGAAAACATTGCAAAAATGAAAACACAGAAAACATGTACAAATAAATTGTTTCTTGATTAGTCTTAAACAGTAATGTCAAATGAAAGCAGTGAAAATATGTAAACAAGATTTGTTCATGTTATTAGTCTCCATCAATAATGTGTAACAGTGCAAAATGGTTGTGTGTTTTTTATTGCTTCATGCTGAAGCATTTGTATGAACAAAACCATGTGGTGCATATTGAAAAAGCTTGCAGTCCAGCCAAGGTCACCAACACTAGACTTGTGCAGCAGGAAAGTGTAGAGCTCTACAGAGACTATCAGCATGTAAACTTTACAGGAAAGTGTAGAGCTCTACAGAGCCTGTCAGAATGTAAACATTGCAGGATAGTGTAGAGCTCTACAGAGCCTGTCAGCATGTAAACTTTACAGGAAAGTGTTCAGCTCTACAGAGCCTGTCAGCATGTACACTTTACAGGAAAGTGTTCAGCTCTACAGAGCCTGTCAGCATGTAAACGTTACAGGAAAGTCTTCAGCTCTACAGAGCCTGTCAGCATGTAAACTTTACAGGAAAGTGTTCAGCTCTAGAGATCCTATCAGCATGTAAACCTTACAGGAAAGTGTTCAGCTCTACAGAGCCTGTCAGCATGTAAACTTTACAGGAAACTGTTCAGTTCTACAGAGCCTGTCAGCATGTAAACTTTACAGGAAAGTAGAGCTCTACAGAGCCTGTCAGCATGTAAACTTTACAGGATAGTGTTCAGCTCTACAGAGCCTGTCAGCATGTCAAATGTACAAGAGCTTGCTTCCTAGTCATACACTCTGACACATGTGGCCATCATGACGCACTCAGCACAAACACTCATAATGTCACTCAGACAGTTTTTGTACGAGTCAAATGGTGTAGACCCCAACCTAGTCAGAAAAAGACCTTTAGGCTATTATTATTATTATCATTACGATGTAGGAATGCTCATACTGCTGTCTTATACATAATACTTACAAACATGGTTTTATAGTGAGATCGTGTACAAAATAGCTCTCTAAAAGTGGTGAGCCAAAAATGTTTCGCAAACATAATGAGTAAACAGCAACCATATGTAACCCAATAAAACAGACATCAATCTAGCCAACACATGAAAACAGCTTCTAACAGCAAACAAAGTAGAACCGTTGACAACAGTTCAAACAAATCGGAACAGGTTACATTTCACAGCCAGAAGTAGACCTCCGCACCAGTATTACATCATTAGGACACAGGAGTACTCATTTTACTGTCTAATACATCATACTTACTTGTATGATTATATAACAAGACAAAGTACAGGACAGTACTCTAAAATTGGTGAGCCAAAAGGCTGTTGCAAAACATGATAAGTAAACAGCAACTATCTGTAACATAGTAAAACACACAGCTGAAGACATCACACATTGCAGAGTATTACCAAACCCAGACCACATGAGAAATCTCAAAGGCATAAAAAGGGTTGATTGCTAACGAGAATTGCCTCAGAATTTCTCAATGTCTCAAACAGATAGTCATCACAGAATGCAGTATTATATCAAACACATATTATCGTAGCATATCAAACAGATAGTCATCACAGAATGCAGTATTATATCAAACACATATTATCGTAGCATATCAAACAGATAGTCATCACAGAATGCAGTATTATATCAAACACATATTATCGTAGCATATCAAACAGATAGTCATCACAGAATGCAGTATTATATCAAACACATATTATCGTAGCATATCAAACAGATCCCCAACATTAGATTAATTACATCATCAGAAATAAAGTTTAAATAAAAAGATATAATTTCACCAAAAAATAAAAAGAACCAAATAAATAACAAAAAGTATGGTCACACTCAAAGTGCTTTACTGATTCCATTATTGTCCATTCATTTCAGTTAAAGATGATATATCACCCTGATATAACCATACTGGTTGACTGGGCATAAAACACCAAGTTATTTACTCAAAATATAACCATACGCATGCATGCACGCATGCACACAGGCACGCATGCACACACACACATACACACACATGCACGCACACACAGAAAGGGAGAGAGAGTTTGCTGCCAAACTGTAATGTTACTTTGAGCAAATGGCTTGTGTACAAGTTTTTATACACAAATATACCCTCTTTTCCATGCTAGGGTTACCCTGATATGATTTGTTGTGGCTGACTGGGTGTTAAAAGCCCATTCTAGTCCAGGCTGGGAGCTCTCACTCTTTCCCCTATGGCCCTACAGCCAGCAGTGACCTGCAAACAGCACGTGTTCCATTCACTAAACAGCAACGCCCCAGTTTGCCAGACAGCACGCGTTCCATTCACTAAACAGCAACCCCCCAGTTTGCCAGACAGCACGTGTTCCATTCACTAAACAGCAACGCCCCAGTTTGCCAGACAGCACGCGTTCCATTCACTAAACAGCAACGCCCCAGTTTGCCAGATAGCACATGTTCCATTCACTAAACAGCAACCCCCCAGTTTGCCAGACAGCACGCGTTCCATTCACTAAACAGCAACCCCCCAGTTTGCCAGACAGCATGTGTTCCATTCACTAAACAGCAACCCCCCAGTTTGCCAGACAGCACGTGTTCCATTCACTAAACAGCAACCCCCCAGTTTGCCAGACAGCACGTGTTCCATTCACTAAACAGCAACCCCCCAATTTGCCAGACAGCACGTGTTCCATTCACTAAACAGCAACCCCCCAGTTTGCCAGACAGCACGTGTTCCATTCACTAAACAGCAACCCCCCAGTTTGCCAGACAGCACGTGTACCAGACAGCACGTGTTCCATTCACTAAACAGCAACCCCCCAGTTTGCCAGACAGCACGTGTTCCATTCACTAAACAGCAACCCCCCAGTTTGCCAGACAGCACGTGTACCAGACAGCACGTGTTCCATTCACTAAACAGCAACCCCCCAGTTTGCCAGACAGCACGTGTTCCATTCACTAAACAGCAACCCCCAGTTTGCTAAACCAAAATACCGGCCAGACAGCCTTTCTCATGACAAAAGCTCACATCACAAACAACTGAAAATGTGGACACCACCCACAATCATGAAGAATACTCTTCAGCCCAGCTGCATGGTTTACTCTCAACCAGACATTGCAAAGGACATACTTATTATCCTCAACGGCACACTGCAACATGCACAATGTTTAGTCTCAACCTAAGTTCATGATACACAGTCTGTTTATTTCTAACCCCTGTGCTCCCAGCCTGACTGTCACAGAGAAAGTGTTGACACTCAGCCCCGCATCTCATCACACAATGTTGACTCTCAGCCCCACATCTCATCAGACAATGTTGACTCTCAGCCCCGCATCTCATCACACAATGTTGACTCTCAGCCCCACATCTCATCAGACAATGTTGACTCTCAGCCCCACATCTCATCAGACAATGTTGACTCTCAGCCCCACATCTCATCAGACAATGTTGACTCTCAGCCCCGCATCTCATCACACAATGTTGACTCTCAGCCCCACATCTCATCAGACAATGTTGACTCTCAGCCCCACATCTCATCAGACAATGTTGACTCTCAGCCCCACATCTCATCACACAATGTTGACTCTCAGCCCCACATCTCATCACACAATGTTGACTCTCAGCCCCACATCTCATCAGACAATGTTGACTCTCATGCCTCAATACAACAGACACATTGCTTACTGTGAAACCCCACACTTCATCGGATATTGTTCCCTCACAACCAAACATTGCAACAGACACATTGCTTACTGTGAAACCCTGTGCTTCTTTGGATATGGTTCCCTCAGAACCCAACATTGCAACAGACACATTGCTTACTGTGAAACCCCACACTTCATCAGATATTGCTCCCTCACAACCCAACATTGCAACAGACACATTGCTTACTGTGAAACCCCATGCTTCATCAGATATTGTTCCCTCACAACTCAACATTGCAACAGACACATTGCTTACTGTGAAACCCACACTTCATTGGATATTGTTCCCTCACAACCCAACATTGCAACAGACACATTGCTTACTGAGAAACCCTGTGCTTCTTTGGATATGGTTCCCTCAGAACCCAACATTGCAACAGACACATTGCTTACAGTGAAACCCCGCACTTCATTGGATATTGTTCCCTCACAACCCAACATTGCAACAGACACATTGCTTAGTGTGAAACCCCACGCTTCATCAGATATTGTTCCCTCACAACCCAACAATGAAACAGACACAATGTTTTCTCTTAATCCCACATTTCAGCAAGCAAGTGTTTGTCCCTGTGCATCGCAAAAAGTATGTACTCGCAACCCAACATTGTGACAGACACTCTCAGTTGCACATTGCATTGCATTGGGATTACTTTGTTTACTCTCACCCCACAAGGTAACACAGTATTTTACTCCCAGTTCAATACTGCATTCACTCTCAACCCACATTGTAACAGACAAGTGTTTACTCTCAACCTGCACTGCACCTGAGCCACATTGCAACAGACAAGTGTTTACTTTCAACCCCAAAGTGCAACACAAACACTGCCTACTCTCTCTTCAATATTGCAACAAACAAGTATTTACTCTCAATCCCACCTGGTAAAAACATGTTTACTCTCAACCCTACACTGCAACAGACAATGTCGACTCTCAACCTACTTTATGACACATTCCATTCTACTTTCAACCTACAGCACTGTTTATTCAGTCCCACACTGCAACAAATACACTGTCTACTCTCAAGCCCACATTGCATCATTCAGTGTTTACTATCATCCCACACTGCTTTATACACACTGCTTACAATGCTGAAGACAAACATATAATCATAGGACAGTACACACTGTCTCATGTTATCAGCAATAACCACACACACACATGCATGCATGCATGCACACACGCATGCACACACGCACACATACACATGCATGCACGCACACACTCAAACACACACACAAGCACACACACATAAACACATACATGTGTGAGCACACACTTGAAATGTATCTCCCAGGCAGCAACAAGTACAAACACACATACGTCCATACTGATACATGAAGCAGATCTTCCATTAAAAAAGGTCAGCAGAGTGGAGACTCAAGGCACCATGATGCAGGCACAAATTTCTTCAGTGCCAATCCCATGTCCTGAGTCATGTCATGGTCAGGACACATGGCGGTGGCAGTGGCACACAGATGACAGAGTGTAATTACTATCAAGGATGGAAATGATAACAGATGCCACAAAACAACATTTCATCATCACTGTCCATGCTTGTGGACAACAACAGCAGTTCATCATGAATATCATTATCATCGCCACGCATAATGTGGACAACAACAGCAGTTCATCATGAATATCATTATCATCGCTACGCATAATGTGGACAACACAAGGCAGAAAAATGGAGTCCTGCTGCCAATGGGTATTAGTTGATGTGCAGATTACCACTCTATCACATCTGCTGTACATCTGTAACTGTACCAATAACAAATTTTATTCTGTGAAAGTACATGTCCGTGAAGAGAATTTTCAAGAAGAAGGGAGAAACCAGAGTTCCCGGAGAAAGCTCCAACCACAACTGAACCAGTCTAACCACAGTCAAATACAGCCTAACCACAGCCTAACCACAGCCTAACCACAGCCTAACCACAGCATAACCACAGTCTTACCACAGTCCAACCACAGTCTAACCACAGTCTAACCACAGTCCAACCACAGTCTAACCACAGTCCAACCACAGTCAAATACAGCCTAACCAGTCTGACCACAGTCCAACCACAGTCTAACCACAGTCCAACCACAGTCTAACCACAGTCAAATACAGCCTAACCACAGCCTAACCACAGCCTAACCACAGTCTGACCACAGTCTAACCACAGCCCAACACAGTCAAACCACAGCCTAACCAGTCTAACCACAGTCTGACCACAGTCCAACCACAGTCTAATACAGCCAAACCACAGCCAAACCACAGTGTAACCACAGCCTGACCACAAATGCAGCCTAACCACACTCTAACTACCATCAAACCAAAGCTAAGCATCGCCACTTCCCCCGTGCACGCCACGAGCATGAAGCATTTTCACCGGCAGTCATGATGCTTGAGATATGGCAGGAGTTCTTTCTACCCACTGTCACTCCTGTCACGCATAGGTGACCTGCGCTGGTGATGCTTTCGTGGGCGGTGATGCTGAGGGGGTTGGTGACGTCTGAAGGAGTTGCCTGATGAAGAGTCGGAGGCTCCTTCATCCCTGGACGTCTTGTACTCACTATGGGACAGCATGTTCAGGTGCACACGACTCTTTGGACGCTTGGGTGAGAATGGGGCCTCCTCCACATCAGACTCCACATCTGGCTCATCACCAATGTCAATCGGCAAGGACTGCGTGGAGGATAGTGTTGATGTGGGTGCGATGACAAATGTGGGCGTAGGTCTCTTGAAGATGACTGTGGAATCTGGAGGAGTCCTGGACCGGTGCCTGGACAAGGCCCTGGAACCCTCCGACAGGTCATTGTTCTCATCAGAAAAGTGCTTCTCTGGCATCGGTTTGATGTCAGCTTCTGGGATGTTGATGTTCAGCTCTTTCTTTTCCTGACTGGAGTCCCGCCCCTTGCTCTTCTCCTGCTTCTCTTTCTTCTTCTTTTTCTTCGGCTTCTTCTTCTTCTCCTCTGCTTTTGGCTTCTTGTCCTGCAAACAGACAGACATCACTGAGTACAGTGCACATTATCATTACTCTCAGAGGTATCACATAAGGGCTTACAACCTTGTTGAGTACAGTGTACATTATCATTACTGTCAGATCAAGGTATCATGTAAGGGCTTATGATCTTGTTGAGTACAGTGTACATTATTGTTACTGTAAGAGGTATTGTGTAAGGGCTTATGACCTTGTGGAGTACAGTGTACATTATTGTTACTGTAAGAGGTATTGTGTAAGGACCCAGGACCTTGTTGAGTACAGCATACATTATTGTTACTGTAAGAGGTATTGTGTAAGGACCTTGGACCTTGTTGAGTACAGTGTACATTATTGTTACTGTAAAAGGTATTGTGTAAGGACCCAGGACCTTGTTGAGTACAGCGTACATTATTGTTACTGTAAGAGGTATTGTGTAAGGACCCAGGACCCTGTTGAGTACAGCATACATTATTGTTACTGTAAGAGGTATTGTGTAAGGACCCAGGACCTTGTTGAGTACAGCGTACATTATTGTTACTGTAAGAGGTATTGTGTAAGGACCCAGGACCTTGTTGAGTACAGCATACATTACAAGGACCCAGGACCTTGCTGAATACAGCGTACATTATTGCTATGTAGTGTAAGGACCTGGGACCTTGTTGAGTACAGCATACATTATTGTTACTGTAAGAGGTATTGTGCAAGGACCCGGGACCTTGTTGAGTACATTAATAAATGCAGCAGAACCCTGCTTTTGGACCCCCCTCAATAAGCAGCCACCTTCTATGGCCTTTGTTTTTTGGACAGATTGGTTTTGTTCTTTAAATGACCTCTGATGAGCAGGAAGCCCTCTAACATGACCAACAGGCGGTAGATTTGTTTTATTAATCAATACCAGATCACTGGAGTGTGAGTGTGCGTGTGTGTGTATGTGGATCAGCCTTCAGCTACAGAGCCATGCACTCTTCCTACATCATCTCTTAACAAACAAAACTGTCAGTGGCACAATACTAGGGATGCTCCAAAAGTTTTCAAATGCTTGTTAGTAATTAGAGGTACCAGACAAAAGATTGCTCTATAGTTTCAAAGAACCTGCATCCAGCAGCTACAGACAATGCCACAGGGTGAACCACTTGTGTCACTCCTCACCTCAGGTTGCTATGTGTAAGTCTTCAACAACCCTACACACACTGCAACAGGGTGAACCACTTGTGTCACTCCTCACCTCAGGTTGCTATGTGTAAGTCTTCAACAACCCTACACACACTGCAACAGGGTGAACCACTTGTGTCACTCCTCACCTCAGGTTGCTATGTGTAAGTCTTCAACAACCCTACACACACTGCAACAGGGTGAACCACTTGTGTCACTCCTCACCTCAGGTTGTTGTGTGTCTTCAACAGCCCTACACACACTGCAACAGGGTGAACCACTTGTGTCACTCCTCTCCTCAGGTTGCTATGTGTCTTCAACAGCCCTACACACACTGCAACAGGGTGAACCACTTGTGTCACTCCTCACCTCAGGTTGCTATGTGTCTTCAACAGTCCTACACACACTGCAACAGGGTGAACCACTTGTGTCACTCCTCTCCTCAGGTTGCTATGTGTCTTCAACAGCCCTACACACACTGCAACAGGGTGAACCACTTGTGTCACTCCTCACCTCAGGTTGCTATGTGTCTTCAACAGTCCTACACACACTGCAACAGGGTGAACCACTTGTGTCACTCCTCTCCTCAGGTTGCTATGTGTCTTCAACAGCCCTACACACACTGCAACAGGGTGAACCACTTGTGTCACTCCTCACCTCAGGTTGCTATGTGTCTTCAACAGTCCTACACACACTGCAACAGGGTGAACCACTTGTGTCACTCCTCACCTCAGGTTGCTATATTAAGTCTTCAACAGTCCTCATGAATGCTCAACATGCATCTTCAGCACTCTCAAACAGGGTCCCCTTCACTTGTTTTTTCACCTCTGGGAACAAGAAGAAGTTGCAGGAAGAGAGGAGTGGCACAGTATGGTGGGTGTGGCAACTGCTGTATCGCACACTCACTGTAAAAGAAAGAGCTGTTGCTGCTGTGTGTCGTGACCAGCATGTCATGTCATGTCATGTCATGATGAAGAAAAAGGCCATGGAGTCTCCTCTCTGGGTGGTGCTGGCACCAAACTTCAAAAATTTCGGGAGACAGAGGTGCACGTACAATTCTGCACTGACTGTCCATCTGTCCTCAAGAGGAACGGTGGTGACATGCAGCAGCCATTTTCCTCTGTGTCCTGTGTGACATTCTGAGTTTTGGGAGTGGGGACTCCTCTGGAAACAGTCAGACCACTGACTGCATCTTGGTTTTCAGATCAAATTGACAGCTGCAGGTTTCGTCACCTGTCACCACTTCCCAGGTCAGTTCCTTTGGACGGCCTCCACTCAGCGTTCACAGCATGAACTCACACCACTCAGCCTGAACCCGCCATGGTCGGTCTGTCAGCTAGTGCCGCATCCATCTTGCACAGCATTTTCTGATCTCAACACGTCATGCAACACTGACATGGCTGCTGTCAGTCCAATGCTGAGATATTCCTAAATCTCTCACAGGGCAATGCTTCATTTGGCCTGGTTAGTTCTCTCTGCTGCAGTGATGTTTGTAAACCCCTGGTTTGGCCGGATTAGTTCTCTCTGCTGCAGTGATGTTTGTAAACCCCTGGTTTGGCCGGATTAGTTCTCTCTGCTGCAGTGGTGTTTGTAAACCCCTGGTTTGGCCGTATTAGTTCTCTCTGCTGCAGTGGTGTTTGTAAACCCCTGGTTTGGCCGTATTAGTTCTCTCTGCTGCAGTGGTGTTTGTAAACCCCTGGTTTGGCCGGATTAGTTCTCTCTGCTGCAGTGATGTTTGTCACTGTAATGGCAGTTGCTAGTGTACTGCAATGGTTCTCATCAGTGAATCTCTGCCAGCTTTGTCCAAACTCACCAACCCAGAAAGAAAGCTTTGATGTAAGCCCTTCACAGTGTCACTGAACATTAAACACAAAACATGTGAGGAGGGTGCTCTTTGAAAATAGTTGATTTCAGAACAAATAGTAATACAAAAATAAAGGTTTGCACATTCGATGTCACCTTGTAACACTGACTGTCATTTTTGATGGTGTGATCTAAAAAGGTTTGCCCCTTAAGCAGCTACTGCTGAGGTGTCCCACATCACTGTGTCCCCCTCACCCACAACCCCCTGTTGTATCCCTGTGTCCCTGACCACAACCCCCACCTGTATCACTGTGTCCCTGACCACAACTCCCACCTGTATCACTGTCCCCCTGACCTCAACCCCCACCTGTATCACTGTGTCCCTGACCACAACCCCCACCTGTATCACTGTGTCCCTGACCACAACCCCCACCTGTATCACTGCCCCCCTGACCACAACCCCCACCTGTATTACTGTGTCCCCCTCACCCACAACCCCCACCTGTATCACTGTGTCCCTGACCACAACCCACACCTGTATCACTGTGTCCCCCTCACCCACAACCCCCACCTGTATCACTGACCACAACCCCCACCTGTATTACTGTGTCCCCCTCACCCACAACCCCCACCTGTATCACTGCCCCCCTGACCACAACCCCCACCTGTATCACTGTGTCCCCCTCACCCACAACCCACACCTGTATCACTGACCACAACCCACACCTGTATCACTGTGTCCCCCTCACCCACAACCCACACCTGTATCACTGCCCCCCTGACCACAACCCCCACCTGTATCACTGCCCCCCTGACCACAACCCCCACCTGTATCACTGTGTCCCTGACCACAACCCCCACCTGTATCACTGTGTCCCTGACCACAACCCCCACCTGTATCACTGTCCCCCTAACCACAACCCCCACCTGTATCACTGTCCCCCTCACCCACAACCCCCACCTGTATCACTGTGTCCCTGACCACAACCCACACCTGTATCACTGTGTCCCCCTCACCCACAACCCCCACCTGTATCACTGACCACAACCCCCACCTGTATCACTGTGTCCCCCTCACCCACAACCCACACCTGTATCACTGACCACAACCCACACCTGTATCACTGTGTCCCCCTCACCCACAACCCACACCTGTATCACTGCCCCCCTGACCACAACCCCCACCTGTATCACTGCCCCCCTGACCACAACCCCCACCTGTATCACTGTGTCCCTGACCACAACCCACACCTGTATCACTGTGTCCCTGACCACAACCCCCACCTGTATCACTGCCCCCCTGACCACAACCCCCACCTGTATCACTGTGTCCCCCTCACCCACAACCCACACCTGTATCACTGCCCCCCTGACCACAACCCCCACCTGTATCACTGCCCCCCTGACCACAACCCCCACCTGTATCACTGTGTCCCTGACCACAACCCCCACCTGTATCACTGTGTCCCTGACCACAACCCCCACCTGTATCACTGTGTCCCCCTCACCCACAACCCCCACCTGTATCACTGTGTCCCTGACCACAACCCCCACCTGTATCACTGTCCCCCTAACCACAACCCCCACCTGTATCACTGTCCCCCTCACCCACAACCCCCACCTGTATCACTGTGTCCCTGACCACAACCCACACCTGTATCACTGTGTCCCCCTCACCCACAACCCCCACCTGTATCACTGACCACAACCCCCACCTGTATCACTGTGTCCCCCTCACCCACAACCCACACCTGTATCACTGACCACAACCCACACCTGTATCACTGTGTCCCCCTCACCCACAACCCACACCTGTATCACTGCCCCCCTGACCACAACCCCCACCTGTATCACTGCCCCCCTGACCACAACCCCCACCTGTATCACTGTGTCCCTGACCACAACCCCCACCTGTATCACTGTGTCCCTGACCACAACCCCCACCTGTATCACTGTGTCCCCCTCACCCACAACCCCCACCTGTATCACTGTGTCCATGACCACAACCCACACCTGTATCACTGTGTCCCTGACCACAACCCCCACCTGTATCACTGTGTCCCTGACCACAACCCCCACCTGTATCACTGTGTCCCTGACCACAACCCCCACCTGTATCACTGTCCCCCTGACCACAACCCCCACCTGTATCACTGTGTCCCTGACCACAACCCACACCTGTATCACTGTGTCCCTGACCACAACCCCCACCTGTATCACTGCCCCCCTGACCACAACCCCCACCTGTATCACTGCCCCCCTGACCACAACCCCCGCCTGTATCACTGTGTCCCCCTCACCCACAACCCACACCTGTATCACTGCCCCCCTGACCACAACCCCCGCCTGTATCACTGTGTCCCCCTCACCCACAACCCACACCTGTATCACTGCCCCCCTGACCACAACCCCCACCTGTATCACTGTGTCCCTGACCACAACCCCCACCTGTATCACTGTGTCCCCCTCACCCACAACCCCCACCTGTATCACTGCGTCCCTGACCACAACCCCCACCTGTATCACTGTCCCCCTGACCACAACCCCCACCTGTATCACTGTCCCCCTGACCACAACCCCCACCTGTATCACTGTCCCCCTGACCACAACCCCCACCTGTATCACTGTGTCCCTGACCACAACCCCCACCTGTATCACTGTCCCCCTAACCACAACCCCCACCTGTATCACTGTCCCCCTCACCCACAACCCCCACCTGTATCACTGTGTCCCTGACCACAACCCACACCTGTATCACTGTGTCCCCCTCACCCACAACCCCCACCTGTATCACTGACCACAACCCACACCTGTATCACTGTGTCCCCCTCACCCACAACCCACACCTGTATCACTGACCACAACCCACACCTGTATCACTGTGTCCCCCTCACCCACAACCCACACCTGTATCACTGCCCCCCTGACCACAACCCCCACCTGTATCACTGCCCCCCTGACCACAACCCCCACCTGTATCACTGTGTCCCTGACCACAACCCACACCTGTATCACTGTGTCCCTGACCACAACCCCCACCTGTATCACTGCCCCCCTGACCACAACCCCCACCTGTATCACTGTGTCCCCCTCACCCACAACCCACACCTGTATCACTGCCCCCCTGACCACAACCCCCACCTGTATCACTGTGTCCCTGACCACAACCCCCACCTGTATCACTGTGTCCCTGACCACAACCCCCACCTGTATCACTGTGTCCCCCTCACCCACAACCCCCACCTGTATCACTGTGTCCCTGACCACAACCCCCACCTGTATCACTGTCCCACTAACCACAACCCCCACCTGTATCACTGTCCCCCTCACCCACAACCCCCACCTGTATCACTGTGTCCCTGACCACAACCCACACCTGTATCACTGTGTCCCCCTCACCCACAACCCCCACCTGTATCACTGACCACAACCCCCACCTGTATCACTGTGTCCCCCTCACCCACAACCCACACCTGTATCACTGACCACAACCCACACCTGTATCACTGTGTCCCCCTCACCCACAACCCACACCTGTATCACTGCCCCCCTGACCACAACCCCCACCTGTATCACTGTGTCCCCCTCACCCACAACCCCCACCTGTATCACTGTGTCCATGACCACAACCCACACCTGTATCACTGTGTCCCTGACCACAACCCACACCTGTATCACTGTGTCCCTGACCACAACCCCCACCTGTATCACTGTGTCCCTGACCACAACCCCCACCTGTATCACTGTCCCCCTAACCACAACCCCCACCTGTATCACTGTGTCCCTGACCACAACCCACACCTGTATCACTGCCCCCCTCACCCACAACCCACACCTGTATCACTGCCCCCCTGACCACAACCCCCACCTGTATCACTGTGTCCCTGACCACAACCCCCACCTGTATCACTGTGTCCCTGACCACAACCCCCACCTGTATCACTGTGTCCCCCTCACCCACAACCCACACCTGTATCACTGCCCCCCTGACCACAACCCCCACCTGTATCACTGTGTCCCTGACCACAACCCCCACCTGTATCACTGTGTCCCTGACCTCAACCCCCACCTGTATCACTGCCCCCCTGACCACAACCCCCACCTGTATCACTGCCCCCCTGACCACAACCCCCACCTGTATCACTGTGTCCCCCTCACCCACAACACCCACCTGTATCACTGCGTCCCTGACCACAACCCCCACCTGTATCACTGTCCCCCTGACCACAACCCCCACCTGTATCACTGTCCCCCTGACCACAACCCCCACCTGTATCACTGTCCCCCTGACCACAACCCCCACCTGTATCACTGTCCCCCTGACCACAACCCCCACCTGTATCACTGCCCCTGACCACAACCCCCACCTGTATCACTGTCCCCCTGACCACAACCCCCACCTGTATCACTGCCCCTGACCACAACCCCCACCTGTATCACTGCCCCTGACCACAACCCCCACATTACTGTACACCCCAACACACTACTACACACATCAACACACCACTGTACACACCACTGTACACAGCAACACTCTAATTACACACCACTGTACACAGCAACACTCTACTGTACACACCACTGTACAAACTGACACACTACTGTACAAACTGACGAACTACTGTACAAACCGGCACACTACTGTACAAACAGGCACACCACTGTACAAACTGACACATTACTGTACAAATCAGCACGCCACTGTACAATCTGACACACTACTGTACAAACAGGCACACCACTGTACAGACTGACACACTACTGTACAAACAGGCACACCACTGTACAAACTGACACACTACTGTACAAATGAACATTACTGTACAAACCAACATACTACTGTACAAATTGACACACTACGGTACAAACTGACACACTACTGTACAAACCAACACACTACCATACATACCAGGCTGAAAGCCACCCTGGGTACCCTCTCAGTGTCGCCTGCTGCCTTCTCAGCCTTCTCCTGCACCTGGTCTCCCTTGGCAGCAGAGGGATCACGGCTCATCAGCAGCTCTTGCAGCGGGCCCATGGAGGGTCGCCTGAGGCACGGGGCCGGGGCCGGGGCCGGCTGGGGCGTGGAGGAGGGATGGTTCACCGTGGCGCTCAACACCCTCAAACCGTCACCGAGCCGCAGTGAGGCTTGCATGGCCAGCTCGTCTTCCACGTGTCTTTCCTCAATCATCTTGTTCAGCATGTCCACACTGCCCAGCAACAGTCACAACCAACACTGTACTCAGCAACACTGACAACCAACACTGTACTCAGCAACAGTCACCATCAGCTCTGTCTACTACCATGATGATGATGCTGTACTCAGCAACACTGACCATCAGCTCTGTACACTATGATAATAATACTGTACTCAGCAACACTGACCATCAGCTCTGTACACTATGATAATAATACTGTACTCAGCAACACTGACCATCAGCTCTGTACACTATGATAATAATTCTGTACTCAGCAACACTGACCATCAGCTCTGTACACTATGATAATAATACTGTACTCAGCAACACTGACCATCAGCTCTGTACACTATGATGATAAAGCTGTATTTAGCAACACTGACCATCAGCTCTGTACACTATGATGATAAAGCTGTATTTAGCAACACTGACCATCAGCTCTGTACACTATGATGATAAAGCTGTATTTAGCAACAGTGACCATCAGCTCTGTACACTATGATGATAAAGCTGTATTTAGCAACAGTGACCATCAGCTCTGTACACTATGATGATAAAGCTGTATTTAGCAACAGTGACCATCAGCTCTGTACACTATGATGATAAAGCTGTATTTAGCAACAGTGACCATCAGCTCTGTACACTATGATGATAAAGCTGTATTTAGCAACACTGACCATCAGCTCTGTACACTATGATGATAAAGCTGTATTTAGTAACAGTGACCATCAGCTCTGTACACTATGATAATAATACTGTACTCAGCAACACTGACCATCAGCTCTGTACACTACCATGATGATAATGCTGTATTTAGTAACAGTGACCATCAGCTCTGTACACTATGATAATAATACTGTACTCAGCAACAGTGACCATCAGCTCTGTACACTACCATGATGATAATGCTGTATTTAGTAACAGTGACCATCAGCTCTGTACACTAACCATGACAACCACTGATGTACTCAGCAACAGTGACCATCAGCTCTGTACACTAACCATGACAACCACTGATGTACTCAGCAACAGTGACCATCAGCTCTGTACACTAACCATGACAACCACTGATGTACTCAGCAACAGTGACCATCAGCTCTGTACACTAACCATGACAACCACTGATGTACTCAGCAACAGTGACCATCAGCTCTGTACGCTAACCATGACAACCACTGATGTACTCAGCAACAGTGACCATCAGCTCTGTACGCTAACATGACAACCACTGATGTACTCAGCAACAGTGACCATCAGCTCTGTACACTAACCATGACAACCACTGATGTACTCAGCAACAGTGACCATCAGCTCTGTACACTAACCATGACAGTAAACTGTTTGCAGTAGCACTGACAATGACATTTGTACAGTGACACTGAAAACTACACTAATGACAATGAACTACTGTTAACACCAACAAGGAATGGTGCACAGTACCAACAAAAATGAGCTGTGTGCAGTAACAAGTTATCAACATCCAGTGAATCATCTGCTGTCTAAAGTGAACTGCATGCAGTAGCAATTTATCACTATCAACTGAATCATCTGCAGTGTAAAGCAAACTGTGTGTGGTAACAATGCAGTGTAAAGCGAACTATGTGCAGTAACAAGTTATCAGTATCCAGTGAATCATCTGCAGTGTAAAGCAAACTGTGTGTGGTAACAATGCAGTGTAAAGCGAACTATGTGCAGTAACAATTTATCAGTATCCAATGAATCATCTGCAGTGTAAAGCAAACTGTGTGCGGTAACAATGCAGTGTAAAGCGAACTCAGTAACAAGTTATCAGTATCCAGTGAATCATCTGCAGTGTAAAGCAAAGCTGTTGTGTGGCCAGGCTGACAGTTTCCCAGTATCTGAGTACATCATTAGCAATGTAAAGCAAGGCAGCTGTACAGTGAGGCTCACCGTTTCTGCAGTTTGGTGAATCTGCGCTGCATGGAGTCCATGGACTCAAATTTCACCCGACGCAGGTAATTGGCCATCATCTCCTTCTCAAACAGTGCCAGGTAGGCCAGGTGGTGTTGGGCAAACTGTGTACCTGTGTGCACATCACATGTAGCATAGAGTGAACATCTGTATGTACAACATGATGCATGGAGTTAATATCTGTGAGTGCACCATGGGGCATGGAGTTAACACCTGCGTGTACAACATGTTGCATGGAGTTAATATCTGTGAGTGCACCATGGGGCATGGAGTTAACACCTGCATGTACAACATGATGCATGGAGTTAATATCTGTGAGTGCACCATGGGGCATGGAGTTAACACCTGTGTGTACACAACATGATGCATGGAGTTAATATCTGTGAGTGCACCATGGGCATGGAGTTAACACTGCATGTACAGCATGATGCATGGAGTTAATATATGTGAGTGCACCATGGGGCATGGAGTTAACACCTGTGTGTACACAACATGATGCACTGCATGATATATTGACGATATAAGAAGGTATCAACATTGTCAAAGATATCCAGTGGTAAACATCAATGACTGGCCTAGCCATGAACATCAACCTGGAGTTTTAATCAAAGAGCAGGTTGACAGGTGCTTTGTCATTGTAGCTGTTGTTTGTCATTCAGTGAGTGATAAAACTGTCTGAATGGAGCCAGCAAAATAAAACTTTTACACTGCAAACAACAGTTATTGTTTACAAACACATGAAATTTGGGGGATGTAGTGAGAATAGTGATAAAGCTGAGCAAGTGAATGAATCACACTGCACACAGAGCTGCAAGTGGAAAACTCTCAGGCTGGTACTGCTGCACAGCCTGCAATGGTCACAGCACTCAAAGGGTTAAAGCATCAGATCCCTACACTAAACACAGCAGGAGTTCTGCATGCTGCTGTTGTCGTCTTTTTCCTGGAAAAGAAACATCACTCTGATGCTAACCATGCTTCTTTTTCTTGCAGCAGATACGTTTCATGAGGAACTGGATGAGGATGTAGAGATGTTCAAAGAGGGAGAAGGGTGGTGACAGCCTGACTCTGCACTGGAACTCCATCACCAGAAAGTACATCTGGTACTTCCAGATCTCAATTGAGTTCTCCTCCACCATGTTGAACACATGACTGCAACACACACACACACACACACACACACACACACACACACACACACACACACACACACACACACATGCACACACACACACACACACACACACACACACACACACACACACACACACACACACACACACACACACACAATTTCCTTTTAAGATGCAGAAAGAAACAACTCATTCAAGCTGGATCAATATGGAATGATTTAGAGTTAAAATTAGCCCCCCAAAATAGTCTAAATATTGATATCACCACCATTTATGCTGTTTTCAACCTCTGATGCTGAAAGCAGTTCTCAGTATCAGTCTGAAGTGGAACAGCTGCTGTATGTAAATTCCACATACTGATGCTACTGTGAACTCAATCATCAATAATAGTAGTCAAATTGATATGAAAGTTGAAAGCTCAGAAGAGATACTCAATGACTAATACCTGAAACTCTCATTGTTAGTCTTAAGAACTCCACTTCTAGTCTTGCTGGAAGCACATCAGTTATGTCCCTTGAATATACACCAAAATAAACAGGCATATTGTAAGTGGTCTTATCAGTTATTATAAAAACCACACAGAGTTAATTTGTTGACATGATGACAACTTACTAAAAACTAAAATACAACTTGCATTGTTGCCAGGATGACAGCTTACTAAAAACTAAAATACAACTTGCATTGTTGCCAGGATGACAGCTTACTAAAAACTAAAATACAACTTGCATGCTTGCTTTTCCAACTGAGCCGCCATTCAGAAATTATATAGGTATCAAATTCAGTAAAGCTGGTATTCCATAGGACTCTACCATGCACAGCATAAAATCTCAGACCTACAAAAAGGTATTTTTTTAAAAGACAGACATAGTTCAGGAGCTGTGTGAGAGTCGAGGTGGCCGTCCTGGGCTGTCCGTCCTAACGAGCCTTCTGGTTTCCATGGACGTAAAGCTATATTGAACCATGCTTCGGCATTGGTCACAGCTTGTCCCTAATGTGTCAACTGACATCTGAGGACATTAAGCATCACTTCATCAAAAGACAGATTGTTGGAGCTTTTTGTATCCCAGCCAAAGAGAGAGAATGGTTATCTTTAGATGCTCACTTTCATGCCAGTCGAAAGTAATCTTGATTATGTTACTTTTCTATTCTTCTAGTAGCAACAAGAAAACTCTATGTTGCAATGCAAAGGTCCACAAAATATCTAAATGTTAAAACAACAAGAACAATGAGAGGAGCGCCAACAACACAAAAGAAACATTGATGTTTTGAAATCTCCCTACTCTCCCTTTGTCCTCTGTCAGTGCTCAGGTTTTTGGTTGGTTGGTTTATTTCACTTTGTTTCTTTGCCAAGAATGAGCGCTGGCTGTTGGCCTACCTGAAGATGGCAATGAGCAGGTTGAGCAGAAGAACATTGCCAACCAGCAGGTACAGGCCCAGCATGATGTAGACCAGCCAGTAGGACTCGCGACAGGTGTTGTCATAGGGGGCCACAGTGGAGCCATTGTTCAGTCGGGCCATACATTCAGTGTCAGCTGGAGAACAAGACACACATTCCATCAATATTCCGTGTGTCAGCTGGAGAACAAGACACACTCTTCATCAATATTCTGTATGTCAGCTGGAGAACAAGACACACACTTCATCAATATTATGTGTGTCATCTGGAGAACAAGACACACATTCCATCAATATTCCGTATGTCAGCTGGAGAACAAGACACACACTTCATCAATATTATGTGTGTCATCTGGCACTGCATTATATGTGTCAGTATGAGAACAAGACCACACACTTCATCAGTAGTCTGTGCATCAGTAAGAGAACAAGAATATACACTCCATCAATATTATATGCATCAGCTGGCAAACAAGACCATACACTCCATCAGTATTCTATGTGTCAGCTAGCAAACAAGTCCGCACACTCCATCAGTATTCTGTGCATCAGCTGGAGAACAAGACCACACACTCCATCATTACTCCATGTGTCAGCTGGAGAACAAGACCACTCACTCCATCAGTATTCCACGTGTCAGCTGGAGAACAAGACCACACACTCCATCAGTATTCCATGTGTCAGCTGGAGAACAAGACCACACACTCCATCAGTATTCCATGTGTCAGCTGGAGAACAAGACCACACACTCCATCAGTATTCCATGTGTCAGCTGGAGAACAAGACCACACACTCCATCAGTATTCTGTGTGTCAGTAAGAGAACAAGAACAAACACTCCATCATTACTCCATGTGTCAGTAAGAGAACAAAATAAAACACTCCATCAGTATTGTCTGTGTCAGTTAGAAAACAAAGCACACACTCTATCAGTAATATTTGTATCAGTTGCAGAATAGGTCCAGCACTCCATCAGTAATATTTGTATCCATTGCAGAATAGGTCCAGCACTCCATGAGTTATGTGCAGATTAGGAAACAAAGAAGCCTTAAAACTACACTGATTTCACAACACAAACAAAAGCTGACAGTGAGGATGAAATGTGTGCTTACTCTGAATTTCTTCCAGAAAGATCTCTCCATAGAGCTGCCAGTATGGGAACTGGATGATGTCCTTGACAATTTCAAAGGAAGGCTCCCGCTTCTTGTACAGCAGTCCCTGACTGCACACACCATACGCCAGCAGGAACACCACCAACACCACCATGAACATCACCAACTCCTCCACCTGCACAAACAACACCAGCACCATCAACATCAACTCCTCCACCTACACAAACAGCACCATCAACACCAACACCATCACCATGAACATCATCAACTCCTCCACCTTCACAAACAACACCATCAACATGCTCACCATGAACATCATCAATGCCTCCACCTTCACAAACAACACCATCAACACCAACACCATCACCTCCACCTTCACAAACAACACCATCAACACTAACACCATCACCTCCACCTTCACGAACAACACCATCAATACTAACACCATCACCTCCACCTTCACAAACAACACCATCAACACCAACACCATCACCACCTACACAACCAACACCATCACTATGATCATCAACTCCTCCACCAAACAATCTACACCATGCACATCAGCACCATCACCATGAACATAACCAACTGTTGTACCTGCAAAAAGAACATTCCTGCCATCAACATCACAGTGGGATTTCAGCAGAAAATTCTAACGCTTATCATGATGTCCTTGGTGGCACTCACATCTTCCTCTGTGACAAATCTAATCAGAACAATTAAGTCACTGAACTCTGGCAAAAACAGTGGAGCAAACATCTCCCCCCAAAATTAAATCCAAAATTATGCCTCCACCATTATGAAGACCAGCACCAACTGACTCTGCACAAAGACACTGTCAACGCCACCATCAACAACTCCCAATGCCAGCTTTTGGACAGTAAGCCTGAAAAACAGGGACTGGGACATGGTTACTGACTTGACCATGGTAAAAACCTCCACAAAAAACAACTCATGACCTTCCTGAATAATCTCAGGGACAACCTTACCATTCTGAATATCATGGGGTCCAGACAATCTTACCATTCTGAATATCATGGGGTCCAGACAATCTTACCATTCTGAATATCAGGGGATCCAGACCACCATACCATTCTGAATATCAGGGGACCCAAACAACCTTACTATTCTTACCTTAGACCCAGACTATCTTACCATTCTGAATGTCATCATTTCCAGACAACCTTACTGTTCTGAATATCAGGGGACCCAGACCATCTTACCATTCTGAATATCATGGGTTCCAGACCATCTTACCATTCTGAATATCAGGGGACCCAGACAACCTTACCATTCTGAATATCATGGGGTCCAGACCATCTTACCATTCTGAATATCAGGGGACCCAGACAACCTTACCATTCTGAATATCATGTACAGCTTGGGACCCAGATGACTGTTGGCGATGTAGACTTTGATGATGCGAATGTAGAAGATGACAGCATTGATACAGTAGACTGTCTTGGCTGATGTGTAGTAGTCTGAATCGGAACGCAGAGCAAAGCCAATGAAGGCCAACAGCAAGTTGACCAACTCCAGTCGGTTCAGGAAGGTAAACCAGTCCCGAATTTTGCCCCAGAACGTGGGTGATGGAAAGACGATGAACTGGGGAAAAAACAAAGAGGGCAACAGCTAATTCACAGGGCTTTTCTAAACAATCTTTTCTTAAGTTCAAATTCTGTCTGCGTAACTGGGCCACATTTAGTTATTCATGGTGTAAAAAAGAAACCAACAGTATATACCTGTACACCGAGCCTCAAGCTCAGGAGGATTCTGGTTGGATGTTTTTCTTGTTAATGAGCTATGTCAACTGCCACCATTTCTTGAGGAGTTACACATTTCTATACAACATAAAGGAGCAAAGCACTTTCTTTCAAATGGTGAATGATGACAAAGAAGGTCAGTGTGACAATCCACCAATGGTCAGAAAGTGGACATGCAGCACAAGACACTCATTTACTTGCAGGCGGGTTGACTGAAAACTTGTACTGGTTATGACCCAGCATGGGACACAATAGTCATTGAGTTTACTCGTCCAATCAACATGGGAAAATTGGTCATTTGCTTTGAATTAGGTGTGTGTGAGCTTTGTCCCTCCCCCCAACCCCCGTTTAAAAACAAACAAACAATCTAGTCTTACTGGTGTAAACTGTAAACAATTGCAACTATCACAAGTAGACCAATGACAGTGAGCTGTCCGAAGGTGCACCATAAGTTCAGTTTGTTTTTGCTCAGTCCTGTATTCAGACATTTACTGATGACATTCTACTCTGGATGAACAGCAAGCAACAAGCTTAAGCTGAACATTGATAAGACTGAGTTGATACCTGTTGGCTCTGTATCTCGTCTTTATTCAGTCAAAAATGAGTGCACAAACATTGGTGGTAATGTTGGTTAAGTACCACTGAGTCCATCTCGATAAACACTGTCAATACAGCAGCAAATGAACCACATTTGCTGTGCATCCTTCCTAGAGCACCAACACGTCCCATCAATCCAACTGTACCTGTCCCAAAGCACTGTTGCAAGACTTGTTGCAGGAACAGTTATATCCTACCTTAATTATTGTAACTCAGTTTTCACTGGTTTACCAGCAGACCAGATCACTTGGTTACAGCAGGTGTATGGCTCGTGATGAAAAAACAAGATGAGATCATGTAATACCACTTCTCATGGAACTTCACTGGCTACTCATAAAAATCTGCTGCCAGTACAAGATCATGACTCTTGCTTACCACCATTTTGAAGGGTCTTTACCTCCTTATCTTTCTTCATCTCTCCAAACTTACAAACTGTCTCACCCTCTCTGATCTTCAGGTGAAAAGCTGCTCAACATTCCAAAGCAAAACCTAAAATCTTTTGGAGAACATTCTTTCAGTTTCTTGGCTCCTTCTGTTTGTAGTCACTGCTGGCCACTTTCAGAAACGTACCAGCACTGTCTCAGTAATTCTTCAGTAAACTGTGTATGCGTGTGGTTGACAAAAAAGTTAACTATGCTGGCCTACTGTGTTGCCGTGAACTGTAACTATTCATTGACGACCCCAGGTATAACAATGCATGAGCTCCCGCACAATCGACCCGCTGTGAGGCGAAAGTGGATTAAGTTTATACAATGCAAACGAGCTGACTTTCTTGCTGTGCCGCATCACGCCCATTTGTGTAGCGAGCACTTCAGTGAGTGTGATTTCGCAAACCCCATGGAATACTGCATGACAGGCTCAAACTGATATGGCTGTATCCTTGTGGGTCTCTCGGGCAAAGTGTCAATTTTGTCTTCAGAGATCAAGTTGGCCATTTTGCAGCGACTCCCCAGAGTGACGTAGTAGGCATATGGTCACATGATTTGGGCGTCATGGCAACACTTTAGGTACGACAGAAAATGCCTTTTTTTCGTGCATTTATCACCCTCAGATCACAGTTTCACCTACATCATCATTCTCGGCGAGCTTTAACGGAAATCGTGTCAAAAATCACCCCTAACCTTGGACTTGTCCTTTAATACTTTTTTTCCTGAAAAGAGATGGCATATCTATGTATGGCCAGTTGAATGAAGATGGATGTGTATGGATAAGGAGGTGGTAGGGGGAAAGGGGAGTGGTTGGGGGAGAGGGGAGGGGGGAGAGTATGAGAGATCCAGGCAAGAGAGGAGGGTTGGGGGTGATGGGTGAGAAGAGAGACTCAGTTTGTTCTTGCTGTTAACAGTACTGATCATTTAACAACTGTAATGTGTGTTTGAGTGGGCAAGCAGGGACTGACTGGTGCACGTGTGTGTGTGTGTGTGTGTGTGTGTGTGTGTGTGTGTGTGTGTGTGTGTGTGTGTGTGTGTGTGTGTGTGTGTGCGTGTTGTGTTGTGTTGTGTTGTGTTTACATATGTATGTGTGCCTATATACCTAGTTATTGTTTGCAAGGTGATGGTCTGAAGGCAGACCACAATATTTAAGGTTCTGTTTGCTGAGCTGTATGTTACTGTGGTTTTTGTCACCAGTTCTTTGCACAGCGCAGCCACTTTAACTCTGGCTACAGAACAGTGCTTTATAAGAAACATTTATTATTATCATACTGTTTTTTGTTGTTTTCCCTTGAGGTCTAGCTGGTACTGTTTCAATGTAACTTGCTGGCGTATGTTGTCATGTTGATAAGTGTCCAATCAGTCTGACATTCATGTGAAAAGACTTTAGATAAAATAGGAAAGGAAGGAGATGGAAAAATGCATTTCAGAGTACTTACTGTGTGCACTTTTCCAATGAAGGAGAAAATGCAGGGGGTTCTTACTGTGTGAATTTCTCTAGAAAATGCAGTTCACAGTACTTACTGGGTGAATTTCTCTGGTGAAGGAGAAAATGCAGTACAGAGTATTTACTGAGTGAATTTCTCCAATGAGGAAGGGGAAAATGCAGTACAGAGTACAATCACTGGGTGAATTTCTCCAAGGAAAAGGAGAAGATGCAGTACAGAGTACTCACTGTGTGAATTTCTCCCACAAGGAAGGAAAAAATCCAGAGCATCAGAAAGAGTTCCAGGGGGGAGGGGTACCGCTGGAAGTCCACAAGTAACATGTACGTGTAGGCCGCCAAAAAGCACACGTAGGATATCTGTAAACACAGCACATGTAGCCATCTGTAAACAGAGCACACAGACAGCACACACAGGGCATCTATAAACACAGCACACAGACAGCACATGTAGGCTTCTGTAAACACAGCACACAGACAGCACATGCAGGACATCTATAAACACAGCACACAGACAGCACATGCAGGACATCTATAAACACAGCACACAGACAGTACATGTAGGACATCATAAACACAGCACATGCAGGGCATCTGTAAACACAGCACGCATACAGCACATGTAAGACATCTGTCAACACAACACACAGACAGCACATGCACGGCATAAGTAAACACAGCACACAGCATATGTAGGACATCTGTGAACACAGCACATAGTAAATGCAGGGCATCTGTAAACACAGCACACAGACAGCACATGCAAGGCATCTGTAAACACAGCACACAGACAACACATGCAGGGCATCTGTAAACACAGCACATATACAGCACATGTAGGAATCTGTGGACACAGCACATAGACAGCACATGTATGGTATCTGTGAATGGAAGACACATACATTAAAGGTAAGACATCTACAAACACTGCACACAGACAGAGCATGCAGGCATCTATAAACACCCACAATAAATGTAGGACATGTGCATACACAAACAGTAAGTGAAAGGCATCTGTAAACACAGCACACACACACAGCTGTAAACACAGAACATGTAGCACATCTGTAAACACAGCACACACACACAGCTGTAAACACAGAACATGTAGCACATCTGTAAACACAGCACACACACACAGCTGTAAACACAGAACATGTAGCACATCTGTAAACACAGCACACACACACACACAGCTGTAAACACAGAACATGTAGCACATCTGTAAACACAGCACACACACACAGCTGTAAACACAGAACATGTAGCACATCTGTAAACACAGCACACACACACAGCTGCAAACACAGAACACATACAGTAAGTGAAAGGCATCTGTAAACACAGCACACACACACACATCTGTAAACACAGCACACACACACACATCTGTAAACACAGCACACACACACAGCTGCAAACACAGAACACATACAGTAAGTGAAAGGCATCTGTAAACACAGCACACACACACACATCTGTAAACACAGCACACACACACAGCTGCAAACACAGAACACATACAGTAAATGTAAGACATCTGTAAACACAGCACACACACACAGCTGCAAACACAGAACACATACAGTAAATGTAAGACATCTGTAAACACAGCACACACACACAGCTGCAAACACAGAACACATACAGTAAATGTAAGACATCTGTAAACACAGCACACACACACAGCTGCAAACACAGAACACATACAGTAAATGTAAGACATTTGTAAATACAGCCAACACACAGAACATGTAGCACATCTGTAAACACAGCACACACACACACAGCTGCAAACACAACACATACAGTAAATGTAAGACATTTGTAAATACAGCCGATACACAGAACATGTAGCACATCTGTGGACACAGCACACATACAGCAAATGAGAAATGCTCAACATAAAAATATGCAATGGAGTACACTGGTCAGCCAAAACAGATTATGCATACACACAACAACAAAACTCTGGAGAGATGCTCTCCCCCATCCCTAATTAAGCCTTATGGTTTCTGTGGACGTTAAGCACCATGTTTACTTACTTATTTTAGACGCCCTCAAAATTCAAGACATCTGAATGACACACAACCATGAACAAACGTGTATCAAGAACTGTTTGTCATCTGGTGACAGACCTCTGTGGACATGTCACTTTCAGCCAGTGATGACATAGGGCTATACTCACCATGGTGTAGCACAGCATCATGACATGCGGCTATACTCACCACAATGTAGCAAAGCTTCATGATGACATGTGGCTATACTTACCATGGTGTAGCAAAGCTTCATGACATGTAGCTATGCTCACCATGATGTAGCAAAGCTTCATGACATGTGGCTATGCTCACCATGATGTAGCAAAGCTTCATGGCATGTGGCTTTACTCACCATGATGTAGCAAAGCTTCTTGACATGTGGCTATACTCACCATGATGTAGCAAAGCTTCATGACATGTGGCTATACTCCCCATGATGTAGCACAGCTTCATGACATGTGGCTTTACTCACCATGATGTAGCACAGCTTCATGACATGTGGCTTTACTCACCATGATGTAGCAAAGCTTCATGATGACATGTGGCTATACTCACCATGGTGTAGCATAGGTTCATGATGTGACATGGATAAACTCACCATGTTGTAGCAGAACTTGGTGATGGGTGCGGTAATGAAGGTCTGGATCTTCTGCCACTTTCCCAGGTGCTTGTTGCCCATGTCAGTGATATGTATGATTGGCACAATGAAGAACGGCATCACGGCACAAAAAAACACCTGCAAAGTCAAACATTCCGGTTTCATTTGGAAAGCAACCAAAGAACAAATGTTTATATGCTGCACAGTCCCTAAATTAACATAATGTAAATGAACTTATAAAGAGCATCACTTCAAACGACTCCTTTTTTCTTGACGTTTATTACAGCAGCTTCCCTGCCGTTACAGGACGCCAATGAAAATAGCCACCTTTCATAGTCAGGCAAAGTTCAATGGCATATAGTGCTCACATCAAGCCCACACACTCTTCTTTGGGAACTGCATGATAAGAAAATGGTTTTGTTACTGTAAATGACACATGCAAAAAAAACTATTTTCTGATGTTAGCTTTGGAAATGCATCAACAAGACCAGAGAGAGCATCACACACCTCAAGTCAAAAAGACTGTCACAGAGAGCATCACACATCTCCAGTCCAACAGACTGTCAGAGAGAGCATCACACATCTCCAGTCAGACTGTCAGAGAGAGTATCACACATCTCCAGTCAAACAGACTGCCAGAGAGAGCATCACACATCTCCAGTCAAACAGACTGTCACAGAGAGCATCACACATCTCCAGTCAAACAGACTGTCAGAGAGAGCATCACACATCTCCAGTCAGACTGTCAGAGAGAGTATCACACATCTCCAGTCAAACAGACTGTCACAGAGAGCATCACACATCTCCAGTCAAACAGACTGTCAGAGAGAGCATCACACATCTCCAGTCAAACAGACTGTCAAATTCTCACACGGTGTTCACACACACATTCATCAAGCTTAACACATTATCAGCCAGGAAGTCACACAATGTTCACACACAAACACATCAAGATTAATGTGTTTCAATTTATACAGCATTCTACACAATATTCACAACACACTCATTGAGATTAACACATTTCTAGTCAGAAAGGATGCCACATGTCTTTCATAATTTTCACACACACAAACACTCATCAAGATTAACATGTTTCCAGTCAGAATGCCACATAATATCTACACATGCACACTTGTCAAATTAACACATTTCCAGTCACACCGAATACCACATGATGTTCACACACCCACATGCACATATGTACATGTACACACACGCACACACACACACACACACACACACACACACACACACACACACACACACACACACACACACACACACATCAATATTAACATGTATCCATTAGACAGAATGCCACAATATTCACACCACCATTCATCAAGACTTACATGTCTCCAGTCAGACAGAACGCCACAATATTCACACCACCATTCATCAAGACTTACATGTCTCCAGTCAGACAGAATGCCACAATATTCACACCACCATTCATCAAGACTTACATGTCTCCAGTCAGACAGAACGCCACAATATTCACACCACCATTCATCAAGATTTACATGTCTCCAGTCAGACAGAACGCCACAATATTCACACCACCATTCATCAAGACTTACATGTCTCCAGTCAGACAGAACGCCACAATATTCACACCACCATTCATCAAGACTTACATGTCTCCAGTCAGACAGAACGCCACAATATTCACACCACCATTCATCAAGACTTACATGTCTCCAGTCAGACAGAATGCCAAATAATGTTTACGAAACATTGATGAAGATTAACACATTTCCTGTTAGATGAGCTGTCACTCATGATCACATACACATTCACCAACTTACACATCTGAAATCAAACAGGATGCCACATAATGTTCACTAAGATATTCATCAAGGTTGATGCATTTCTAGTTAGATGGGATGCCACACATGATCATATACACATTCACCAAGATTTACATGTCTCCATTCAGATAAGACACCACATCATGTTCACACACATATTAACTCCCTCCTTGTCCATTCATTCAAATTTGCACAGGTTGCCACATAATGTTCACACACACATTTTCAAACTTACACATATCCAGTCAGACAGGTTGCACATAATTATCGCACACACATTCAGTCAAACTTGCACATCTCCAGTCAGACAGGTTACCACATAATGTCCACACACACATTCATTCAAACTTACACATCTCCAGTCATACAGGTTACCATGTAATGTCTACACACACATTCATTCAAACTTACACATCTCCAGTCATACAGGTTACCATGTAATGTCTACACACACATTCATTCAAACTTACACATCTTCAGTCAGACAGGTTGCCACATAATGTTCACGCTTACACATCTCCAGTCAGAAAGGATGCCACATAATGTTCACACTTACACGTCTCCAGTCAGAAAGGATGCCACATAATGTTCACACTTACACATCTCCAGTCAGAAAGGTTGCCACATAATGTTCACACTTACACGTCTCCAGTCAGAAAGGATGCCACATAATGTTCACACTTACACGTCTCCAGTCAGAAAGGATGCCACATAATGTTCACACTTACACGTCTCCAGTCAGAAAGGATGCCACATAATGTTCACACTTACACGTCTCCAGTCAGAAAGGATGCCACATAATGTTCACACTTACACGTCTCCAATCAGAAAGGATGCCACATAATGTTCACACTTACACGTCTCCAGTCAGAAAGGATGCCACATAATGTTCACACTTACACGTCTCCAGTCAGAAAGGATGCCACATAATGTTCACACTTACACGTCTCCAGTCAGAAAGGATGCCACTTTTCCACACATTGTTCACTGAGTTCTGGCAGGCCACAGAAGACACGAACAGCTGGACAACATAAAACATCATCATCAAACCTCAGAGTCCACCTAGAAGGCCTAACTCATAACACCAACTTCCTAGAAGGCCTAACTCATAACACCAACTTCCTTTCCACCCAGGCCAGGCCGTTAACACCAACTTCCTTTCCACCCAGAAGGCCAGGCCGTTAACACTAACTTCCTTTCCACCCAGAAGGCCAGGCTGTTAACACCAACTTCCTTTCCACCCGGAAGGCCAGGCCATTAACACCAACTTCCTTTCCACCCGAAGGCCTAACTGTTACACCAACTTCCTTTCCATACAGATGGCCAAGCCATTAACACCAACTTCTTTGGAAACCCTCCACGTCACTTGTGGCACCCAGTATACATGTAGAAACACCCAACGGAACAACCACAAACCCTCAATGTCATAATCAGCCAGACATTGCTCATGGTCAATGAAGCATTACTTTATCATGATCTTCATCAGTAAACCATCACCTGGCCATCATCAGTAAACCATTACCTGGTCATAGTCAGTAAACCATTACCCAATCATCATCATATGTTATCTAGTCATCATCAGTAAACCATTACCCAGTCATCATCAGTTAACCATTACCCAGTCACCATCAGTAAACCATAACCAGGTCATTATCAGTAAATCATTACCAGGTCATCATCAGTAAACCATTACCTGGTCATCATCAGTAAACCATTACCTGGTCATCATCAGTAAACCATTACCTGGTCATCATCAGTAAACCATTACCTGGTCATCATCAGTAAACCATTACCTGGTCATTGGCAGCTGCAGCAATTTGCAAACAGGTCATTCGACTCCAGGACGGAGACTTGCGCTCCACCAGCATGATGGCTTTCTCTGGGTCCATTGCATGACACTCATCCAACACCTTCGTGGCCAGCTCCTCAAACATCCTGAAACAATGATGGCATATCAAACCTGCACATGCATGTGTTTGTCTGTATGTATGTTTGTGTGCCTGTATCCACATATGAGGCACACATGTGTCTATGTACATGCATGCATGCACGTGTGTGTGTGTGTGTGTGAGTGAGTGAGAGAGAGAGAGAGAGAGTGAGAAGAGGAGCAGGGATGAAGTGAGTGAGTGAAAGGGAGGCAGGGGAAATGTCTGGTTAAAGGAGTGTTCACCCACCACTGGGATGAAGTGAGTGAGTGAAAGGGAGGCAGGGGAAATGTCTGGTTAAAGGAGTGTTCACCCACCACTGGGATGAAGTGAGTGAACTCAAACTCGAACTTGAAAACTTTATTTTACAAGGATTGTAGTTTAGGTTCAGTCAAAAACCTGTCTAACAACTAGTCCTTGCTAAGCTACTGATAAATATATATCACATTACAGGCATTACTTATATACATAATATAGGCATGAATGAGTGAGTGAAACGTTATACATGAGAATTTCCACACAAAACATAGCATGCTCACAGCACCAGATGAACACATGCCATACATCATTCAGTTACATATTATGAGCATACGGTGAACATATTATGAGCAAATGACGCAGCAGAACATCTGATCAGTTCATATGACTAGTATCAGAAAAGAAAACAGAAGCAGTCAGTGCTTATCTTATAAAGAACAGTAAGGGAGAAGGGTGGGGGGGACAGTGGTGGGGGTGGGTTGGAAGGCAGTCAGAAGGACTGGGTGGAGTTGTATGGGTATATAAAATAGGTCTCAAATGACCAGTTATTGCAATGGCAGTCACTCAAAAATCTCAGTCTCTCTGTCTGTCTGAAAGAGACAGAGAACTGGAACTCAAGCTCTAAAACTTTATTTTACAAGGATTGTGGTTTAGGTTCAATCAAAACCCGTCTAACAACTAGTGCTTGCGAAGCTACTGATGAATAAACATAAAATTACCAGCATAATTTATATACATACAGGCATGAATGAGTGAGTGAAACTTGATACATGAGAATTTCCACACAAAACATAGCGCGTTCACAGCACCAGATGTACACATGCATACATCACTCAGTTATACATTACAAGCATACAACCTGTAAATAAAGCAGCAGAACATCTGATCAATTCAACACCAGTAATGAGTGGAGGGGGGGAGCTGTCAATGCTTATCTTATAAAGAACAGTAAGGGGGGGGGTACTATCACAAGCAGTCAGAAGGATTTGGCAGAGTATTATGTCACAGTCCATCCTATGTAACTACTTCAAGGTGTGCACAAAGTTTATGCTTGAAGGAGCTGAGTGACTGACAAGATCTGACTGTCAGAGGTAGGTTGTTCCGTAGATAAACACCAGAGAAGGATATACTTGTTTTGAATATGTCTATTCTTGGCCTAGGCAAACTAATGTGATAGTTCCTAAAATTCGAATAGTGTGAGGGAGTGTGTGTGTACAGGTTAGAGAGTGAAAGGGAGGCAGGGGAAATGTCTGGTTAAAGGAGTGTTTATTCACCATTGGGATGAAGTGAGTGAGTGAAAGGGAGGCAGGGGAAATGTCTGGTTAAAGAAGTGTTCACTCACCACTGGAATGAAGTGAGTGAAAGGAAGGCAGGGGAAATGTCTGGTTAAAGAAGTGTTCACTCACCACTGGGGTCCAAGGCCAACATGCAGAGAAACTATTCCAAGTGGCACCCACTAACCCCACCAAACCCGCTAACCCATCAAACCCACTAAACCCACTAACCCATCAAACCCACCAAACCCAATAACCCATCAAACCCACCAAACCCAATAACCTATCTAACTCACCAAACCCAATAACCCATCAAACCCACCAAACCCAATAACCCATCAAACCCAATAACCTATCCAACTCACCAAACCTGCTAAACCTGATAACCCATCAAACCCACTAAACCCACTAACCCATCAAGCCCACCAAACCCAATAACCCATCAAACCCACACAACCCTCTAAACCTGATAACCCACCAAACCCAATAACCCATCAAACCCACACAACCCACTAAACCTGATAACCCACCAAACCCAATAACCCACCAACCCACTAAACCTGATATCCCACCAAACTCAATAACCCATCAAACCCACACAACCCACTAAACCTGATAACCCACCAACCCAATAACCCATCAAACCCACACAACCCACTAAACCTGATAACCCACCAAACCCAATAACCCATCAAACCCACACAACCCACTAAACCCGGCTGATAATATCCATTAAACTCAATAACCCATCCAATCCACTGAACCCAATAACCCATCCAACCTGCTAATTGCCAGCATAATGGGTCCCAAGACAGCTGGCAGCTGGCTTGCATAATGCTTCTGTTGCTGGAAGAGCAAGCTCTTGACCTTCAAAGACCTTGGCTAAAAGGAAAGAGGGAGGGAGGGAGACAGAGGCAAAGATTCCAAACCTTATTTCTGAAGGATTCAGATTCAAGATTATAATCTGTCTCTTCTTATAATCGTGCTAAGTTACAAAAAAGTACACATAAATATTTTGTTATGCTATCATGACAGAATGACAGTAACATTTACAGTAATATGAATGATCATAAAAATGGCAAAAGCAGGGGAGGGAGACACACAATGGCAGACAGACACTGATAGCAAGAGGAATAGACACACAGGCCAAGGGATTGCTGCAGACAGTACTGAATGACAAACCATGGAAGATGTGTATTTCTGTCCATTCAAAGCAGTGAATGACTAACCATGGCAGATGTGTATTTCTGTCCAGTCACAGCACTAAATGACAAACCAGAGAAGATGTGTACTTCTGTCCATTCACAGCACTAAATGATAAACCATGGAAGATGTGTATTTCTGTCCATTCACAGCACTAAATGACAAACCACAGATGTGTATTTCCGTCCATTCATGGCACTAAATGACAAACTATGGAAGATGTGTCTTTCTGTCCAGTCACAGCACTAAATGACAAACCATGGAAGACGTGTATTTCTGTCCATTCACAGCACTAAATGACAAACTATGGAAGATGTGTATTTCTGTCCAGTCTGGCCACTATTGCTGTCCACAGACCTAACAGCACTAGTGTTCCCAAACTGACTGAACTTACCACACCCACCCAACCTACCCACCCTACCCAACCTACTTTCTCATGGAGAGGAAGTCTTGGCGGATGGAGTGCAGGTACTTGGGGACGTAGAGGTACATCCTGTTGCACAGAAAGGTGGCCGACAATGCGCTTGTGATCGGCTCATCCCCCATCTCCCAGAAAAACTTAGCAAGCTTCGCTCTGGTACAAGTGATCAAGAATAGAAAATAATGATCGGGTTGGTGACACTGAAGATATAAGGATGCTAAAAATGAATTAAGCCCCTCCCCCACCCCCTGTGAATTCTGAAAGCTCCTGATTCTATTCTCTGTTGATCTCTTCAAAAAAGAACACCCTCTCTCATGCTGCCAATACTTCCATCACATTATAATGAACAGTGTGTGTGTGTGTGTGTGTGTGTGTGTGTGTGTGTGTGTGTGTGTGTGCTATACACTCTAAATTTATTCTCACTGTAAGTGACTTGCACTCATTTGATGCGAGGTGCATATGAGAGGTGCAAAAATACGTTTTTATTATTATTACCTTGCACTGAAAGGAGCAGTGTGCATGCTGTTTATACAGTTAAATTAAATCTTCTATCACTTGTGAACAATCACCAAAGAAATGTCATAAAAAACAACACTGTCATTGTATCAAAATCCTTTGCAGGCACATGCCTTACTCATCTCCTTGAATCAAAACCCACACTACCCCCACCCCCACACCCAACTCACAAGTGCACGTTTACTTGTTTAACATGACCAAAGTTATCAGCTCTCTCTCTCTCTCTCTCTCTCTCTCTCTCTCTCTCTCTCTCTCTCTCTCTCTCTCTCTCACACACACACACACACACACACACACACACACACACACGAGTCAAGTAATTATGTATGCATGCACACACACACACACACACACACACACACACACACACACACACACACACACACACACACACACACACACACACGCATGCATGCACACACACACACATGCATGCACGTACGCACACACGCATACACACACACACACACACCTGTTCAGCAAGACTGCCCAGACCATGAGTTGTTTGTAGGGTCGCTGAAACTGGTGTGGTTCCTCCTCTGCTTCAGTGTCAGTTGTGTCCAGAGCCTTGCTGCGGTTAGTGCTGGCCGGCCTGTGTCTCCTGTGCAAGCCCCGGCCTTTGGGTGCTGTGGGCATGAACTCCTCTTCATCAAAGCGGTCCAGCATTTTTTTCAACAACTTGCCGATGTCCTCAACTGTGAACTCCTCTTTTCTAAGGTGACGTTTGAAAATCATGTGCAGGTATCCGTGTTTGGGAAGCTGGGACACAAACAAGTGAATTATCAACTTTGAGTTTGCACACTGAATAAAAACAACAACAATGCAACAATGAGTTAGCAACTGAATTTTAATGTCCTGTCAACCACACAGGGTCACATTGCAGGACAATGATCAAATTATATCACACACAAAGGCACATTTCAAAACTCTTCTCTTATATATGCAAACCCTTTCCCAAGTTAAATCCACAAAATTAATCCATATGTAGATACACACACAGACACACACACACACACACACACACACACACACACACACACACACACACACACACACACACACACACACACACACACACACACACACCAGTAACAACAACAACAAAAATACACAAACATGAAACTTTTTTTTAAAGAGTTCATCAATATTGCCCCTGTGAAGGAGTGTGCACTTACTGTATTCTTATGGTGTGTATGTGACAATGTATGCTTCTTTCTTGCCAAAACTTGCACTGTAGGCATGCACAGTCTTGCATGGAAGTTTTTTTTTTTTTTTTTACACAACTGTACAAATCTGGCAACATTTTTCAACTTCATAAATTATTCATTCAACTCAGTCTTGTATCTCTAATGTAAAAGCATGGATGACAAATAATCAACTGCAGGTGATAAAACGAAAGTGATTCTTATTGCTACAAAGACGTCTCTCAGCTCTGACTCTGTTCCACAGTCCATAAACCTGGGGGGTTCTGACATCCAATTTGCCAACACACTTCACAACCTAGGTGTCTTTTGTGATTCTACTCTCTCTTTCCAACAGCAAATCTCCTCCATTTGTAGTATATGCTATTTGGAACTTCACCGAATTAGTGCAATATGCTACTATCTGTCCGAAGATGTCACCAAAAAACTGCTGTGTGCATTTGTTCTTTGAAGAGTAGATTATTGCAACTCACTTTTGGTGGGATGTCCTAAGTATCTTCTTTCTAAACTCCAAAAGGTACAGAACAATGCTGCAAGACTCATTTTCAGAACAACCAGATCTGCCCACGTCACTCCTATACTTCATTATCTTCACTGGCTGTCTATTGAGCAGAGGATCAAAGACAAATTGTCTTTGCTTTGCTTTAAGATCATTTCTCATCAGGCTCCCATCTACCTTTTAGAATTTCTTCACCTTTACACTTCTTCCCAGCAGCTCCATTCTTATACAGTGACTCGAGTGTTCAGCATACCATCCTTCCGAACAAAGTCCTGTTGTCAGCACTCTTTCTCTTACCAGGCTCCAGTTATCTGGAACCAACTCCCTGTTGCCATCATTCTACCTCTGTCAATTCTTTCAAATCTTCCTCAAAAACCTTTCTCTTTTTAAAAACCTTTTCTTCAGTCTCATTGCCCTGATATGTGGCTCTGTGTGTGTGTGTGTGTGTGTGTGTGTGTGTGTGTGTGTGTGTGTGTGTGTGTGTGTGTGTGTGTGTGTGTGTGTGTGTGTGTGTGTGTGTGTGTGCACGTGCATGTGCGTGTGTGTGTGTGTGTGTGTGCATGAGCATGCATGCATGTATGCGTGCATGCTTACATGTGTGAGTGTGTGAGTACATGCATGCAAATATGTCCATTTAAAGAATGTGTAAGCGCTTAGGGCCTGTGCGGGTTAGCTACTCTAGGTATTCATTATCATTATTGTTATTACATGATAAATTATTATTCATCCATATTGCCTTCTGAACAATATCTGTTTCTTCACTCCTCCAGTCTCTAGTATACTGCTTTCTAGGAAGCATCTCTTTATTCATCCCTGCATTGTCTGTTATCAGTAAACTGCTTTCCACTTAACACATGTTTATTCATCTATCCAGTGTCTCTTATCAATAAACTGCTTTCTGCACAACACATGAAGACTGAACTCACTGTGCTGTAGAGAAACTCCAGGTGAAGCATGACATAAACCAGATGCACTGTGTTGTAGAGGTACTGCAGGTAGAGCACACGAAGACTAAACTCACTATACTGTAGAGGTACTCCAGGTGGAGCATGACATAAACCAGATGCACCGTGTTGTAGAGGAAGACTGAACTCACTGTATTGTAGAGGTACTCCAGGTGGAGCATGACATAAACTAGATGCACCGTGTTGTAGAGATACTCCCCATGGAGCATGACACAGACCAGATGCACTGTGTTGTAGAGGAAGACTGAACTCATTGTGTTGTAGAGGAACTCCAGGTGGAGCATGACATAGATTGAACTCACCATGTTGTAGAGGTACTCCAGGTGGAGCATGACATAGATTGAACTCACCATGTTGTAGAGGAACTCCAGGTGGAGCATGACATAGATTGAACTCACCATGTTGTAGAGGTACTCCAGGTGGAGCATGACATAGACTGAACTCACCGAGATGTAGAGGAACTCCAAATAGAGCATGACAAAGACTGAACTCACTCTGTTGTAGAGGTGCTCCAGGTGGAGCATGACATAGACTGAACTCACCGAGTTGTAGAGGCACTCCAAACAGAGCATGACAAAGACTGAACTCACCGTGTTGTAGAGGTGCTCCAAACAGAGCATGACAAAGGCTGAACTCACCGTGTTGTAGAGGTGCTCCAGGCGGCCTACTGTGAGGTACTCCCTCATTGACACACCCTGGTTCAACAGCAGTCGCACAAAGTCCATCTTGTCCTCCAGCAGGGCTTTTGTCATGATCTTGTACAACTCCTCTGCAACCCAAGTGGCTTTTGTCATACAAATCCTCTGCAACCAAAGTGGCTTTTGTCATACAACACCTCTGCAATCAAAGCGACTTTTGTCATACAAATCCTCTGCAACCAAAGTGGCTTTTGTCATGATTTTGTGCAACTCCTCTGCAACCAAAGTGGCTTTTTTCATGCAGCTCCTCTGCAACCAAAGTGGCTTTTTTCATACAACTCCTCTGCAACCAAAGTGGCTTTTGTCATGATCTTGTACAACCCATCTACAACTAAAGTCATATCTACAAACTCACTTGTACAGCTCACCTACAACCAAAGACATGTCTGCATCATCCATTTTTTCAATTCCAATATCCCTCTCTCTCTCTCTCTCTCTCCAGATTTGTTAGATGTGATTTTTATTTTTTGCTTTACATATATATATCATTGATGATCGCTTATATAGTGCTATTCTCTGCTCTCTCGAGCAGACTCACTGCGCTGGCATGAGGTTCTACATGAGTGACTAGCTTTATAGTACGTTTTTTGAATATCCACCGAAGTGGTGTACTTACAGCACTGGCATGGCTGGTGCCACATGAAACTGCAGCTGTCTTGGCACAAATCCTGTGTACCCCATACAACCATGCTCCATGTCACTTCATGCAAAGCCACATACTTAACAGTGTATGCGTGTTTAGCTGTAACCTGCCACCTGCACTTCTGGCAGAATGACCGGGATCTTTTACATGCTACTGCAGTAACACGGGGGTGGAATGGATACCGAAATGAGTCAGCACAGAAAGCCGACCCTGGAAAAGAAAATTCTCCTGCCACTCCAGCAGGGATTCAAACCCATGACCTTTCAATCACGAGTCCAGCGCTCTAACCACTGAGCTATCCCCATCCCCACAAGATGGACTCGGTGAAGGGAATAACAGAGAGAAAAAAAGTTAAAATATATATCTTAGATGTCTAGGCCTCTGCTAATCAGCCCTTTTTCTGTTATACCCTTCACTGAGAGCCTCTCCATGGTGTAAGGTGAGAACTGTCTCCCATGCCAGAGAAGAAGGCCACAATATGAGGCGTCTTTTCTAGATGGTTATGAGTTGAAACATTATCTCCGCTCACCAACACTGCTGAGCCACTGATGAACTCTCCTCTAGCTGACAATCAGAAACAAAACTGGACCTTTTCAGGTTCAATTCCTTTGCTAGTAACTCCCATGCTGATACGACCCTGCTTTCTGAAGCTTTCCACAGGACTGATAGCACCTAGCATAAAGAACTGGATCAGACCTGGAAAGTCTTATCCTCCAAATCAGGCGCGCAAATTGTGTGACTCATGACAGTGTCAAGTGTTTAAATTGTGAGTGTACCTGATGACAGTGACTGACGACAGTGTCAAGTGTTTAAATTGCATGTGTGTAACTGATGAAAGTGTCAAGTGTTCAAATTATGAGTGTAACTGACAACAGCATCAAGGGTGCAAATTGCACATGTGACTGATGACAGTGTCAAGGGTGCAAATTGCGTGTGTAACTGTGTTCAAATTGCACGCATAACTGATGACAGTGTCAAGTGTTCAAATTGCTAGCTGTCTATATGGCCCGATGGTGGTAAAGATGATGACGATGATGATGGTAATGGTGGTGGTGGTGGTGGAAACAGTGATTATGCTGATGCTGATGATGGCGGTGACGGTGAAGATGATGATGACTTTGGTGGTGGTGGTTGTGATGATGATGATTATGTGATGAATCTCACCTGAAGACCAGTTGACATCCTCACGGAATATTTCAGATTGAGCAATGTCAGCTCGGTTCCAGGTGAGAGCCAGTTCCAGCTGGTTTAGGCGATGCTTGACTCCAGATGTTGTCTCAGCTACAGGGTTGGTCAAATTCACATTTGGTTATTTTGACACAAATGTAAGAAGAAAAAGAAAAAAACTGAAGAAAAAACAACAACAGATGATGAGAAGGTTAAAGGTTTTCACACTACGTAAGTGTTTCCTTCACAACCATTCTCTTTCTGAGAGTCTGCACCTCAAAGTAGGCTTCCTGACTTTCACAAGTGGATGAACCACATTTGTGTTCAACTGACCACAGCAGTTAATTTATGGATTTTAGTGTCCAGTCAACCACACAGGATCACCTTAGGATGACTGACCACAATACAATTAATATTTAATCAATTTTATACCATAATGGGTATGACATTAAATACAGACATACACTTTGCAACACCATGATTTCATGATTACATGTCATCAACAAACACAGTGTTGTGAGGGACCTAGTGAAGCATCGCTGTGTGTTTTACCTTTTGGCTACTTGTGGTTAATGGAACGTAAGCACTACACTATTTTGTATGTAACATGTAGTTGTGGTGGTAGTGGTTTTTTTCTCGCATGCAAGAACTACACACCTGTGCATGTTGCCTTTTTTCAAGTGGAGATCAGCCTGCATGTACCAGGTCCACTCACTCAGGCCAACAATCAGTCCAAAGTGGCTTGCTGAATTGCAACAAGTGTGGACAAAGTGTTCCCTGATGTGTTGTGACAAGTGTGGACAAAGTGTTCCCTGATGTGTTGTGACAAGTGTGGACAAAGTGTTCCCTGATGTGTTGTGACAAGTGTGGACAAGTGTTCCCTGATGTGTTGTGACAAGTGTGGACAAGTGTTCCCTGATGTGTTGTGACAAGTGTGGACAAAGTGTTCCCTGATGAGTTGTGACAAGTGTGGACAAAGTGTTCCCTGATGTGTTGTGACAAGTGTGGACAAAGTGTTCCCTGATGTGTTGTGACAAGTGTGGACAAAGTGTTCCCTGATGTGTTGTGACAAGTGTGGACAAGTGTTCCCTGATGAGTTGTGACAAGTGTGGATATGTGTCCCCTGATCAATTATGACAGTATGAACAAGTGCTCCCTGATTAATTATGACCCTGTGGACATGTGTTCCCTGATGAATTACAACAAGTGTGGACAAATGTTCCCTGATGACTTGCAACAAGTATGGATGAGTGTTCCTTGATGAATTGCAACAAGTGTGGACAAATGTTCCTTGATAATTGTGACAAGTGTGGACAAATGTTCCCTGATGAATTGCATGAGCTCATTTCCCTGAAGGGTTCCCACACTGTGCCTGGACAGTACAGTCAGCCCACACGGAGCCTGGACCGTACAGTCAGTCCACACTGAGCCTGGACAGTACAGTCAGCCCACACTGTGCCTGGACAGTACAGTTAGCCCACACCAACTCCATGGGGACAGCACAGTCAGCTCACACCAACTCCATGGGGACAGCACAGTTAGCCCACACCAACTCCATGGGGACAGCACAGTTAGCCCACACCAACTCCACTGGGACAGCACAGTCAGCTCACACCAACTCCATGGGGACAGCACAAACAGCCCACACCAACTCCATGGGGACAGCACAAACAGCTCACACCAACTCCATGGGGACAGCACAAACAGCCCACACCAACTCCATGGGGACAGCACAGTTAGCCCACACCAACTCCATGGGGACAGCACAGTCAGCCCACACCAACTCCATGGGGACAGCACAGTCAGCCCACACCAACTCCATGGGGACAGCACAAACAGCCCACACCAACTCCATGGGGACAGCACAGTCAGCCCACACCAACTCCATGGGGACAGCACAGTCAGCCCACACCAACTCCATGGGGACAGCACAGTCAGCCCACACCAACTCCATGGGGACAGCACAAACAGCCCACACCAACTCCATGGGGACAGCACAAACAGCCCACACCAACTCCATGGGGACAGCACAGTCAGCCCACACCAACTCCATGGGGACAGCACAGTCAGCCCACACCAACTCCATGGGGACAGCACAAACAGCCCACACCAACTCCACTGGGACAGCACAGTCAGCCCACACCAACTCCATGGGGACAGCACAGTCAGCCCACACCAACTCCATGGGGACAGCACAAACAGCCCACACCAACTCCATGGGGACAGCACAAACAGCCCACACCAACTCCATGGGGACAGCACAGTCAGCCCACACCAACTCCATGGGGACAGCACAGTTAGCCCACACCAACTCCATGGGGACAGCACAGTCAGCCCACACCAACTCCATGGGGACAGCACAGTCAGCCCACACCAACTCCATGGGGACAGCACAGTCAGCCCACACCAACTCCATGGGGACAGCACAAACAGCCCACACCAACTCCATGGGGACAGCACAAACAGCCCACACCAACTCCATGGGGACAGCACAGTCAGCCCACACCAACTCCATGGGGACAGCACAGTCAGCCCACACCAACTCCATGGGGACAGCACAAACAGCCCACACCAACTCCACTGGGACAGCACAGTCAGCCCACACCAACTCCATGGGGACAGCACAGTCAGCCCACACCAACTCCATGGGGACAGCACAAACAGCCCACACCAACTCCATGGGGACAGCACAAACAGCCCACACCAACTCCATGGGGACAGCACAGTCAGCCCACACCAACTCCATGGGGACAGCACAGTCAGCCCACACCAACTCCACTGGGACAGCACAGTCAGCCCACACCAACTCCATGGGGACAGCACAGTCAGCCCACACCAACTCCATGGGGACAGCACAGTTAGCCCACACCAACTCCATGGGGACAGCACAAACAGCCCACACCAACTCCATGGGGACAGCACAGTCAGCCCACACCAACTCCATGGGGACAGCACAGTCAGCTCACACCAACTCCATGGGGATAAGGGTGTAAACATGTTAACTGTAACCTGCCACCTGCACTTTTGGCAGAATGACTGGGGTCATTTTCTATTTTACTGTGGTAATACTGGCGTGGAATAGATACCAAAATAAGTCAGCACAGAAAATGAACTCTGAATAAGAAAACTTTCTGCCACATCTTTCCAACCAGAAGTCCAACCCTCGGAAAGGCCACTACATCCATACTGTGTTTCTCCTGGAATCTAATAATAATAATGCACTCTTTTAGGTGCTAGTTTTCCAGATTGGAGCACAAAGCATGGAACAAAACACAGTAAAAACAAACTTCCACAAGCATGCACACACACACACACACACACACACACACACACACACACACACATACACACACGCTTTCACACACATATGCATGTGCGCATGCACACACACAGTCAATGGTATAGCCACTACAGCTTTAGCGCGTTGATTTAATATATGTATGTTGTGTTTTATCAAGCTTACCAAAGTATATGCAGTGATAACCTGTTAATGTTATTGGTAGTGTATGATTATGAATGTTCTCAACACCTTGCCTCATTCCATGCATATGTATATTCTTACTTGACACATGGCAATAAAGATACTGACCAACTGAGTGCTTGATTTCTTCTGGAATCTGAAAGGCCACTATACCCATCCTATGTTTCTTCTCAAATCTGGAGGCCACCAGACCCTTATTTTGTTTCTTCTGACTGACTGACTGACTGGTTGTTTTATACAGTGCTATTCTCTCTTCCAAACCGACTCTATTGTGTTTCAGTCACACACCACTCTGCATGACTGACTGTAGCTTTACACAGTGCATTTTGAATATCCACCAAAGTGCTGTAGTTACAGCACTGTTAGCTTGTTATATGGCTGGTGCCACATCAGGCTGCTGCCATACTGGCGTATATTCTGCATACACCATACACCAATGCACCAGTTTACAGTTTATTCTTGAATATGCGTGCATTGAAATAGGTATAGATAAAGAAAATTTATCTTTTTACATTGTTTTAGGCTAATTGAAGTAACATATTGATGTGTGTTTTATTGCATTTGTTGATCTGTACAGTGCTAACAGCTCATATAATTGTTGTTGAGGCACTGTATAAAATAAATTATTATTATTCAAAGCCACAGTGACAGATGTAGAGTGCATATGTGTTAAAACCTGCCAACTGCACTTTTGGCAGAATGACTAGGATGTTTTATGTGCAACTGCAGTAACACAGGGGTGGAACAGATTCTAAAATAAGAGTCAGCACAGAAAGTTGATACGGGAGAAAATTATTCTCCCACTGCTCCTGCAGGGATTTAAACCCAGGACCTTCCAATCATAAGTCTACCATTGAGCTATCCCCATCCCTTGGAATCTGAAAGGCCACTAAACCCTTACACTGCACTACACTCCTCACCTTTGGTCAGCACAGACAGAATGGCAACATCAAGGTCTTCCTCCTTCCGCAAGTCGAAAAAGATCATCTGCACAAATAGGAGACAATTTTTTTTTTTTTTTGTGAATAAACAAACCAAAAAGAGAGCAAATAAACAAAATGAGGAAAAATTAAGTAATAGCACAGTGTCCAATGTGTGTGTGGGGGGGGGGAGGGGACAAATACAATATTGTATTTATGTACTGTTTTTGAAGTTTTATGTGCACGCTGATCATACAAGCCATTGTGTGTTTACACTTGTTGATGAGATACTTATAGCTACAGAAATGACCATTATTACCATTATTATTATTATGAGAAACCTATTTCTATACATGCAATGAGCATTGGTCATGCCTTTCCCTTATTTCTCCCTATCCATACACTGGTCAATAAGTGATGATTACCTGTCTTTCCGTACACTGGTCAATGTGGGATGATTTACCTGTCTTTCCATACACTGGTCAATGTGGGATGATTTACCTGTCTTTCCATACACTGGTCAATAAGTGATGATTTACCTGTCTTTCCATACACTGGTCAATAAGTGATGATTACCTGTCTTTCCATACACTGGTCAATAAGGGATGATTCACCTGTCTTTCCATACATTGGTCAATAAGGGATGATTCACCTGCCTTTCTATACACTGGTCAATAAGTGATGATTACCTGTCTTTCTATACAGTGGTCAACATGGGATGATTTACCTGCTTTTCCAGACATAGTCAATAAGTGATGATTACCTGCCTTTCCATACACTGGTCAATGTGGGATGATTTACTTGCCTTTCCATACACTGGTCAATAAGTGATGATTACCTGCCTTTCCATACACTGGTCAAATGTGGGATGACTTACCTACCTTTCCATACACTAGTCAATGCTGGTTCCAACTTACCTACTTCAGATTGCACTGGTCTGTGCTGGTGGACATACCTGCCTTTCCATACACCAGTCAGTGTTGGTGGACATACCTACCTTTCCATACACCAGTCAGTGTTGGTGGACATACCTGCCTTTCCATACACCAGTCAGTGTTGGTGGACATACCTACTTTTCCATACACCAGTCAGTGTTGGTGGACGTACCTACCTTTCCATACATCAGTCAGTGTTGGTGGACATACCTGCCTTTCCATACACCAGTCAGTGTTGGTGGACTTACCTACCTCTGCAATAACTGGTCAGTAATAAATATGACTTACCTCCCTCTACATACACCAGGCAATGTTGGTTATGACTCACCTCCCTCTACATACACCAGTCAATGTTGGTTATGACTCCCCTCCATCTACATGCACCAGTCAATGTTGGTTATGACACACCTAGTTCTGCATGCACTGGTCAGTGTTGGTTATGACATATCAGTGATGGTTAGAATCTATATCTGTGCACATCAGTCAATGATGTCATGGCATTCCTTCTCTTGCACACATTGGTCAGTCTTGGTCATGACCTACCAGTTATCCCTCTCCAGATATTGGCTGATCCTGGTCTTGACCTACCAATTATCCCTCTCCAGATATTGGCTGATCCTGGTCATGACCTACCAATTATCCCTCTCCAGGCATTGGCTGATCCTGGTCATGACCTACCAATTATCCCTCTCCAGACACTGGCTGATCCTGGTCATGACCTACCAATTATCCTTCTCCAGACACTGGCTGATCCTGGTCATGACCTACCAATTATCCCTCTCCAGACACTGGCTGATCCTGGTCATGACCTACCAATTATCCCTCTCCAGACACTGGCTGATCCTGATGATGACCTACCAGATTAACCCTCTCCAGACATTGGCTGATCCTGGTGATGACCCACCAGATTATCCCTCTCCAGATATTGGCTGATCCTGGTCATGACCTTCCAAATTATCCCTCTCCAGACACTGGCTGATCCTGGTCATGACCTACCAATTATCCCTCTCCATACATTGGCTGATCCTGGTCATGACCTACCAATTATCCCTCTCCAGACATTGGCTGATCTGGTCATGACCTACCAATTATCCCTCTCCAATTATTGGCTGATCCTGGGCACAACCTACCAGATTATCCTTCTCCAGACACTGGTCAATCTTGGCCATGACTTTCCCCAGTTCTTCATCAGCTTTGTCTCCCCAGTTCTTGCTGAAGGCTGTGGCCACACGGTCCTCCAGTGTCTTTCTCTGACGTTCATTCATTGTGCGTTCACCACTGATTGAAATGAAGAAAATTGGATAACTCTGAAATATTGTCACAATTTAAACAACACCAACAAAACAAATACTCTCACAATTTAAAGAACATGAAGAAAAAAAAATAGAAAAGAAAAATGAAGCACATCAAAAATAGTCCTAAGCAACTACTTTTTACAATATAATTAAAATGTGTATCAACGGTGGAGTTCATGTTCCTTAATAGTTACTATAGCTGAGCTCTCTGTTCTTGTGTTCCTTTGTATATGCCTGATGTCTACTGAGTGCTACAAATACCACACCACTGTTTGCTGATTCTACACACAGTTCAACCTGACACCACAACACACACACACATACACGCATATACACATGCACGCACATGCACACACACACACACACACACACACGCATGTACACACACACATACACACATAATGCACGCACACACATAATGCGCACACACACACACACACACACACACTTAGTACATACTTCCTGTCCTTAAAGGTGAACTTGTGTGCATAAGTGAGGAAATCTGCAGCCCGGCCGGTGCCCGTGCAGACAACAACAGGTATCCCTTCCTTCAGTGACTGGCAGGCATCTTGTATTGCATCAGGACCTCCCTCCACCACCACCATCACTACTGGGATCCCACAGCCGTTTTCTGAAGGGAGAGTCAACAATCACATTTCCATCATATCTGGGATTTTTTCATCTGAACTGGAATGGAGAGTCCAAGAAGGAGAGTATACAGACAGACATGGTGACAGGTATGGTAGCAGGGTACCATAAAGAAACAGAAAACAAATGTGGCTATCTTGAAAATTATTGAGTGTCCAAAAAAGTTTTGACAGAGTTAGGCTAGACTGAGCATCAAGAAAAGTTTTGATAGAGTTATGCTAGACTGAGCATCAAGAAAAGTTTTGACAGTTATGCTAGACTGAGCATTAAGAAACGTTTTGACAGTTATGCCAGACTGAACATCAAGAAAGGGGTCTACAGGGTTATGCTGCACTGAGCATCAAGAAAGTGTCAGGATTATGCTATACTGAGCATCAAGAAAGTGTCAGGGTTATGCTATACTGAGCATCAAGAAAGTGTCAGGGTTGGTTTCACTACACTGAGCACCAAGGAAATGTCATGGTCATGCTGTGCTGAACACCATGAAAGTGTCAGGGTTTCACCACACTGGGTATCAAGAAAGTGTCTTACAGGGTCATGCTATTCTGAGCATTAAGAAAAGTGTTAGGGTTCCATTACATTGAGCATGAAGAATGTGTCATGGTTATGCTTGTCCTGATCACCAACAGAAGGGTCTACAGGCTCCAGCATTAGTGTCATCTAACTCATATATATATGTGTGTGTGTGTGTGTGTGTGTGTGTGTGTGTGTGTGTGTGTGTGTGTGTGTGTGTGTGTGTGTGTGTGTGTGTGTGTGTGTGTGTGCGTGCGTGCGTGTGCGTGTGTGTGTGTGTGTGCATAAAAATGTTGCAAAGCAAAAACAGACAGTACCTGCCCTTGGCCAAGTCCTGTCATGGCTTGTGCGTAAGCTAAATATAAAGAGAGTCCATGCAAAGATGGAGTTAGTGACAATGACATAGCTGCTTGTGATCTAACACCCAGTCAACTACTGGTCAGCAGGAAACAGCTCATCACACCACAAGCAGGAGTCTCGGTCACTCTTTGCATGCACTGACCTTTGACCCTTTGCATGTATTGACCTTCAAGTAAAATGAGTCTTTGCATGCACTGACCTCTGAGTGAAATGACTCAGTCCAAGCTCTAAAAAGGGAACTTCTCACAGCTCTTTGCTCTAAAGAGGTAAGTGCTTAATTTCTACACCTGCAGTAGGACCCTAGTGTCAGGTAAAACCCACCCAGAGAGCAACTTAACAGATATCTATTTTCAAAATAGATATCAAGTGAGATGATTTTTGAGGGATTTACCTCCTTTTGGAGTGCAGAGTTTTCTCTCAAAACGAGCACGGAAGTCAGCCACACCCCCATATCGATTGCGAAAACCATCATCAACGAAGATGAAGTGGGTGTGGTCAGGATTCAGGGACACAGGCTGTCCATGAAGGATCATGTTGGATGCACGGTAGTAGGCATTCATTTTACCCTGGGTACAGATAAACATGATAGAAGGCATTCATTGTACCCTGGGTACAAACACGGTAGGAGGCATTCATTTTACCCTGGGTACAGACAAACATAGTAGCAGGCATTCCTTGTACCCAGGGTACAGACAAACACAGCAGTAGGCATTCCTTTTACCCTGGGTACAGACAAACATGGTAATAGGCATTCATTTTACCCTGGGTACAGACATGGTTAGCTAGTTAGTAGTTGGATTTGAACAGCCTGTGAACTGCACAGGGTCATCCCAAGATGATCTAATATCACCTGGCTGTCAACAGACATCAAATAAAACATGGACTGACTGACCCCCAGGATGATCTAATATCACCTGGCTGTCAACAGACATCAAATAAAACATTAACTGATTGACCCCCAAGATGATCTAATATCACCTGGCTGTCAACAGACATCAAATAAAACATTGACTGACTGACCCCCAAGATGATCTAATATCACCTGGCTGTCAACAGACATCAAATAAAACATTGACTGACTGACCCTCAAGATGATCTAATATCACCTGGCTGTCAACAGACATCAAATAAAACATTGACTGATTGACCCCCAAGATGATCTAATATCACCTGGCTGTCAACAGACATCAAATAAAACATTGACTGACTGACTCCAGATGATAACACTCTGTCCTAAGCACATGTAAAAACTATTGTCAGAAGTAAACCCCATCCCATGTAGAATCTACAAAATCAGTCCATACACAAATGTAAAAACATAATATTCATACACAAACATTTTTTTTAAATCAATGTTAATTCCTTAAATATTGCTGTTGCTGAAAAGCACATAAGACTAGGACACACTGGTAACTTTCATCTGATTTACTGATACCAGCTTAAAGAAAATGTAAGAAAAGAAAAAGGAAGGGTCATAAACAATACAAAATTAAACAGCATTATACAAATACATGCTGGCAAATTAGCTGAAATACCCATGCCATATTGGGCGATTCAGCAAAGCTGGTTTGCTAGAGTGAATGCGCTTTGTTATCTTTCGCGCAAGAAGTCGCAAGAGGTCGCAGTGCACTTCTGGGCCAATTTCTGAGTAGGCGTTGCTTCATGTTGTGTATAACAGTGGAAGTTAAACCTAGAATCGCAAAGCAGTACAAATGCCAATACTGTTGCAGTTGCAAAAATTACCGTGGATAGGTGATGGAGGGTGGAAAAAAAAGTGTCTTTGCGTCATTTTTTGGCTGACCAGAAGATCCTGAGTTTGTAGAAAAAATGCGTTTTGGGGCGTCCTATAGCATGAGCAACAGGTTATTGCTTATTGCCAGACACATTATGACTACAGGCCTCCAAAAATGCCTTTGAAGTTGGCAGTGTAAAATTCGCAAATTCACTGTCACCGCCTTTCATTGTGAAGAAAGTACGCAACAGAAGTAAAAGCAGCCAAGGGACTTAAGCAATGCCAGGCAAAAGTCAAGGGAGTTAACAACCCCGCCTGAATCTCCCAATATCATCTCCTAACTGCTCAACAAGAGCCATGCAAAAAGCCTGTCTATTAACTGAAAATGTTGGAAAACACTGAGGGAGAAAGTCAGGAGAATGGACCATTAGCGGAAAAATTATGAGAAAGAAAGAAGAACTAGGTAGCAAAGAAAGGGAAAAAAAGGAAATGGGGGGGGGGGGGGGTCAAATGACAGCCCTGAGATTTGAAACAGCAGCATGGCACCAGACATCCCTGGCCTCCCTTGTGTGTGTGTGAGTTCATGGAGTGGGGGGGGTGTACAAGAAATACATTACGTTTATATATCGTTCTGGAGGTTTCATATATACAGTGTTGTTGTCTTGCACAGTGCAGTGTGCTCGCCCTTGTCAGTAAGATACCTACCAAGCTATAATGATGACTAGAACAGTGACTTGTAGACATAGCCCCAGGGGAATGGTTGGTTGCTATAAATGTACTTATCTGTTTCTTCCACAAAGCACCTTTCATTCACACAGCTACATGGGGCAATGTTTGTTGCTATAAACGCATTCATATTTCTTTCAAAAAGCACCTGTTGTACAGACAGCCCCAGAGGCAATCTTTGTTGCTATAAATGTATTCATGTTTCTTCCAAAAAGCACCTGTTGTACACACAGCCCCAGAGGTGATGTTTGTTGCACTAACTTACTTGTCTGTTTCTGCCCTCCAAAAGGCACCTGTTGTACATGTAGCCCCAGAGGTGATGTTTGTTGCACTAACTTACTCGTCTGTTTCTGCCCTCCAAAAAGCGCCTGTTGTACACGTAACCCCAGGGGGCGATGGCGATGCAGCGGAGCAAGTGCGTCATGCGATCGTTGTTCCACTGGAAGGCCTGCCCCTCTTGCACTGCCTGCCCCACGGCCTTCATGACACCCATGTTGAAACCAGATGTGATCAGCCAAGCATTGGTTGTCTTGGCAGCCTGCACACAAGGAGGCACAGCAAGTGTTACCTTTGTTTCCACCTCTCCCCACCCCCACAAGCCATGCAAGGCACAACCAGACATGCTGTGTCAGCATGGAGAGAATGCTGCACATAAAAATTATACCAGATAATAATAACAGTAAAATGTTACACCTCTATTAAAAAATAACAGTAACATATTGCCCACTTGTTAACAAATAACAGTAAAATATTGGCATTTCTTGACAAATAACAGTAAAATATTTCCCAACTATTAACATCTGCAAGACTGATAGCTCCCCGTTCATTTCCCCAAAATGCTGTTGCTGCTCGTCCCAGGGGTAATGCCGGAGATAAACGTGATGAACAAACAATAATCATAGCAATGAATATGTATCTGAGCGGAAACATGTGATGAACTAATAATAATCATAGCAATGAATATGTATCTGAGCAGAAACATGTGATGAACTAATAATAATCATAGCAATGAATATGTATCTGAGCGCCTCTCCTCCTGTGAACACAAGGCACTGTCACTTGAAGTAAACTGGATAAAAACTAGTAATCTAGCACGCATAGATCAGTTGAAGCATCGTTCACTCAAATCTCTGCACCCCCCCCCCCCTCCCCTGATCTCTCCTTTGAACACATATGTGTACACACATGCACGCTCTCACACACACACACACACACACACACACACACACACACACACACACACACACACACACACACACACACACACACACTCACTCACACACACACACACATGTATATTTCAAGTAGGTAGGTCCAGCCAAATTTTGAAAAGCAAGCAATGCATTCCATTAATATGTGATATTAAAGAGGGTCACAAGGCAAGTACACAAACCAACTTTCATTAATTTATCTATAATATTTTTTGAGATATCACCCTTCAAATAGTCATCATTTTAGGCATTTTATGCGCATTTTACAAAATGCCATGTTTGTATGGCTCTAGCATAAAAAGTATTGGTCACACATCCACCCAGCTTGTTTTACACAGTGTCTGCACAACATAGACTAAACACAATTTTTTCAGTAGTCATCCTTACTCAAATTTTGGAGATGCAGAGTGCCAAAAATGGAAAAATCACTAATTCTGACATTGTCCAATCACCAATCTTTGGTACCATGACAAGATCAAACATAACATGGGAATGGAAAGAGGTACAACCATAATTCTGGTATCAGCTGATTCAGCATTAATTAGACAATACAAATTCACAAGTCTGAAGAAGTGCAAGCTAAATTTTACCTACAAAGGCAAGTTTCCATGATAAAAAAGGGTGCAAATATACCGTGAATCTTTGATGGCAATAGCATTAAAGCAAATCAAACTCTGCAATGGAAAGAGATACAGCCATGGTTCTGGTATCTGCAGATTCAGCATTAATCAGAGAAGGGAAATGCACAGCATATGGAAATTTAGGCAAATTATAGATATATGTAGACTTGTTTGAATGAGGAAAAGAAGTTAAAAACTGCAGTCCAAGTGTGGCCTCGTGGTAGATGTTGAGGCCTGCCTCACTTTCTAGGACCAATTCTCTCCTCAAGATGATGAAACTGATCATCCTCTGAAATCATTAACAAAGAAATATATAAACAAACATGTAAAAAAAGATTTATTTCAACATAAACAGCACACTAACACTTAATACTCACCAATTAAATACACTTAATACTCACCGATTAAATCATCAATTCTGAAGTTTAGTTGTAAATAACACTTACTTGACTTTGTGTGAATCATGCAGTAATCACTTGAGAAATAAATAAATCAGAAAGGTACAAACAGAAGGAATCAGACAAGAATCAATTTTCAGGTATCTGACTACTACTACCAGTCTCAGCTATTGAAACAATCCCAGAAGCAAAAACCCGACTGTAGTCACTCTTGCCATTATTTAACAATGCTTAAAAACAAAAAACTTCCCTACTTTAGTTTAGATAAAAGACCTGGATTATTAAGGAAAAGTAAACTAACAAAAATTGGAGTCCCACATCAATGACATTAAAAAATTTACATGCTCAAAACTGTATTTAACATTGCTCTGTGAGTATTTTATTTTCCCCACCCCCTACCACCCCTACATTTGATGTGGCTCTTGAAGTGTGTGTGTGTGTGTGTGTGTGTGTGTGTGTGTGTGTGTGTGTGTGTGTGTGTGTGTGTGTGTGTGTGTGTGTGTGTGTGTGCGTGTGTGTGATTATTTCTTTCATTTTGTTCAGTCTTTCTTATTGACTTTATAGTTACTTCTGTCTTGTTACCATAGTCTTGTCTTGTCAATCATGCTTGCAAAATGTTAAACAAAACCCAAAAAACTTGTCATTATTACTCTCTTCTTTTTTTACCACCCCCCACCCCCTTGTAATTATTATTATATGCAAAGACTGAAAGAATCATGTAATTTTTTTGCCAGTGTGCCATGAGCACAAAAGGTAGAAGAGAAAGAAGGGGGGAAAAAAGAAATAAATTCTTCAGAAGCAAATACAATTCCAAACTCTCAATATAACATTAATTTTGGCTGATGGCTCGCTTTTATTTTGTTTTTGTCTAGATGAGCAGATCTACTATATAAAAAAAATATGGGTCGTTACTGCATCGTCTGCTAGCTAAATCAGAGTTATTGTCCTTGACAAGAACAACAAATATATATTTTTTAAATCATTCACTTGCTAAATTTCCTTTTTAAAAAAATCACTGTTGAGAACATACATCATACATCACGTTTTTGTCAATTCGGATTTACGGGGAAAGAAATTACTACTTTTACAGCGGTTTGCATTTCGGAGGAACTAATGAGAAGATAACTCTGTAATGTTGTTCAAACTACAACCAGACCACAACGAATCTGCTTCAATTGCATCCAAAGAGATGTAAACAGCACAAAAATACAGTTATGGTTGTGTTGGAAACTTACTTAGTTATCACTAAAATAAAAAACTTACCATGGTTTCTTTCCAGTTCCTCCACGGTGAGCATCTTTCGCGCCTCTCGCGTAGTCGCAGACTTTAGCGATCGCGCAACTCGAGCAGGCAACAAAATCAATGGGGTCTCCAATTTCCGTTGCACAGGAACTTTTACAAGAACTCGCTTCCGTATCAAACGATACACTGTTTTAAAGAGCGAAAATACATCTTTCCAGTGATACCAAATTCAATATGGTGCATTCAAACTTTCTTGGTGTAAGTTTAAGGTAAAAATGAACGTTTTTTTTTACTCAATTTTTGCTGCAGTCGAAAACGAAGAATGTTAACGAATTTTATAATGGATAAATCTACAGGAATTCCTCTTTCAAAAAAGTATAACTTCATGTCTGTACGTTTTTCTTGTAAAAGTTCCCAACGGTTTTCCGAACGCAACCGTTTTCCGACCTCGCTCATCTGGCTTTCGACGTCAGAACCACGCTCGGTTTCCAACCACTTGGTGTGTTCATTAAAACTTCTTCCAAATTCACAATACATCATTCACGCACAAAATAATGGCATCAACAGGTCGTAAAGAGATCGTTTTTTGCGTGACAGTAGTTTTTATTGACAAACTGCACAGAACAAGGCAGATATGACAAGTTGAAAATGAGCAATATTTGCCTCCCGACGACCATGTTACCCAGCGCTAAAGAGAGGCTGGTCCTACCTATTTCAAGTCATAAACAAGGAAGCCAACCCTGCATGTGTCAAGCCACGGTCAAGGTAGCCAACCTGTATGTGTGAAGCCATACTGGATGCCAACCCTGTATTAAGCAACAGACAAGTAAGCCAACCCTGCATGTGTCAAGCAATTGACAAGGAAGCCAACCCTGCATGTGTCAAGCCATAGACAAGGAAGCCAACCCTGCATGTGTCAAGCCATAGACAAGGAAGCCAACACTGTATGTGTCAAGCCACGGTCAAGGTAGCCAACCTGTATGTGTGAAGCCATGTTGGATGCCAACCCTGTGTCAAGCAACAGACAAGTAAGCCAACCCTGCATGTGTCAAGCAATTGACAAGGAAGCCAACCCTGCATGTGTCAAGCCATAGACAAGGAAGCCAACCCTGCATGTGTCAAGCCATAGACAAGGAAGCCAACCTTGATGAGTCCGTTGGAGAAGGTGTCTCTCATCTCTCCATCCAGTCGGAAGTTCTTGGCTCCTCCCACCACTGAGATGACCAGGTTGGGAGGCCTGGGCTCCATGATGCGCCAGAATTCTTGCATGAATTCCAGACACGAGTCCACGCTGTCTTTGTTGCTCAAACGCAGGTACTAAAAAGACAATGATAAGTAGACAAAATGATCAAGTATGTGTCTGGAGATCTGTCAGTGGCAATGCATAGGCTCCAATCAGAGCCAATGACTCCACAGTTCATACATAAAGCCCAAAGTCAAAACAAGCCAGAAAGGTCCTTGAATGGAGTTCACAAACCAAGACAATGAGACATGTTCACAAAACCAAGACAATGAGACATGTTCACAAACCAAGACAATGATGTTCACAAACCAAGACAATAACATGTGTTCACAAAAAAAGACAATGATGATCACAAACCAAGACAATGATGTTCACAAACCAAGACAATGATGTTCACAAACCAAGACACTGATGTTTACAAACTGAGACACTGCTGTTCACAAATCAAGACAATGATACATGTTCACAAATCAAGACACTGATGTTCATAAACCAAGACATTGATGTTCACAAACTGAGACAGTGATGTTCACAAACCACATTGCATGCATGCGTGCGTGTGCACATGCACATACAGATCAGTGTCATACATGTTTAAATTCATTGCAGTTTGTTTGTTATTGTTGTTGTTTTGTGTGAGTTTCTGTGTGTTTTTCTTCTCATTTTTGGTGTGTGTGTGTGTGTGTGTGTGTGTGTGTGTGTGTGTGTGTGTGTGGTGTGTGTGTGTGTGTGTGTGTGTGTGTGTGTGTGTGTGTGTGTGTGTGTGTGTGTGTATGTGTTGTGTGGTGTGTGGTGTGTGTGTGTGTGTGTGTGTGTGTGTGTGTGTGTGTGTGTGTGTGTGTGCGAGTGTGTATTTTACTTTATGTACATTGTTTTGGTAGGACTGTACTCTACATGTGTATAGAATATTGTATTTGAGTCAATATGTATCATGTGAGCACTCAGGGGACTGATGAGTGCATGATAAATGTACATTATTATTATGTTCACAGACCAAGATGTTGATGAATAAAGACAAGCAGTACCCACCTTGGCTGGCTTCTTGCCTCCACTGGTCTCCACATTGAAGTTCATTTTACCATAGGTCCATGAAGGCTTTTCCACTAAGTATTCTTCAGCATTCCATTCCACCATGGGAATCACATCTGGCGGCTTGCCTGTTGGCTCTCTCACAAGTTGCAAGAAATCTGCAGGCAGAAGAAATAGAAATAAGGGGAATCTATGACTCTGCTTCTTTGTAGGATGATAGGAGTAGGGCAGGCAGAAGAAACAAGTAGTCTAGAATCCATTCCCCACCCCCACCCCACCCCACATGCTTTGTGTGACAATAGGACATGGGCAGGCAGAAGAAACAAGAAGTCTAGAATCCATCCCCCCCACCCCCCCACCCCCACCCCCACATGTTTTGTGTGACAATAGGACATGGGCAGGCTGAAGAAAACAGAAACAAGAAGAAGTCTAGAATCCATGCCCCCCCCCCCCCCCCACCCCCCCACCCTTTGTGTGACAATAGGACACAGGCAGGACATGGAGCCGCTATTCTTGCATGAAAACACATCTGATCAAGTGTCCTGGAATATGCCTCCATTATCCAGGGTCATTCATTATAGCATGCATGCGTGCGTGCATGTGTGCATGTGTGTGTGTGCTGTTTCCACACCTTCATGTACATATCTCTCCAGTGTGCCTGGCTCTTTGACTGAGCGTCCCCAGACATGCAGTGACAGGACCTCTCCACACTGACACCTGTCAGCAAGTAAACACAGCACCGCACTCAATGACATGTTCCTTCCAACAACACTCAAAGTTTCAGGAGTCCTACCCTCCCCCCACCTCCAAATTATTTCCCCCCAGAATTTACAGAAAGCAAAATCTCTGGTGACAGTTCAGGAGCTATTTGCCAACTCACACTTGTCAATGTGCATCTGCCACATTTAGTGCACTTTCACCCACCTCCAGCTTTTTAAAAATTGGCAAAACCTGTCCTTCATTGTATTAGGTCATACATATTGTCCCTTCAATGTACTGGGTCATACATACTGTCCTTCCAATGTACTGGTTTATACATACTGTCCCTTCAATGTACTGGGCCATACATACTGTCCCTTCAATGTATTGGGTCATACATATTGTCCCTTCAATGTATTAGGTCATACATATTGTCCCTTCAATGTATTGGGTCATACATATTTCCCTTCAATGTATTGGGTCATACATATTATCCCTACTGTATTGGGTAATCCATATTGTCCCTTCAATGTACTGGGTCATCCATATTGTCCCTTCAATGTATTGGGTCATCCATACTGCCCCTACTGTACTGGGTCATACATACTGTCCCTTCACTGTATTGGGTCATACATATTGTCCCTTCAATGTCATACATGTTATCCCTTCAATGCACTGTGTCATACACACTGTCCCTACTGTACTGGGTCATACATATTGCTCCTTCAGTGTACTGGGTCATACATACTGTCCCTCCTATACTGGGTCATATATATACTGTCCCTTCAATGTACTGGGTCATGCATACTGTCATAAGGGTCCTCAGCTACCAGTCTTTTTGTCAGCACACAAACTGGCTTGTAATAACAGTAAAACAACCACCATAAAGCACCTTAAACATATTCTGAATGCTTCACAAACAAAGAAACACACAAAATTAACAAAATTAATGTCTACAAGCCCAAAGAGCAAATTCGCAGACAGAGATAATCAAATTTTATTTTTATTTTTTCTCCAGTCTGAAAATGGGGCAATCATCAAACCTTGTATATGTTATATGAAGCCCCACATTGTTTATCGTCATAGAGAATTTAAACATCATTTCATGAACCATCAATGTGAATGTTTTTCATTGCTACACAATTGTTTCTTGCTGCAATAATGTCATCATGTCCTAAACTGTAGCATACTCATACACAATTTAAACAAACTTCAGACTTTGTCCTGAAAATATCACTTTCAGTTTCATTTTTCTGGCACTGGTGTGACCTTGAAATTCAAAGAAGGTCACTGAAACTGGCATGAAAGTGTAAAACTCACAGATGTTATCACTATGCACAGTTTGAAAGGTCTTGTTTAAATAATCTTGGAAAAGAGCCAACATTAATCACATCCAAAAATGCATCAGTTGTCCCTTTAAAGTTTTAAATGCACTACATCGCCATTCAAAGCATTTTGTCCATGATCTTGTCCATGATCTTGTCCATGATCTTGTCCATGTATCATGTGCAGCAAATATATGCTGGTAAAACTTGATCACATAACAAGTCACCCAGCAAAACATAGCTTGCAATTTCAAATTGCTGACACCTGTGTGATCTTGAGGTTATGTCACCATCACCAAAACTGCTATGAAAAAAGCATTCACAGTGGACGTTTTCATTACGCAAAGCCTGAAAGACTTTGCCTCCAGTAATGTCTTGCCTGAGCAAAGAGCCAGCCTGAAGGTCACCATACACAAGTGGACAGCCTCAGTGATCACAGAAGACTCAGTTTTGTTAGGACAGTCAAATACGTTTGCATAACTGCAGGACTGATGGTGGCATTTGATTCACTTTCTGTTCACATACTGACAATCACAGCGAAGATAATCACATACTGACAATCACAGCGAAGATAATCACATACTGACAATCACAGCGAAGATAATCACATACTGACAATCACAGTGAAGATAATCACATACTGACAATCACAGCGAAGATAATCACATACTGACAATCACAACAAAGATAATCACATACTAACAATCACAACAAAGATAATCAGCCATCAGGCATGTGATCAGTTCACAGCAGTCAAGTAGGTCACCCAGTCAGAGGCAGATACACGTTGGGTTTCTACTCCTAGTCCTAGGCTGTAAACTGCAAAGGAAGCACTATGAAACCAGGCCTAAAACATGTCACACTCACTTCAATAAATTGTTGCACTTCACTTTCTGATTTGGTTTTGGAACAAACTTCATGCATTCCTTCTGATGAAAGTTTCTCTCCACATACTGAGACATGGCCGCCAAGAACTGTAACACGCAGAATGAAAATGTTCACACAATGTTAAACAATCATCCAAAGTGCATCAAAACTAGTAGTCAAAACAACCACACAAAATGATCAATTTTGTGCCTTTCTGGTTCATGCCTGTTTCAGGCTACACAGTTGTGCCTGCACTAATCGAAGCAACAGAAAATAGTTGCTACGTGCCAGTATACTAATGCAAAACAAAAACAGAAAGTCTACTGCCTGAAACAAAACAAAACAGGTGTGTGTGTACTGATCAAAACAAAACAAAACAGGTGTGTGTGTACTGATCAAAACAAAACATGGAAAGCTAGGTGCTATCAGAATCCCCTGAAAACAGGGGCATATCACCATAGGATTTCAGAGCCTCCAATAGACTGGAATATGCCAGTTTATACTGGTAAATGTTCCCCTTCTACCAGTAAAAAATAAAGACAGTGCTTTGTGTGACTTGCTAAAGATACTCTGTACCCTGGGTCCAGAAACTAGCGGAAGTTCCCGCTAAACAAGAACACATCTGGTGTTGATCAGCAAGCAAAACAATGAACACTCACTGTCACACCAGACACTGTACGTGTCACATGCTAGAAGTGAAATTAATACAAACTTTTACTGCTAGCACCACCCTCCCCTCCTTCAAGGAGTACAATAACATCTGGATGACAGATTTTTCATGGCACAGGCATGAAAATGGCATGTCTGGCGTCTCAGCGCAACCTTCATTTTTGCAGACTGTGACTGTGTTGTTCACGTTTTCTGTTTTCAGACTCAGCCCACAGACCTTTACCTGTTCATGTTTTCTGTTTTCAGACTCAGCCCACAGACCTTTACCTGTTCATGTTTTCTGTCTTCAGACTCAGCCTCATGTTCTGTGTCAAGACGCGACAGTCCTATCCGTTTCCTCATCCCTGACCAGTAGGCCTGCTCCAGGGATGAAGAGTGTTCAGTCCTGTTCTTGCTTCCAGCATTCTTCACCCGTGCCATGTTCACACCGCCATATACAGTGGAACTGACAGCTGCTGATGCTCCTGCTGGGTCCATTTCATCAAGGGGGTGAACTCGCCAGCTGCCGGATGCCATGGATGCCAGGGTTCAAGTCCTTCAACCAGAACCTGTAAACTACAGTGGTATCCTGTCGGCTGGGGTTCCCAGCATTTGTGCTGTCATCCTGTCGGCTACATCAGTTGAAATACAGTCTGGAACAGCAGCAGTGAGCTGCACTTGCCATAGCTATGATGAACCTAGAGAAGAAAAACAAAAACAAAACTAATCTACATTTGTTATAATTAAATAACAGATGTGTTTTACTTTTAGCACATACTGTGCAGCTTTGTGGCAAATGTTGGGCTTCCGTTTTAATTCACACTGATTCCATCTAAACAAGCCTGAAAAGTATTTACATGATGAACATTTCCCTGGGAAGTTATACATGTACTCTTGGGAGAGCTTTTTTAACTATCAAAAATTATGATTGAATGCCAGCAGTCATACTGTTTGCAGGTATGTCAAACAAAATGTCACACATCAGATCTTACAGCATGATCATATCCACTGATGAAAATCAAATCTGAACATTGAAAACAAACATTATAGATTCTTGAAAGCCCATTGACTGGTTAATCATAAATTGAGTTGAAACTGGTTTCTCTGAAGCAATCTTTTCAAACACTAGCAACTGTTTTGTTTGGGCTATAAATACTACAACACATTTTACATGTGTCATAAGAATTGATGATAATGATGAGTTGATGCTTAATGTCTTCAGATGTCATTTGACATATTAGGGACAACTTGTCACCAATGCCGAAGCACGGTTCAATAAAAGCCACATACGTAAGGTGTATGCATGTTTAGCTGTAACCTGCCACCTGCACTTTTGGCAGAATGACCGGGATTTTTTACGTGCTACTGTGGTAACACGGGGGTGGAACAGATACCGAAATAAGAGTCAGCACAGAAAGTCGACCCTGGAGAAGAAAATTCTCCTGCCGTTCCAGCAGGGATTTGAACCCGCGACCTTTCAATCACGAGTCCGGCGCTCTAACCACTGAGCTATCCCCACCCCCCATAAGAATTGACAGCTGGTCAAATGTTTTATTTGTAAAATTTTGGGTAATATTTTCTGTGTGCTAAAAAGATTCATCTTTCCTGCCTTTATTCTGGTGGTAAACATCATTCTTTTCACCCATTTGGTTTTTCCAAAGTGCTGTGTGTACTTGGCAAGACTGTCCATTTTGGGAACCCCATTTCTGGTCCAAAAGTTGGCATTGCATTAAAAATCTTTTTAAGGTACTTCAGTCAAATGAACCCATGTTGGTAGTGGAACATCTTTGTCTCATACCTGCCAAGTTTCTAGACAGTGCCTGAGGACAGTGTTTTTAGAACAGATGCATTGGCTGTCAAACAGCACGACCCTCTATATTTGTCCCTTTCAGCACAAGGTCATATATCATTATGTGTGGTAACAGAACAAACAGTTTTAGATAAAAATGTAAAAAAGCCACGGAAAAAAAATCCCTCTCTCAGTCCAGAAAAGTGAACACATCTGCATGTAGTGAGGAGATCAACTTGCAAACTGTAGCAGATCATCTCTCTACACACACAGCTTGGTGATGACGGCTTGGGTTCAGCAGCTCCAGCCATCTGTCAGCATTGCTGCAGGCCTTACAATGCTCCACTAACTATATGATTATGAGCACAGCCAAGTATCTGGTGGCAGCCAAAGTCAGGGGTGAAATTGCATGTCACCAAAAATGGTGCCAGCAACTCTGTGGTAGGGTGAAAAGAGCCATATGTGCAGATAATCAGTCTGGCCGACCAGAGAGAGTGAAGTCATTCTGCTGCAACATCAGATGGGATGAAAGAAGGAAGGCAGAGAGAAAGAGAGCAGACTGACAGACAGGCACAGTCTTCAGAGCACTGACAGTCTGTGCATGTTTAAAAGTCTCTCACATAAGGCTTTTCAAAAATATCCAACATATATATATATATGGCTACTGTGAATCATGTGCTCACATGACACATATTAATGTAAACACAATATTCTATACACATGTCCTACTAAAGCAATTTACATGAAGTATTATTTTGAAACAAAAAGAAAAGTGCAATTAATTCAAGCCATTTACACACACACACACACACACACACACACACACACACACACACACACACACACACACACACACACACACAGCCTGGAAAACAGTTGCTGCCAACATTAAACAGATTAGGTGTATATATATATATGATTAATGATGGGCCATGATACTGACAAATCAAAACAGAATACAATGGATCTGGCATAGCACTCATGCATGCATCCCTTCTAGATAAACACCATGAACAGAAACTATACAGCACAAGGTAAGTAACGAAAACAAGCCAGGTCAGTACACACCGCACAAGGTAAGTAACGAAAACAAGCCAGGTCAGTACACACCGCACAAGGTAAGTAACGAAAACAAGCCAGGTCAGTACACACCGCACAAGAATGATGTTGGCTATAACATACGCCAAAATTAGTCTTAGCAGGCAAAAGGCCGAAAAGCCTACGAGCCACACACTGATTATATGCTGACCATGCGACTTAGCAGGCAAAAGGCCGAAAAGCCTACGAGCCGTAAACTAATATATATGTGCTGACCAGTAGTAGCCTACAGGTGCTTTGCGTGGTAGGTATAATTTATAAATGAACATGGCTCGTCAGTCAGAAGGCTGGCTAATTAACTTCAACATCAGCACCTATCAACGTAGTATTTGCGAAAACTGCGGTATAATCACCCTTGGATAGGTATCCGTACGAAATTCCACGATCGCGCTCAGGCCGGGTCAGAAGAAAACAGCGACGGTGTTACAGGAAGTTTACTTTGCTGCTATGGCCCTCAACACGCACTTCCGGGCTGTCCCAGCCTGTCGAACCGGCCCCTCAGAGAAGATTAGCGTCACCCACAAACTCAAAGCCAAGCTCCAAGCACTGGTTTACGACATCCTTCCTTCAACCACTGCCGTATTTAGTTTTACGCCATCGGGTCCAGAAAACTGTCAGCTAACGAGCAGTTTTATTGCTGGTGCTCAAACAGTAGTAACTTTGTTACAAACTCAAATCAGTCATATCAGACGTTTATTCCGAGTTGGAAGTTTATGCACTCTTTATCTCCGCGCAGCTGTCCAGCGACACAGCGACACGGTCAGCGCCCTCGGCGAAAGCTTCGGGTATTAATATGACTGTAGAAGCACCTCTGGTGGTAAACCACTCTGGTGGTAAACAGTGTAGCGTCAGGTATAGATTCCCCCCTCCCCCTCCGGCCCAGCGCACAGGCATTAACACCTTAGATAATTATTATGCTCTCATAAATTATTTGTTTATCCAAAATCAGCACTGTTAACTTGTACATCCGTTGCGCTCCCATAAATTATTTATTTAAAATCAGCACTATTAACTGTACATCCATTGCGCTACCATAAATTATTTATTTAAAATCAGCACTATTAACTGTACATCCATTGCGCTCTCGTAAAGTATTGGTTTATTTAAAATCAGCACTATTAACTGTACATCCATTGCGCTCCTATAAATTATTTGTTTATTCATGTTTGTGTTAGCTTCAAGTTTCGCCCTCGGTTGACTGGGCGTGAAAAGTTGATCACGTTTCCACCCAAATTCCAAGCACTGGTTTACGACTTCCTTCAACCGCTGCCGTATTTAGTTACGCCACAGGTTTCAGAAAACTGTCAGCTAACGAGCTGTTTTTTGTTGGTGCTCGAACAGTAGTAAGTTTGTTACAATCAACTGAAATGAAACAAGGCGTGTCTTTTATAGTCGCCAACAAGGTTTACACCAGCACAAACAAAACCGCAGTCGTTTGAATCGAGCCGGTACTTCTTCCTTTGTTTCTTTTTTACGGCCCGGGGTGGATGCGTCTCGTGTTTACGTGCGTGCCTGGGCGCTAGGTTGCTTCTACAGTGATATTAGTACCCGAACCTTTCGGAAGGCGCTGACCGCGTCGGTGGACAGCTGCGCGGAGATAAAGGTCGCACGTTTTGTCACTAACGAGGTAGTGACAAATCGTGCAGGCATTGCACCTTTTTTCTCTCACTTGAATATCAGTACATGTGATATTGTGTCTGTTACTTGTGAGTGTGTGTGTGTGCGTGTGTGCGTGCGTGCGTGCATCAAAGAGAGAGAGAAGGAAAGAGAGAAAGTCAGACAGAGAGAGAGAGATTTGATTGATTGATTGATTGATTGAACCTTATTTCTCAACGATGAAGATATTAGCACAAAGGCCGAATCACATATATGCCGTTGCTACAGTACGACTAAAACTTAAGACATTCACAGTGAAATATTATGATAGAAGGATATAGACAAATACAGTATCAATAAGAAGCACACATATAAAATTAGACAGCGAATGCAACGGAAATGAAAAAGACAGCAGTTAAAAACAACTGGAGCGAAAAAGTCAAAAATTAAATTAAACAAATATATATATATTTTTTTAAATGGGGGAATTTACAGAGAGAGCAGGGGAAGGGGAGGGATAAAATTAAGCTTAAGAAAACGACAATAACGACAAAGAAAAGGAATCGGATACTAATGTGGGGGAGCGGTGTGGGGTGGTGAGTTGAGGGAAAGCAGGTTGGAAGCATGGATGAAGAGTCACAAGTCAGAGGTTGCTATAACATAACTTTTATTTATACACTAACCAACCAGGAAACAGTGTAGGCCCTCCCCTGAGATGAACACCGGCCGCAACAGTAAACAAACAACCTGCCTCTGCAGGGACACTGGGGGAAAAGGGACGCTGCCGATGATGATGAATTGATGCTTAATGTCCTCAGATGTCAGTTGACATATTAGGGACAAGTTGTGACCAATGCCGAAGCACGGTTCAGTAATTCTTTACATCCACGGAAACCAGAAGGCTTGTTAGGACGGACAGCCCAGGACGGCCACCTCGACTCTCACAAAAAAATGAACTACAGCGAGCGAGATGACTCATCTTTGTGTTTATAATCTTTGCGTCCATTGCGACCGTACGTACCGTTGTGGACGGGGAGCCCAGGACAATAATGAAACACCAAAACGGCTCTCATCGCTGCCCATCTTCATGCAGATAAGAATCACTCTGGTGGTAAACAGTGTAGCGTCAGGTATAGATTCCCCCCTCCCCCTCCGGCCCAGCGCACAGGCTTTAACACCTTAGATAATTGGGGCCATAAAACTAACCCCAGTCAAAAAGGAAATGGATCGCAAAGAAAGGAATGGGGGCGGGGATAGCTCAGTGGTTAGCGCCGGACTCGTGACTGAAAGGTCGCGGGTTCGAATCCCTGCAGGAGCGGCGGGAGAATTTTCTTCTCCAGGGTCGACTATCTGTGCTGACTCTTATTTCGGTATCCGTTCCACCCCCGTGTTACCGCAGTAGCACGTAAAAGATCCCGGTCATTCTGCCAAGTGCAGGTGGCAGGTTACAGTTAAACACGCATACACCTTACGTATGTGGCTGTGCATGAAGTGACATGGTGCATGGTTGTATGGTGTACACAGAACTTGCGCCGAAACGGCTGCAGTTTCATGTGGCACCAGCCATGCCAGCGCTGTAAGTACACCACTTCGGTGGATATTCAAAAACGCGCTATAAAAACTGAGCTAGTCACTCATGTAGCACCACATGCGAGCGCAGTGAGTCTGCTCAAGAGAGCGGAGAATAGCGCTATATAAGCGATCATCAATCAATCAAAACCAGAATGACTCCTGCATTAAGATGGGCAAATGGCGACGAGAGCCGTTTTAATGTTTCCTTACAGGATCACCGGCAGAGCTCAGGAGCTGTGTCACGTGAAAGTCGAGGCGGTGGACGTCCTGGGCTTCCGTCCCTAATAAGCCTACGGTTTCTGTGGACGTAAAGCAACACCTGCTTCAACTTCAACAACGACAGGATCACAGAAGGGTTGTGAGAGACAGGACCGAGCTAAGCTGGTTAGCGTGTTGCCACGGGGACCACCCGCGCGACACTGACGACGGTCGGTCAGTCGGCCGCCGGGACTGACGTAGTGGCTAGTCAGTCAGTAATTTGGTCTTTCAGCTTGCTTCTTTCACTTTTATTTCTTTTTAATGTGAACCTAGACATTTTTGACACGTCCATTGTGGATATTTGCTATGCATGTCGTCTTAACGCCTCTTCATTTCCTCTGTTAAAGCCTAAACTAGCCCACCCCTAAGATGACTGACATTTGTTAGTAATAAAGATTACCCATAGCAGAAACAAGCAGCGACGCCGTAGGCCGGGTGGCCGAGAGCTGGGGGGGGGCTGCGACACCAACCACATTGCCGGTTGTATATATACAAACCCAGCGACCACGGTTCCGGAGCTGGACTAAAGTTAACTAAGCCAAAGAAGGAACCACACTTTAGAGTTGTTCGCTTAACTTGGGTCTCATGCGTGTGTTTCGGCTTTACCTGTCAGTGTGTACGTGTATGTGTGTGTTCATTCATGATCAACACGTGATCAAATATGAAGACCTATAAATTTCACTTTTCAGATGTTAACGTTTGCCATTTCTACGCCTTTGGTATTTGGTGAATTCCCCCCCCCCCCCCCCCCCCCCCATATATTCGCGCAGATATAATAATCATGGTTGACCGGGCATAACAAGAAAAAACGCACACAAAAACAACAACAACCGATTCTCAATCTCTCCAGAGAGACA
>OY757542.1:35193433-35251631 GCA_963584105.1 Alviniconcha strummeri
CTTGGTGCTAAAGCACTTAAGGTTAAACTGAATTTTGACATTCTTTAGAGAGAGAGAGAGAGAATTGAAAGTGTGTCTAAGGGAAAGAACTAGATCTAGCTGTGCAGGAGTAAGTAAGTCAGTAATTTGGTGTTTACGACCAGTCACCCATTAGAGTTATCTCAGGGCATTAGCTGCACAGGAGAGTAAGTCACTCTTTTTGATGAACAAGATCTAATAGGTTGTGTGCTTTTACAGCTAGTGGGTAAACAATACTCTTTAAAAGCTGTTTGCACACTAAAAAAGAAAAACAGAGAAGAAGAAGAAACTATTTCAACTTGGGTGTGATTCAGTTCTTTGTGCTAGGTTGAATCAGTCCTATACTAAGCTATAGGATTAGGAATGCCCTGAAAACAGGGATATATCACCATAGCAAAGGAAATGAATCTGGAAAGGTCTGATTTTGTTTTCTGATTATCAGCCAGACTGGTTTCACTCAAGGAGAGCTCCTTGGCGGCTCAGCGATGATCATGACCAGAGAGAACAAAATCGGACCTTTCCAAGTCAGTTCCTTGAACACTAAGAATTAAATTGGACCAGAAAGGGCCTTATGCTCCCAAGTAGATTCTCTCTGAAGGGGTAGTTGTTGTTTTTATTTCTCTTTTTTCTTTCGTTTGTGTGCAAACAGCTTTTAAAGGGTATGGTTTACCCACTAGCTGTAAAAGTGCACAATGCACTAGATCTAATTCATCAGAAAGAGTGTGTTAGTTAAACTGTTAGTGTTAATGTTATGCTCTGGTGCAGCTAGGTCTAGTTCTTTCCCTTTTGTATGCAGACTTCCTGTAGTCCCTGTCAGAGTTTGGTGGATTATGATAACACTAAAATAACCTAGCATGCACATAAACATTCACTTTAAAATGTATGGGGGGGTGGGGGGGGGGGGATGTGTGAACAAAATCACATACATCATCTGAGCATGGCTTTTCATGGTTTGGCATTTATGTATTTCAGGAAAATATATATATTAAGTTATTATATATGCATTTTCAGATTCAACAAAGACGTTAAACTTTAGATCTTCTTTCTAAGTTTTGGGAAATTATTTGAGATCTGACATATTCCATGACAAAAAAACTCAAAGGAATCATTTAACTGTGTGTGTGTGTGTGTGTGTGTGTGTGTGTGTGTGTGTGTGTGTTGTGTTTCAGCTGCTTTAGAGACTTTGGGTCCTGAAGTCATGGCAACAATTGAGAAGTTGGTGAAGGCTTTTGAAGGCCTGAAAGTCTTCCAGCCTGGAGGGGCCGGCACTGATGACACTTCAAAGTAAGATCCCCCCACCCTCTTTTCTATGTCTGAGTCAGTGAGTGTCGCTCTCACAACAGTCACCTGCAGTGTGTAAATTTTCCATATCTATATTATATGAGCCTGTGACAAAAGATGATACAGCATAGCGCTTGTCTGTTTGTGTAGTCATATTTCTTTGTACTACACACAGACACACACAGACACATGTATGATATACATATTATATATTATATATGACTTAGTGCCAAAAGGTGTGCATGAAAACAGGACAAAGGGGGTAGAAAATAAAGTTGATGATACATTGAAACTAGTTGTGATTTAGAATGTGCACAGTGCTAGGAAAGACTCTTAAAAGCAAAAGATAAAAACTTGTGCACTTTTGAAGATATTTGCTGATAAAGGTCATGAAAGGCCGCATTTGTACATCAGATATTACAACATGCATAGTTCATTGTGTCTTCAGTTTTGCACAAGTATGCACAAAATTAAGTCATACTATTAGTGCACATCTCCCCTACTATGTTTTGTGCCCAATTTTGTACTCTCATGTAATTTAACACATGGTTGTGACATGTTGATTGTTGTAATATCTGATGGGTGACATAAACCCATAACTCAACATTTTTTATATAACAAGTAACACACCCTTTCATGCAATATACTATAATCAGCCATACAAGTGCATGCAAAAACACAGTGAGAAGATTTTTTCTCAGTTTGCATTTAATAAAGTCATACAAATTAAATGACACAAATTTCTGTATTACATCAGTATTATAACAAATAACATTTCCCCAATTTTTAGCATAGAAAACATTCTCTTTGCTTAGATCAGTCTAAAAAACAACAAATCAGAATGACCCAATTTTATCAAGGTAATTTACATTAACAATTAGGTCCAGACCCCCCCCCCCCCCCCCCCCCCCCCCCTCCCCCCCCCCCCCCCCCCCCCCAGCTCTTCAAGATGTGGATTATCTGCGGCCAGCCTCTCTCTGTACCGTCTGCAACTGTATGTGTTTGATGTTTTCTTCCTTGCTGTACCACTTGGCTCAGGAGTACACTCAGTTCCGCATACCCTGGTCATGTCAATGAATTTGAAATGTTATGAATCTGAAATTATTAACCCAATAACCAGCAACTGTCCCAATACTGATATGTTCAGTACAAACATGTCAAACCTACACACCATGACCTCTACACAAATCAGTACTCAGTAATTAGTATTAGTATTACTAACATCTGCTGGGCTTAATTAAAATTTAAAAGTTTAATGTTTTACCTCACGTTACAACAACTGTTGTGTGGCAAACATGACATCTGACATAACTTTCAGGGCGAAAATTACTTCCAGAAAAAAACTGGAACTTTGTCACTCTCACTCAGTTAACAAAATATTCTCACAACACCACTTAACAATTTGCAAAAAGCATGCATTTATAACTGACAAGTTTTTTATGAAATTGAGTACACATTCAGAATCAACAGTTGCATGTAAGATTTACAAGATATTGCCTTGTTGTAATGAAATTCTTCACACTGTACTTGCTAAGCATTAAAAAAAATGGGTTTCAAATCTTTGGTGTGGAAGATGCCACTTTTTACAGTACTTTTATTTCGCACACCCAAATCGGCGGAAAACTTGAAAATAATCTCAATAAACTCCTGAAAAAGCGCACAGTGCATGTTCTACATCAGATTCATGTATGTATGTCAGACCGCTGAAGGAGACTACAACACACCTTTCGATGTTTCCAAACAAAGACACACCATGAAGCTGGGAGGAATGAAGGCATTCAGGAAAGGGCACGTGATGTGCTGGATGTTGTCGATAAAAAAGAGACTGCTTTCTCATTTGCTTTGTACAAAATATTAGATATCTTGTAGGGAGGTCAGATGTTACAACAGTATGAAATAATTGGGAAATATTCTTCAGATTTCATGCAAAACTTCGCTGGAAAAAATGAGTATCACTGTGTAGTGCAAATGCATGGATCGGAACACATGCGACATTTCCAGTGATTCCGAAGCGATGCTGTCATTTTTTGGTTATTCAAAGTTTTCAGTTCAAGTTTGCAACACATCAGACATCTGACATACCGACCTCAGTGATTGTTTCTCCATGTTCTTTTGATTTGTTTGTAAGCAAAGTGACGAAAATCACTCGGTACATGGATGTCCGTTTTGGGCGGGCATTTTTCGGTGCTTTTTCAGTGTGTGTTAACTGTATCTAGAAATCAACCACAACCTGGTTGCTGAAATTATCTGTACTGTATATTTGTTCATTCATGCAAGTACACAACACAACATTGCATGTGCACCTTTTGGCACTAAGTTATACAGATTCATGTGGTTCATAGCAAAAGCATTGATCTGGGATTGAACTCAGACTAGAGTTATGTTTTTTTCTGAATCAGTTTAAATGTTTTGGAGATTGTATCCAAACAAGAAAAATAAAGATGCAAAGCAATCTTTGACAAGCATTTCAGATTGATGAGGCAATATTTGATGTTTATGATATGCATGAAGTGAATTTGAAATGTTATAAGAATAATGAACTGTTTACACTGTCTCTTTATCAAGATTATGATGTATTCTGTTACAATATGCAGGAAAAAGGAACAGCCGCCAAGCAAGAAAGATAAGATTCTTCATTGCAATGCTGTGGCTGATTGTATTTGTGCTCCCAACATGAGGTGAGAGATTGTAACAAGATGGGAGAAGACATGGTTACAGGGTAAAAAATGGTAAACAGGGTTTAGGGTAAGACTAAGAAGAGACCTGGTTGTGAGGTGAGAATATGATGTGAGAGAAAGAGACATGGTTATGAGCTGAGACCTAACAGGGATAACTGTATGAAGGAAGTGTGGTTGCAAGATGAAAAATGGTAACAGTAGCTGGGGTGGGAAAATGAGACAATGTTACAAGGTGAGGAATTCAGGGAGAAAAGTGTGAAAATGGTCATGAAATCAGAATTTGTCAAGTTATGAGGTTAAACATAGAAACAGGGGTGAGAGAAAGAGACCTGGTTATGAGGTGAGAAACTGTAACAGTGGTGAGAGAAACTCAGAAAGAGACCTGGTTATGAGGTCAGAAACTGTAACAGTGGCAAGAGAAACTCAAAGAGACCTGGCTGTGAGGTCAGAAACTGCACTAATGGCAAGAGAAACTCAAAGTGACAAAGAGACCTGGTTATGAGGTGAGAAACTGTAACAGTGGTGAGAAAAACTCAGAGACCTGGTTATGAGGTGAGAAACTGCAATAGGGATGAAAGAAAGAGACCTGGTTATGAGGTCAGAAACTGTAACAGTGGTGAGAGAAAGAGACCTGCTTATGAGGTCAGAAACTGTAACAGTGGTGAGAGAAAGAGACATGCTTATGAGGTCAGAAACTGTAACAGTGGTGAGAGAAAGAGACCTGGTTATGAGGTCAGAAACTGTAACAGTGGTGAGAGAAAGAGACCTGCTTATGAGGTCAGAAACTGTAACAGTGGTGAGAGAAAGAGACCTGGTTATGAGGTCAGAAACTGTAACAGTGGTGAGAAAAAGAGACCTGGTTATGAGGTCAGATACTATAACAGTGGTGAGAGAAAGAGACCTGGTTATGAAGTGAAAAATGGTAACAGTGGTGAGAGAAAGAGACCTGGTTAGGAAGTAAAAAAGGAGAACTGGATGAGAGAAAGAGATGTGGTCACTGGTATGGCCTCAACGTTGCTTTTAGTTCCACAGTTTGAAAAGTAATCATACAGCCGTTAAATGCCCAGACTTGTTTGATACCCCCTTCACCACCGCCTGTGTGCAGCTTTGTATATATATATTAAAACTGTATTTTCACCACAGTGACTTTGGAAATGGCCACACTGTATCAAGCCAAGTGGCCAGGAAATAGAACAGCCAACATTCTATATCACTCCAGCCACAGCTGTGGAGACAAGTGGCCATGGAATTATCAGCAAACAGCCATTGGTCTAGAACTGTGTGGGCAGGTGGCCAGGAAATATTACCACTGACATTCTGTAACATTTCCAGCAATCGGCTTAGAAATACACTGACTTTAATGTAGATCATTTTTATTTCGTCTGTTTTTGCCAGTTTTTGGAATGTTTATATATGTGTGCTTATTTGAAATCAGATAACACCTTTGACTTTTTTTCTGTTTTGTTTTCTTTGCTGTCCATTAATTTGATCTTGTTTTGACATTGTGTACTTCTTGTTATTATTATATCAGATGCATTGTGTGTATTTCCTGTTATTGTTAAAACAGACCCATAAAGAGCCACTGTGGGTGCATTTGCAAAATAAAGCCTCACAGATGCATTTTGCTTGTATTTTCAGAACAGAGCCATACAGATACATTGTGCATTTTTAGACAGATGCATTGTGTATGTATTTTCAGAACAGACCTTGCAGATCTGTATGTACATTGTGTGTATACTTTCAGAGTAGACCATGCAGATGCATTGTGTATTTTTAGAGTAGACCCAGGCAGATGGATTGTGTGCTTTCAGAACAGTCCCTTGCAGATACATTGCGTGTGTATTTTCAGAGTAGACATATGCAATGCATTGTGTATATATTTTCAGAACAATTGCCGATTTCCCGAAGTTCCTGGGAATAGCAGTGGAAGCCTTCCTGACTTTGTGTGATGATGCTGAGGCAGATATTCGCATGGTAGCCGATGAGTGCCTCAACAGGACAATCAAGGTCTTATATTCTACGTCCTAAGTGTTACTGGCAGCTGGGGGGGGGGGGGGGGGGGGGCAGTCAGTTGTTGATCTGAGATACGTGACAATATAAAAGTGGTCTTTGTAGTGATATATATGTTATGGTTATGTTCATGGCAGTAACCTGAATCTTGGGACTGTCCACAGCACTGTAAGTGTAAACTCCCCATGGTAGCAGTATTTAATGAATGAGAGACAGGGCAAGGTGAGAAACAAAAGCCAGGATTTCACAGGTTGTTGTTGGCAAGATATCAGTTATGAACTCGAGGTGTGGCAGACTAGACATCATAGTTCAGATCTCACAGGTTGTGGCAGACATATTGTGATTAGGATCTCACAGCTTGTGAAAGTGTATGATAATTTGGATTTCACAGGTTGTGATAGGCAAGACATGTTAATTAGGACTTTACAGGTTGTGGCAGACATTATGATTAGAATCTCACAGCTTGTGAAAGACCGTGTATAATAATTTGGATTTCACAGGTTGTGGCAGACAAGATATAATTGGGATTTCACAGGTTGTGAAAGGCAAGACATCAGAATTAGGACTTTACTTGTCGTGGCAGACAAAATAGGATCTTACAGGTTTTATGGCATGTCATGTCATGCTGCAGACTGATTACTGGATGTTATTATGACATGACATGTCATGCTGCAGACTGTGATTACTGGATGTTATTGTGACATGTCATGCTGCAGACTGTGATTACTGGGTGTTATTATGGCATGCATGTCATAATATCACCCAGTACTCACAGTCTCCAGCATGACATGTCATAATATTACCCAGTAATCACAGTCTGCAGCATGTCATAATATCACCCAGTAATCACAGTCTCCAGCATGACATGACGTCATAAAAACACCCAGTAATCACAGTCTGTAGCATGACATGACATAATATCACCCAGTAATCACAGTCTCCAGCATGACATGTTATAATATCACCCAGTAATCACAGTGTAGACTGTGATCACTGGGTGTTATTATGGCATGTCATGCTGTAGACGGATCAGCGGGTGTTATGACATATCATGCTGTAGACTGATCAGCGGGTGTTATGACATGTCATGCTGTAGATTGTGATCAGTGGGTGTTATGTCAATTGTCATGCTGTAGACTGTGGTCACAGATCTGGTGTAGATGTAGGAGAGGCAAGAAGTGATCAGCAGGTGTTATTATGATGTGTCGTGCTGTAGACTGTGATCAGCGGGTGTTATGACATGTCATGTGTAATCTGTCATCACAGATCTGGTGTAGATATAGGAAAGGCAAGAAAAGCAGTTGGCTGTATACACAGTGGTTGTTGGGTATGACTGTGGTCACAGGTCTGGGGTAGTTGTAGAGGAGGCAAGAAGTGATCAATGGGTGTTATTATGATGTATCGTGCTGTAGACTGTGGTCACAGATCTGGGGTAGATGTAGGAGAGGCAAGAAGAGCAGTTGGCTGTATACACAGTGGTCATTGGGTGTGACTGTGTGCAGACACTACTGGAAACGAACTTGGGTCGCCTGCAGGTGGAGCTGTACAAGGAGATCAAGAAGAATGGGTCATCACGTTCTCTTCGCGCTGCCTTGTGGCGCTTTGCTGACATGTGTCACCTCATCAGACCACAGAAATGCAGGTGGGTTTAGTTCACAAGCTGTGCTACCTGTGTTTCTCTTCACCTTGGTATCTGAGGGCCACCTGAGATAGGGTAGAATACTGATGGTCAGGTTCTTGGTGTTTTGAGCAGAGTTCCCCCCCCCCCGGCCCACTCAGGTTTTGCACTGTGCTTTGAGCAGACTGTGTCCCTTCTTCACTCGGCTTCCAGCACAGACTGTGTCCCCGTCTCTTACTGTAATAGGCCCTACTTTATTCCTTCAGGATAATCTCTCATTGTAATAAGGACTTCTTTAATTCTAAACTGTAGTCTTTAACTGTAGCAAGAGTTCCTGCACAGACTGTGTCCCCATCTCGTACTGTAATAGGCCCTACTTTATTCCTTCAGGATAATCTCTCATTGTAATAAGGACTTCTTAATTCTAAACTGTAGTCTCTAACTCTAGTAAGGTGTGGGTGATTTCTTGACTGTGTTTTGTCTTGACCTCTCTTTCTGTAATAACTTAGAACCAGGTTGCTTTGTTTTGTTAACCTTGTCTTGCCTGATCTCTTTTACTGTAATAAAACATACTTTATTTCTTTACTGTTGTCTTGTACTGTAATAAGACATTGTTTCTTCTTTTTTTCACTCTGGTCTCTTACTGTAAAATGGCATATACTTTATTTTGTTGCCTCATTTTGGCATGACCACTTTGCTTGACTGGCATGACCTCTTTGTTTGACTAGCATGACCTCTTTGCTTGATGGACCTGACCTCTTTGCTTGACTGGCAAGACCTTGTTGCTTGACTAGCATGACCTCTTTGCTTGACGGACCTGACCTCTGCTTGACTGGCATGACCTCTTTGATTGATGGCCCTGACCTCTTTGCTTGACTGGCATGGCCTCTTTGTAAGACTGACCTTGCCTCTTTGTAAGACTGACCTGACCTCTTTGCTAGACTGGCATGAACTCTTTGTAAGACTGACCTGACCTCTGCTAGACTGGCATGACCTCTTTGTAAGACTGACCTGACCTCTTTGCTAGACTGGCATGACCTCTTTGTAAGACTGAACTGACCTCTTTGTAAGACTGACCTGACCTCTTTGCTAGACTGGCATGACCCCTTTGTAAGACTGCCCTGGTCTCTTTGTAAGACTGAACTGACCTCTTTGTGAGACATCTGACCTCTTTGCTTGACTGGCATGACCCCTTTGTAAGACTGCCCTGACCTCTTTGTAAGACTGAACTGACCTCTTTGCTTGACTGGCATGACTGTTTGACTGGCAGTACCTCCTTGTTAGACTAGCATGTCTGTGAGTATCATTCAACTAGTGGCCTAGCAGTGAGGCCATGCCTGCCAGTAAACGCTTCCCCCTCCCCCCTCCCCCCAACTACATAAGTGAGATCTTGCAAAACTTTGCTGGTGGTAACCTCCACTGAGTGTTAGTATTATTGTTGTTTTTATGACTTAATTCACTCTACCTTTAACTTGCTTAAGATCACACAGGTGTCTGATAAGTCAAACATTTAGTTGTCTGATTGTATGCTGATATCAAGTCAAGATCAAACCTTGCATGAATATTACAGACACTTACAAGCTTATAATGCTTTTGTTAGTTCAGTGTGTATTTAAAGTAGATATTGAATTCTGTTATATAAATCTGCCTGTGTTGTACTAAAATATTCTCCACACACAAGGGTATGGACTGAATGCTTTTTGCAGCTGAAGTGTATTTAGACTTAGAGGGGACCCTATGTGAATAAATATGTTGGCCTGAAAACAAGGAAAATGTACAAAAAGTTTCATCTTTCATGCTTCGTATGGTGGTTCTGTAAGTATTTATTCAGCAGAAACATACACCTTTTTCTTTCAAATATGAGTTTCATAGGAGTTAGCCACAGTGGTTGGCCCTTTTCTTGTGAAGTATTGGCTCATAATGTAATGTACACTTCTGCCCCTCAGGCCAGCATTATTCATGATCAGTTTGTAATGCCGCTTCACTTGCAGTGGCCTTGATGAAAAATACTGAGCAGGTTGCAGGCTGTTACTTTACTGTTGTTCTCCTATCACATGCTGTTTAAGCAGGACCTTTGAAAGCCTGATGATGATGGCCTTCAGTAAGCTGTACCTTTTCATGCCAGGTTTAGTGACTGTGGTCCCCCTTTTATGCCAGGTTTAGTGACTGTGGTCCCCTTTCATGCCAGGTTCAGTGACCGTGGTTCCCTTTTCATGCCAAGTTTAGTGACTGTGGTCCCCTTTCATGCCAGGGTCAGTGACTGTGGTCCCCTTTTCATGCCAGGTCACCAAAGAATTGAAAGGAATCGAAGTTACATCGTGCAGACATTTCCTGTTTTTATGCATTAGACCCTCCATGTGAACATTTGTTGATATTGTGTTCTTGTTTTCTTTGCTTTTTTTCCTCAGACCCTACATAGTCAACCTGCTGCCTTACATTGCTCGCATTTGTAGACGGGAGGAGGAGGCTGTGCAAGAAACACTGTCCAACTCCATGCCAAAGATTTGCTCTGCACTCATGGCTTTTGCCAATGACTCTGAGGTCAAGGTAAGACTGAACTCAATGCCAAACAGATGTCATGTTTGGCCAGATGGAATCTTCTGAAATGCTGACCCTTTTGTAACCAGACTTGTATGGTGATACATTAACATAAGCTGGAGTGTCATGAGAAACAATTGTATTGCTGTCTTCAAGATCAAGGTCATAGGGCTCATATAATCAAAACATGACTTCTCTACTGAATTACTGGTCCTTTTGTGACTAATAGTTCTTCTTCCATATAGTGTCCAACTTTAACATTTTGAAGAATATGACACTATGGGGGATGAAGTGCTCTTGAAAAAAAGAAAAAGAAAAATGAAAAAAGAGAGGGGGATGGGGGGTGTTTTATGGTACATTATCATAAACCAGTCTTTTGAAAAGTTTGCTGTGCTTTTTTTCAAGGTCACGGTAACAGTGAAGGTTCAGTGCTTCACTGAATGTCCAGGTGGTATCTTCTGATCAATTTAACCCTTTGTAGCCAAACTTAGTATGATGATGCATCATAATGAGCCCAAGTATAGTGCAAAAAGATTGTTTTGCTATTGCCAAGGTCAAGGTCACATTAAAGGCTCTATAATCAAAATATGACAGTTTTGTGCTAGATCTTCTGAACTGGTGATCCTTTTGCATTCAAATATATTTTAATGGTATGTCTTCATAAACCAAAGTATCATGTGAAAAGACTGAATAGCTGTATTAAAGGTCAAAGTCACGGTGATGGTTCAAAACATCATTGTTTTTCAGTCCTATATTTTCAGTACCATTGATGCCTTGTAAGTAAAGTAGGTGTGTGTTGATGTACTGTTACTAATAACCAGACTGAAAGTAAGAGTGACTTACAGTACCTAGTTACACAACAACAGGTGTAATTTGAGGCACACAATAACAGGTGTAATTTGAGGCACACAATAACAGTGTATTTTGCAGTGCAACTTAAGACAACAAACCTTGTTTGTCTTTGTGACAGTGACATGATCTCTTTCATCTGTGGAATATAGCAGCATGATCTTTCATCTGTACAGTAGCAAATTTTAGTAGCATGCTGTCTTTCATCTGTACAGTAGCATACTGTCTTTCATTTGTACAGTAGCGTACTGTCTTTCATCTTTACAGTAGCCAACTGTCTTTCATCTGTGTGGTTGTAAAATGTCTTTTGTCTGTACAATAGCGTACTGTCTTTCGTCTGTGTGGTTGTAACGTCTTTCATCTGTACAGTAGCATACTGCCTTTTATCTGTGTGGTTGTAACATGTTGTCTTTGATCCATATAGTAGCATACTGTCTTTCATCTGTGTGGTTGTAACATCTTTCATCTGTACAGTAGCAATAGCATACTGTCTTTCATCTGTGTGGTTGTAATGTCTTTCATCTGTACAGTAGCCAGCTGTCTTTCATCTGTGTGCTTGTAACATGTTGTCTTTGATCTGTATAGTAGCATACTGTCTTTCATCTGTGTGCTTGTAACATGTTGTCTTTGATAATAATAATAACTCTTATATAGCGCTATACCCCGTAAACATTTACAAGCTCACGGCACTGATCTGTATAGTAGCATACTGTCTTTCATCTGTGTGGTAGAAACATGCTGTCTTTCATCAGTGGTGTACAGCAAAGTGCTCTTTCATCTGTATATTAGCATACTGTCTTTCGTCTGTGGTGTAGTAACATTCTGTTTCATCAGCATAGTATAGTAACATGCTGCCTTTCATCACTGTCGTGTAATAACATGCCGTCTTTTATATGTGTAGTAGTGATATGCTATTTTTCATCAGTGTAGAATAGTATTAGTAACATGCTTTTTTTTCCGTCTGTATGGCATAGTAATATGCTGTCTTTCATCTGCATATCATAGTAATAACTAATATGCTGTCAGGGTATGACAATAACTTTTTTCCCCACTTGCCCTGTAGGGCAAGTAGATGAATTTTCTACTTGCCCGATTGGCAAAACTAGTTGCCCATGCCAGATTCTTAAAATCAACCATTTTGATTAAAATGGGCAATATGTTTGTCAGATTGATATTGATGGGTAGAAAATGTGATAAAAGTTCTAAGTAGACTCTCACACACACACAAACCATCTTCCCCACAAAGTTACATAAATCTATAACATTGTTAATCGCCAGGTCCATGCTTGAAAGAGATGAAATTCTGTAAAGTGCTCAAGCTTATAATAAAAAAATTCTACAGTGCCACTGCCAGTGGTACCTGTCTCAGTACTAATGGTATCAGCAATGAATCATTGCAGTACAGAATGTGACTGAGCATAACTCTGCCTCATTCTGTCATGTGTCATGACTTTTGTGAAAGCCAGCAGGCAGTTACTGTTCATTTCATTCTAACGCTGTAACAGTTCTAATTTCAGAATTTTAATTACTGTTAATATTAATGATCCAAACTGCCATGCATGCCCCAAGCCATGACCCAACATAGCCCAGGCAGCTTGGATCAGTGGTTGTATTTTTTAACACAAAGAACTGTGCCAAACCTGCACCAGATACATTTCTTTATTTTCTGTGTCAATAAAGGATTCAGATTTATGCTAGTTTATTCCTGCCTTCATTGTCTGTTATTTAAGAATGAGAAAGTTTTTTGTTTTGTTTTTTAAGGTCCAGTGTTTCCCTTGTTTCCACGATAAAACAAGATCGTGAGTCGGGAGTAGTGTCCTTTTGCTGAACGGAAATTCCCGATCAGAACATGATTATGAATTTGAACATTTTAGCGGCCACAATTAGGTCTTTTAAAATGCTCATTGATTACACTTTGGATCTGACACCCCGCTTCTCCCCTTGCCCCCAATCCCTCCCTCAAAAGAAAGAGAAGATGAAGAAATTGCTTTAAAATTCCCACTGGTACTGGCCCATGTCGTCATTGCAAACACCCCAAGCAAATTCTTTCGTCTGCACTTGGGAACAAACTTCCTCTCTTTTGACTGGGATCTTTTAGCTTTTCAAACTTATTTTTGTTTTCATCCCCCCCCCCCTTCCTCCGATGCTCCTTTTGAAAAGCTCACACCGGCCAAAGCTAACTGAGGGCGAGCCATGCTTCGCCACGAGTAAAGAGAGCTAGCTTCTGATTGGCTTAACTGCACTGGCAAGCCAATCACATGCTACAACACGGAAGTCGGTCGTTTTGATGATGTAAAAGGAAACTGATGTTATGATTGCGGAACTGCAAAACAAAAACTGTCACAGTGACTCGAAATCTAGTGCTTGAATTGAAATATGATACTGTCATTAAAAAAAAATGATAACGCCTTGCCCGGTCGGGCAGGCCACTGATATTTTCATCTGCCCGACCGAGTAAGTTACCTGCCCCGGGCAGTCGGGCAGTCCTTATTGTCATACCGTGCCTGTTCTCCATCAGTGTAGTATAGTAACATGCTGTATTTCGCCTGTCGTATGTGTTGTTGTCACATGGTGTCTTTTATCTTTGTAGCATAGTAACATGCTGTATTTCATCTGTCATAGTAACATTCTGGCTTCATCTGTACAGTATTATGACAAATTAACATGCTGGATTGTTTTCTTTCTTTTTTTCTTTTTTCTTCTTCTAAGGAGTGTAGTAACAGTGTCTTTGGTCAGTGTAGTATTGTAACATGCTTTCATCTGTGTGTCATAGTAACATTTTGCCTTTGATCAGTGTAGTATGGTAACATACTGGCTTTCATCTGTGTAGCATGCTGTCTTTCATTTGTGTTTTGTAACATACAAAACATATTGTCTTTGATCAGTGTAGTATAGTAACATGCTGTATTTCATCTGTGTTTTGTAACTACAAAACATACTGTCTTTGATCAGTGTAACATTCTGTATTGCATCTGTGTAGCTTAGTAACTGTCTTTCATCTGTGTCATAGTAACATGCTGTCTTTGATGTGTGAAGTAGTATGAAAACCACATGCATTTTACTTACAGGCATTGCTGAAGTCGTTTCTGACCAACCTCATGTCCCCATCTGCTGTGTGTCGGCGAATGGCTGCCAGCAGTCTCTCCCTCATCTGCCAGTACTCACGGAGCCCCCTCAGTTTCTTCACCTATCTCATCACTGTCATTCTGGGTATGCTGTCTCTTCTGTAGACATACCAGTATAACAGACTATCAGTACTGTTTTGGGTATGCCAGTGCTCACTGAGCCCCCTCAACAATATCATCCCTGTCATTCTGGGTATGCTGTCTGTTTTGTGGACCTACCAGTATATCTGTTGTACTGTTTTTGGGTATACCAGTACTCATTGAGCATGCTGAACCATTCCACAGCTATCATTCTACGTGTGTTGTTCTAGTGTTCTTTCTTAGGTATGTTTGTTTCGTGAATACCAGTACTCAGCTGCAGAAATGATGGTTCCCTCTGCTGAGAACCCAGAACTGTCAAATGTTCTCCCTCTAAAGCCTGGGAAACATGTGAACCTGTGTGTTGTAACTGTGAGTAAGATGTGTGTTGTAAGTGAGTCAGATCTGTGTTGTAACTGTGAGTCAGATGTGTGTTGTAAGTGAGTCAGATCTGTGTTGTAACTGTCAGATGTGGATTGTGATTTTTAATATTTTCTTGCCTCCTCAGAATCCATACAGTGCATACTTTATGCTGTAGGAGGTTCCTGTTGTAGAGTGTGATACTGGTGTTGGTTGTAGTTGGTTTAAATGTAAGTATGGAGCTGTGCTTGGTATTGACTGTTTTAGATTTGGTAGGATTTCTGTTTTATTGTCACAGAGCTGGTAACTATCTGTCCCGGCTTGTTGCAGAGCTGATAGTGTCCTTGCTGTTGCAAAGCTGATAATGTCCTTGTTTGTTGCAGTTATGATAATTTAGTGTCCCTCTTTGTTGCAAAGCTGATAGTGACCCTGCTTGTTACAGAGCTGACAACTTAGTGTTTCTGCTTGTTACAGAGCTGGTAACTTTGTGTCCCTGTTTGTTGCAGAGCTGGTAATTTGGTATCCCTGTTTGTTGCAGAGCTGGTAACTTAGTGTCCATGCCTGTTGCAGAGCTGGTAACAGTGTTCCTGTTTGTTGCAGAGCTGGTAACTTATTGTCCCTGTTTGTTGCAGAGCATATAATTTACTGTCCATGCTTGTTGCAGACCTGGTAATTTAGTGTCCATGCTTGATGCAGAGCTTATAATAATAATAAAAGTATTTTTAAAGCAGTAATTTAGTGTCCAAGCTTGTTGCAGAGCTGGTAATTAAGTGTCCACACTTGTTGCAGAGCTAGTAATTAAGTGTCCACACTTGTTTCAGAGCTGGTAATTTAGTGTCACTGATTTTTGCAGAGCTTATCATTTAGTGTCCATGCTTGTTGCAGAACTAGTAATTTAGTGTCCATGCTTGTTGCAGAACTAGTAATTTAGTGTCCATGCTTGTTGCAGAGCTAGTAATTTAGTGTCCATGCTTGTTGCAGAGCTAGTAATTTAGTGTCCATGCTTGTTGCAGAGCTAGTAATTTAGTGTCCATGCTTGTTGCAGAGCTAGTAATTTAGTGTCCATGCTTGTTGCAGAGCTAGTAATTTAGTGTCCATGCTTGTTGCAGAGCTAGTAATTTAGTGTCCATGCTTGTTGCAGAGCTAGTAATTTAGTGTCCATGCTTGTTGCAGAGCTAGTAATTTAGTGTCCATGCTTGTTGCAGAACTAGTAATTTAGTGTCCATGCTTGTTGCAGAGCTAGTAATTTAGTGTCCATGCTTGTTGCAGAGCTAGTAATTTAGTGTCCATGCTTGTTGCAGAGCTAGTAATTTAGTGTCCATGCTTGTTGCAGAACTAGTAATTTAGTGTCCATGCTTGTTGCAGAGCTGATTGTGCCTGTGGACAAGGAGCATGAGGTGTACACCATTCTGGGTGTCATTTTGTGCTTGCGTCACATCATGCCTCATCTCGCCCAGTCCTTGAACGGCCGCTCCCAGGGTCTGAAGGACAGCTTTGGCTTCAGGGAGATGGAGAAAGAGGAAGGGGTCAGCACTGAACAGTTGCTGAAGGTCAGGACAGGGAAGTTTGGGGCAACTATCACTCCTGGTTTGTTTGTAATGTTGGTGTTATGTGTGTCATTGAAGGGTGATACTGATGTTGGTTACAAAATATAAGACAACTGATATATGCCGGATCTAACTTGCATCAGCTTGACAACAGATACATGTCGGATCTAACTTGCATCAGCTTGACAACAGATACATGTCGGATCTAACTTGCATCAGCTTGACAACAGATACATGTCGGATCTAACTTGCATCAGCTTGACAACAGATACATGTCGGATCTAACTTGCATCAGCTTAACAACAGATACATGTTGGATCTAACTTGCATCAGCTGGACAACTGATATATGCCGGATCTAACTTGCATCAACTGGACAACTGATACATGTCGGATCTAACTTGCATCAGCTGGACAACTGATACGTCAGAGCTAACTTGCATTGGCTTGACAACAGGTACATGTTGGATCTAACTTGCATCAGCTGGACAACTGATATATGCCAGATCTAACTTGCATCAGCTGGACAACTGATACATGTCGGATCTAACTTGCATCAGCTGGACAACTGATGCACTGGATCTAACTTGCATCAGCTGGACAACTGATACGTCAGATCTAACTTGCATCAGCTGGACAACTGATACATGTTGGATCTAACTTGCATCAGCTGGACAACTGATACATGTTGGATTTAACTTGCATCAGCTTGACAACTGATACCCAGGTCAGATCTAACTTGCATCAGCTTGACAACTGATACTTGGATCTGACTTGCATCAGCTTGACAACTGATACATGTCAGATCTAACTTGCATCAGCTTGACAACTGATACATGCCGGACATCCGAAGACATTAAGCCCCACATCAACAAGTTTGATACAGAGAACCGGTTTGGCCGAGTGGTAAGGTATTAGGCCAGTAAGCAGAGGGGCCTCAGTTTGAATCCGCTTCAGCTCGACACTCTCCTTTCTCTTCAAAAGTTGTGGTCTGTGGACACTGTCTGGTGACTTTGTCCCTCACAATTAATGAAATATTAAACTGGCTGCCCTTGCTGCCTATCTTTACGCAGGAGTCATACTGGTGATGACAGTGTAGCAATAGTCATATAAGCTCCCTCTTCCTCCACCTCCACGCCCCTCTTCCCCCCCTTCTCCCCATCCCTGATAAGCCTTATGGTTTCTGTGGACATTAAGCACCACGTTTACTGCTTACTTGTTTGATAGCTTTGTTAGGTGTGTGTTGGTGTATTTGTGTCTGACCACTGATGTTGAAAGAACCTGTGTAGTCCTGTGTACCAGCATCTCATGAAGTTTGGGAGAATGTGTTCTTGTCAGTAACAAAGACAGTGTAAGGTAGCTGTTGGTTTTGACACAGAGGTGGTAGGAATAGTGGACATGACCCCATTTTCTATCAGTTGGGAACAGGAGGTCTGGACTTCCTGGCGCTTTCTTAGTGCGTCCCATGGGACCCTCTGGGCTTATGTTTAGTGCATCCTTTTCAGTGCTAGTGCATAACGGATGCCCATTTGTGCATTAATGGGAACCTTGGTCAAACTCAAACTGAGTCAAAGCAATATATTATTATTATAATGTACATTCCCTGTTACACTCACAACATCAATCATTGTAGATCTCTGAAAGTAAAACTGAAAGCTAAAGTAAAGGTGGTTGAAAAAACATGGAATGGTGGAAGAAGACTCTCAAGCTCAGTGACCTGTCTTGTTAACTTGGCTTTAATAGAAAGCAACAACTTATTTAGAATGTGAATTGACAAAAACAGAGCTTGATCACTTTACCTAAATCAGCAACTTGTGAAGTAGGCTCAGTCAGTGTGAATTAATTGATGAAGTTCAAGATAAGGGAAGAGGGAACATCAGACTCAGTGGTTCTGTGAGACTGGCAGTTGTACATGCTCGTTTTTACCAGTAAACATTTGCCTTCAACTTGCTCAAGTTACTACTTGTACTGTACTAATAGTAGTTAGTACTAGTAACTACTACTCCTAGTCCAGTAGCTGTACTTGAAAAATAATTTAACTTACTTTCAAAGCAAATGTACTTGCTCTGCACCACCAGCCCTCGATAAAACGTGTGTGCAGACTGTCCCTGATGGCCAAACCATTTTACTGATGTGTGCTATGGGTCTGACCATACTATTGTGTGCCATGGGTCTCATACTGATGTGTGCCATAGGTCTCATTATACTAATGTGTGCCATGGGTCTGACCATACTATTGTGTGCCATGGGTCTCATTATACTGATGTGTGCCATGGGTCTGTATACTGATGTGTGCCATTGGTCTCATTATACTGATGTGTGCCATGGGTCTCATTATACTGATGTGTGCCATGGGTCTGTATACTGATGTGTGCCATGGGTCTCATTATACTGATGTGCGCCATGGGTCTCATTATACTGATGTGTGCCATGGGTCTGTATACTGATGTGTGCCATTGGTCTCATTATACTGATGTGTGCCATGGGTCTGTATACTGATGTGTGCCATGGGTCTCATTATACTGATGTGTGCCATGGGTCTGTATACTGATGTGTGCCATGGGTCTCATTATACTGATGTGTGCCATGGGTCTCTGTATACTGATGTGTGCCATGAGTCTGTATACTGATGTGTGCCATGGGTCTCTGTATACTGATGTGTGCCATGGGTCTCTGTATACTGATGTGTGTCATGGGCTCACCATACTGATCAACAAACAAGGGAGTAAATTAGTACTCACAAGACATTGCACATAAACACAACAACAAAGACATGAATTACCTGTGGTAACTCTCACCTGGTATGTGAGTAAATACTGTGTACATGAACTCCATCAGAGCTATCATCACTGTACTGATGTTTTTCATAGGTCTCGTGTACTGATGTGTGTCATGGGTCTCATGTAGGACTCTGTGTCCCCAGATCCTGCAGTTGTTGCTGTACTCACTGTACTGATTGATGTGTGTCATGGGTCTCACATACAACTGTGTGTCCCCCAAATCCTGCAGTTGTTGCTGTACTCACTGTACTGATTGATGTGTGTCACGGGTCTCACATACAACTGTGTGTCCCCCAAATCCTGCAGTTGTTGCTGTACTCACTGTACTGATTGATGTGTGTCACGGGTCTCACATACAACTGTGTGTCCCCCAAATCCTGCAGTTGTTGCTGTACTCACTGTACTGATTGATGTGTGTCATGGGTCTCACATACAACTGTGTGTCCCAAAATCCTGCAGTTGTTGTACTCATTGTACTGATTGATGTGTGTCATGGGTCTCATGTACCACTGTGTGTCCCCAGATCCCGTAGTTGTTTCTGTACTCACTGTACTGATGTGTGTCATTGGTCATACAACTGATGTGTCATGGGTCTCATGTACCACTGTGTGTCCCCAGATCCTGCAGTTGTTGCTGTACCACACCAATCACCCTGATCACAATGTGGTCACTGCCTCACTGGAGGCCCTACAGCAGATGCTGAAGCACCCCCACCCCACCTTGCTGGCCACCCTGCTGACCAAAGGGGGGGTCAGCAGGACCTACATCTTTCAGGCCGACTTCCAAGAGGCTGACCTGAGGGCAGAAAGTAAGTAGCACAGCATGGACCCTGTTAAGCCACACGATGTTGGACCTATTCATTTAGTGTAGCACAGCATGGACCCTGTTAAACCACACGATGTAGGACATATTCACTTAGTGTAGCACAGCATGGACCCTGTTAAGCCACACGATGTTGGACCTATTCACTTAGTGTAGCACAGCATGGACCCTGTTAAGCCACACGATGTAGGACCTATTCAGTTAGTGTAGCACAGCATGGACCCTGTTAAGCCACACGATGTAGGACCTATTCAATTAGTGTAGCACAGCATGGACCCTGTTAAGCCACACGATGTAGGACATATTCACTTAGTGTAGCACAGCAAATGTCATGTTAAGTCAGTGTAGCACAGTATAACCTATTTTTAATCCAGCACAATGTAGGCCATGTTCAGTGTAGTACAATGTAGGCCATGTTCAGTGTAGTACAATGTAGGCCATGTTCAGTGTAGCACAGTGTTGTCATATTCAGTGAGTCAGTTGAGCATACTCTAGGACATCTTCAGTCAGTGTAGACTGTATTCAGTCAGTGTAACACAGTGACAGCCATATTGATTCAGTGTAGCACAGTGCAGGCCATATTCAGTCAGTATAGAACTGTGTAGACCATTTTCAGTCAGTGTAGCACAGTGGAGGCCATATTCAGTCAGTGTAGCACAGTGTAGACCATTTTCAGTCAGTATAGAACTGTGTAGGCCATTTTCAGTCAGTGTAGCACAGTGGAGGCCATATTCAGTCAGTGTAGCATAGTGCAGGCCATATTCAGTCAGTATAGAACTGTGTAGACCATTTTCAGTCAGTGTAGCACAATGGAGGCCATATTCAGTCAGTATAGAACAGTGTAGACCATTTTCAGTGTAGCACAGTGACAGCCATATTGATTCAGTGTAGCACAGTGCAGGCCATATTCAGTCAGTATAGAACAGTGGAGCCCATTTTCAGTCAGTGTAGCACAGTGGAGGCCATATTCAGTCAGAACAGTGGAGACCATTTTCAGTCAGTGTAGCACAGTGGAGGCCATATTCAGTCAGTATAGAACAGTGTAGACCATTTTCAGTCAGTGTAGCACAGTGGAGGCCATATTCAGTCAGTATAGAACAATGGAGACCATTTTCAGTCAGTGTAGCACAGTGGAGGCCATATTCAGTCAGAACAGTGGAGACCATTTTCAGTCAGTGTCGTACAGTGGAGGCCATATTCAGTCAGTATAGAACAGTGTAGACCATTTTCAGTCAGTGTAGCACAGTGGAGGCCATATTCAGTCAGTGTAGCATAGTGGAGGCCATATTCAGTCAGTGTAGCACAGTGGAGGCCATATTCAGTCAGTGTAGCACAGTGGAGGCCATATTCAGTCAGTATAGAACAGTGGAGACCATTTTCAGTCAGTGTAGTACAGTGGAGGCCATATTCAGTCAGTACAGAACAGTGGAGACCATTTTCAGTCAGTGTAGGACAGTGGAGGCCATATTCAGTCAGTATAGAACAGTGTAGACCATTTTCAGTCAGTGTAGGACAGTGGAGGCCATATTCAGTCAGTGTAGCACAGTGTATGCCATGTTTAGTGTTGCACAGTGTACACCATATTAATTTTGTGTAATACATATTCAGAGTTGAACTCCAAGTACTGATTTACGACATCCTTCCTCAAACCACTGCCATAACTGCTTTTGCCATAGGTCTCTGAAATAGCAGTAAGTTTAATTATATCAGGCATTTCCTTTATGATCATCCACATTGCTTACACCAGCACTTTCAATTGAAATGGAACTCATTTTTAAGGTGCATTGTTTATGGGCATGCTTCAGTGCTATGTTGTTTTCACAGTCTTGTTAATACCCAGATCTTTTGGAGGGCACTGAGTAAGTTGTAGGACAGTGAAAGCCATGTTCAGTGAGTCAGTGTTGCTGACCTTGAGGTGTCATCTGTTGCTGACCTTGAGGTATCATCTGTTGCTGACCCTGAGGTGTCATCTGTTGCTGACCCTGAGGTGTCATCTGTTACTGACCTTGAAGTGTCATCTGTTGCTGACCCTGAGGTGTCATCCATTGCTGACCGTGAGGTGTCATCTGTTGCTGACCTTGAGCTGTCATCTGTTGCTGACCTTGAGGTGTCATCTGTTGCTGACCTTGAGGTATCATCTGTTGCTGACCCTGAGGTGTCATCTGTTGCTGACCTTGAAGTGTCATCTGTTGCTGACCCTGAGGTGTCATCCATTGCTGACCTTGAGGTGGTATCTGTTGCTTGCCCTGAGGTGTCATCCATTGCTGACCTTGAGGTGTTATCTGTTGCTTGCCCTGAGGTGTCATCCATTGTTGACCTTGAGGTGTCATCTGTTGCTGACCTTGAAGTGTCATCTGTTGCTGACCTTGAGGTGTCATCTGTTGCTGACCTTGAGGTATCATCTGTTGCTGACCCTGAGGTGTCATTTGTTGCTGACCTTGAAGTGTCATCTGTTGCTGACCCTGAGGTGTCATCCATTGCTGACCTTGAGGTGGTATCTGTTGCTTGCCCTGAAGTGTCATCCATTGCTGACCTTGCAGTGTCATCCATTGCTGACCTTGCAGTGTCATCCATTGCTGACATTGTGTCATCCATTACTGACCCTGAGGTGTCATCTGTTGCTGACCCTGAGGTGTCATCCACTGCTGACCCTGAGGTGTCATCTGTTGCTGACCCTGAGGTATGATCCATTGCTGACCTTGAGGTGTCATCTGTTGCTGACCCAGAGGTGTCATCCATTGCTGACCTTGAGGTGTCATCTGTTGCTGACCCTGAGGTGTCATTCATTGCTGACATTGAGGTGTCATCTGTTGCTGACCCTGAGGTGTCATTCATTGCTGAGCTTGGGGTGTTATCCTTTGCTGACCTTGGGGTGTCATTCATTACTGACATTGAGGTGTCATCTGTTGCTGACACTGAGGTGTCATTCATTGCTGACCTTGGGGTGTCATCCTTTGCTGACCTTGGGGTGTCATCCATTGCTACCCCTGAAGTGTCATGTGTTGCTGACCCTCAGGTGCCATCCATTGCTGACCAGGCTGTTGGTTGTGTGCAGGCTCCACTGACCTGCCGAGCATGTCAGATGATGCGGGTCTGGATGAGGACCTAGACAGCTCTGAGGTGGGCAGCCGCACATCCGCTGCATCCACAGTAGACAAACCCACTTTGGCCTCAGACTTGGACTCTTCCTCTCAGGCTGGGGACGGTCAGGCTGCTGAGAAAGTGCAGGTTGGTTGCAAAGTTTGCTGGCTGACTGCTGCTTTTTGTTTTTCGATTGTGTATGTGCCTGTGTGCATGTATGTGTGTTTTGATTTTCATCATGTTGACTCTACCATACAGACAGGTGACAGTGATGTTGTTCACTCTGCCATACTGACAGGTGACAGTGATGTTGACTCTGCCATACGGATGGGTGACAGTGATGTTGTTGACTCTGCCATACTGACAGGTGACAATGATGTTGTTGACTCTGACATACAGACAGGTGACAGTGATGTTGTTGTCAGTGATGTTGACTCTGCCATACAGACAGATGACAGTAAGGTGGCTGACACTGACATGCAGATGGATGACAGTGACATGGTTGACTCTGGCATATAGACAGATAACAGTGTCATGGTTGACACTGGCATACACACAGGTGACTGCCATACACGCTGATGAGAATGATGTGGTTGACACTGCCATGTAGATGAGAGTGATATGGTTGACACTGCTGTGCAGACAGATAACAGTCACAAGGTTGACACTGCTGTATTTACTGTGCAGATAACCCAGGCTGCTGGGCAGGCAGATGACAGTGACCAGGTTGACACTGCAGTCATGGTAACCAGTGACACTGACTACTCTAATGTGGAGATTGGTGACCTGAACGAAGAACGCTCTGAGCTGTCCACCCTGTCGCACAGCAGCAGTGTTGAGACCCTGCAGAGCATCAAGAGCATCAGCCCCAAGCGACTGGCACCACAGGCAGGAGGCAGCCACGGCAGCATTCAGCATGACATGAACGGCAACCCTGAGTACGACCAGCTGGAGCAAGATGATGGTCCAGGACCTTTGGCAGCGGCAGCCTCACAAACCCCAAAAGACGGTGACGACAAGGGGCTGGACATTGGCTCATTGCTTGATGCTGATGAGCTGCCCCTGTTGTACATACTGCGTGCGGTGTGCAAGGCCTTCCTGCTGAAAGGGGAGGTGGGCCAGCTGGTACACGATCGTCATGTGCGCGTCAGTCTCAAGTCGCTGGCACTTGGCTGCGTGGCCTCCATCTTCTCCTTGTGCCCCAAGCTGGCCCTGCAGAAGCTTGTGCCCTCAGACAAGTCTGGTGAGATGTTCCATCTTTGTGTTTGTTGATGATGATGTACTGAGGCTGCTCTGTCTTTGTGCTTGTTTATGATGATGTACTGAGACTGCTCTGTCTTCATGTTTGATGATGATGATGTACTGAGGCTGCTCTGTCTTTGTGCTTGTTGATGTTGATGTACTGAGATTGCTCTGTCTTTGTGCTTTTTGATGTTGATGTACTGAGATTGCTGCATCTTTGTGCTCATTGATGATGATGTACTGAGACTGGCTGGCTGGTGCCATCAGACCACTGACTCATTGTCGCGTTGACATGTGTGCATAATGTAAATGGTTATTTGCTGGGTTTGAACACTATCAGACAAGGCCTTGTGCGAGGGTATGGGATTGAACATTTGTGTGCCATCAGATGGATCCTTACATGGTTGTGCTTTGAACATGTCATTCTGTGGGTCTGTATGTGTTGAAATTAGTACCACCAGGTATGGGATGTGTGTGTGTATGGTTATGGGATGTGATTGAATGTCTGGCATCATCAGACAGGTCTTTTGGTTGATGTTGAATGAGTGTTAGGTGCCATCTGACATGTGTGTATTTGTGTATATTTACTGGTTGGGATTGACTGTCTGGTTATGACTGACAGTGTGTATGGTTATGTGTATGTATGTGGTAATGGGATAGGGTTGACAGTTCTGTGTAAATGTGTGGAGTAATGTGATGGGGTTGACAGTTTTGTGTATGTATGTGGTAATGTTATGGGGTTGACAGTTTTACGTATGTATGTGGTAGTGTGATGGGGTTGACAGTTCTGTGTATGTATGTGGTAATGTGATGGGGTTAACTGTTCTGTGTACATATGTGGTAATGTGATAGTGTTGACTGTTTCGTGTATATGTGTGTAGGTGTGGGATGGGATTCACTGTTCTGTGTGTATTCCTTGTTCTGTGTATATGTGTGTAGTAATGGGATGGGGTTAACACTTTCTGTTGTCTGGCATTGTCAGACAGGTATGTGTATGTGTGCAATGTTGTAGGATGGAGTTTAATGTTTGGTGCGATCAGACAGGTATGTGTATGTATATGGTTATGGGGTTGGTTAAATGCCTGGTGTGGTCAGACAGATGTGTGTGTATTTATGGGTTGAAACTGAATGCTGGGGTGTATGTGGGTATTCTATTAATCCAAGGGGTTGAGTTGGATACTGGCATTCAGATGCTGGAGTAAAGGTCCCGGGACCCTGACCTTAACCCTAACCCTGGGAGACCAGCAAGGCATGAGTGTGATGGCTGAAGAGCTGCAGTGTACCTTGTGCCTGTGGGCATAGCCCATGTCCTGTCTCCCCTTTAGTTTGGTCATTTCTGAAAGTGCATGCTTCACAAGTTGGCTTCTCAAGGTGCAGACACACTGGTCTTGTAGCCCCCATGCTCTATTGGAAATGGCCTATGATGTCAGTCTTTTGGTTCTGTGTGTGTGTGTGTGTGTGTGTGTGTGTGTGTGTGTGTGTGTGTGTGTGTGTGTGTGTGTGTGTGTACACATGTGTGTGTATGTGTGTGTGTGTGTGTGTTTGCATGCATGTGTGTATGACTGGACTATATTAAAACTGTATCCAGTAGAAAGTTCAATAAGAAAGATACAGAGCTCCCTGAAGTATGCCTATCAACTTGCTAGTTCCTCACATAAATGTAGCACTTTTTGTGACCTGGCAGGTCAAGATTTGAGTGACGTGCTGCTGTACGCCAGTCACCCAGACCACCAGCTGAAGGGTCTGACAGCTCTGGCAGTGGGCTGTCTCATTCAGGCCATCTTGGTTGAGGGCCGTGGAGACTTCAGCTGCTGGTTTCGCCTGCATTCTGCTCCTGAAAATGGTATGTTGAGTCTGATGTTTATGGTTGACTGTTTTGTTCTGGTAGACAAAAACAAGTGTGTCACGGATTAACCTAAGCTACCTTCCCTAACTGTTCTTGTTGTCAGAACACCTGGATCCCTTCCACATTACAGTTGGTTGCCCTGTACCGTAGCTGTACCTGTTGTCAGAACACCTTAATATTTTTACTTTTTCTTTCTGACAACAAAAAGCACAAAGTTTCATCCATTCTGCCATTCAGACATTCTAGTGCAGGTAACAGACACACTGGAAAGTCAGTTTTGAGAAATTTGTTTCTTTTCTTGACATAGCACTAAAAAAAACTAAAAGAAGTGTTGAACATCAGCATTACAGCAAAGTATGACAATGTCATAAATGTGACTTGACAGTGCAATAATTATTGAAGAGTCTACATTTCTCTTCAACTACAAATGTAAAAACATATATTTAAACACAGTGCTACATTCAACTTATGATTGTTGGCTTTTAGTTTTACTGCAGAATCATAAAATGTCGAACATCAGCTTGCGACAGTCATAAGACTTGACAGTACAACATTAAACTTTCTCTTCAGCTATAAAAATACACATAATGTAGTAAAGTAGTATGTACTTAGATCCAGAGTACTGCATGCAACTTCCTTTTTGATAGGCATTACATACAGTTGGCTTGTAATTATAGCATTGTAACCCTGTTGAGCACTTCTGACTGGCTATTTCATACTTCAGTCAAAAAACCAACATTTAACAGAAGTCTAAAACACCATACCACCTCCTACAGTATAAAAAGAAACTGCACCTTGAATGTTTCAAGAGAAAACACACCAAACAGCACAGCACTAAGAAGAAAAAAAACCTCTTACAAACAAACGTGAAACAACATTGAATTTTGAGTGTCCCACTGGTATTTCACATCTCCAACTAGGTCAGTCCAGGTGTTTGCTGGGGGCAAACCCTGACTGGCACAGCCATAGCCATCATCAGCACTACTTGCTTGGGGGTCATGGCCTACTTGGAAGGTACTGATTTTGGAAGATGTGAATGAAAAGTCTCAAGGGTGGGCGCAGCAGCCACATCCTCAGTTATGTAATTCCAATCCTTGATTGCATTGGGAAAAAGGAAAATTGCCTGTAGTCAGTATGACACTTGACAGGTGGGCACTGGGTATAACAGGGAATGGGAATGATGGGCTCTTGTGATACTGGGATAGTCACCTGGTATTCACTTGGTGCCATTGGCTATGGAGCCATGGTGATGGTGGAACTTATAAAAGTTCACCAGTCTTGCTTTCCTGCACCTATGTTGGAGATATGGTCAGCCTAGTGTTGTCAGCATGTTGTTGACACTGGATATCATGCAGCATCTCTGTGGTGTCCACCATGCTGCCTTTTGCTGTACAGACTCTAGGCGACTGATCAGCTTGATGTTGTTTGGGTGCCAGATAGAGCTTGCATATTCCAGGACTGATGTGACAACTGCCTTTTAGGCCCTGCCTTTTACTAAAGAGGAGCCGATCTTCAGGGTTCTTCCCAGAACCCAGGGTCCTGCTTGCTTTGTTGGTGATGTTGATATGTCTCCCAGGTGGCGTCTGAGGTCAGTGTGACACCCAAGAAGTGAGTACTGCTGACTGACTTGAGCATCTGGCCATTTATCACACCTGTCTTTAAGAATGCTACCATTCAAAAAAGTTCCGACCAATTTCTTTCACAAGTGTCATCTGCAACTAGTGCAAGATTCTCGCATATTGTCATCAGTAGCATCATGCAGTAAAACAACATCATCATAGCTCCTAAACAACATGGCTTCAGATGTGGTTGCTTATGTGAAACCCAACTCCTTGGCCTAATCACTAAAATCAGTGAACTTGCGCATGACTTTCAGGCAGAGAAACTGGTAGACCTTGTGGGCTGGACTTCTCCAAGGCCTGCTTCACAAGATGTCCCATTGTGGGATCACCGGTAGAACAAACACATGGATCAAGAGTTTCCTGAGAGATCGACAAGCTGTCAGTGTCATGTTGATGGTATGAGGTCGAACTTTGTCCCATGGGACTCAGAGGTGCCTTAAGGCAGTGTTCTTGGCCCAGAATTGTTTGTCCTATACATCAGTGACCTGCCACAACAGCCTACCTCCAGACTGAGATTGTTTGAAGATGACACCATCTGTCAGTGCCCCATCTCCACAGCTGAAGATCAAGCAATACTCCAAAATGATCTAAACAATTTCTGTATGGGTAATGAGAAGGCAGATGGAACATGTGCTTCCACCTGGACAGATGTGACATCCTAAGTGTTACTAAAAGCAAGAGGAAACACTACCATGCTCTGCGTGGCCAGATGCTCAAGTCAGTCAGCAGTACTCACTTCTTGGGTGTCACACTGACCTCAGACGCCACCTGGGAGACATATCAACATCACCAACAAAACAAGCAGGACCCTAGGTTCTGGGAAGAACCCTGAAGATCGGCTCCTCTTTAGTAAAAGGCAGGGCCTACAAGTACAAGGCAGTTGTCACACCAGTCCTGGAATATGCAAGCTCTATCTGGCACCCAAACAACATCAAGCTGATCAGTTGCCTAGAGTCTGTACAGCAAAAGGCAGCGTGGTGGACACCACAGAGTTGCTGCAGGATATCCAGTGTCAACAACATGCTGACAACACTAGGCTGACCATATCTCCAACATAGGTGCAGGAAAGCAAGACTGGTGAACTTTTATAAGTTCCACCATCACCATGGCTCCATAGCCACTGGCACCAAGTGAATACCAGGTGACTATTCCAGTATCACAAGAGCCCATCATTCCCATTCCCTGTTATACCCAGTGCCTACCTGTCAAGTGTTGTACTGACTACAGGAAGTTCTTTTTCCCTATCGCAATCAAGGATTGAAATGACCTCACTGAGGATGTGGCTTCTGCACCCACCCTTGAGACTTTTTGTTCACGTCTTCCAAAATCAGTACCTTTGGAGTAGGCCATACCCCCAAGTAAGTAGTGTTGATGATGGCTAGGGCTGTGCCGGTCCCCCAGCCAGTAGCTCGGTTGACCTAGTTGGAGATGTGAAATACCAGTGGGACACTCAAAATTCAATATTGTTTCATGTTTGTAAGAGTTTTTTTTCTTCTTTTTCTTCATGCTCTGCTGTTTGGTGTGCTTTCTCTTGAAACATTCAAGGTACAGTTTCTTTTTATACTGTAGGAGGTAGTATGAACTTCTGTTAAATGTTGATTTTTTGACAGTACTCTGGATCTAAATACATACTACTTAACTACCTTATGTGTATTTTTATAGCTGAAGAGAAAGTTTAATGTTGTAGAGACTTGTACTGTCAAGTCTTACTACTGTCGCAAGCTGATGTTCAACATTTTATGATACTGCAGTAAAACTAACAGCACAAAATCATAAGTTGAATGTAGCACTGCGTTTAAATATATGTTTTTACATTTGTAGTTGAAGAGAAATGTAGAATCTTCAATAATTATTGCACTGTCAAGTCACATTTATGACATTGTCATACTTTGCTGTACTGCTGATGTTCAACACTTTTTGTAGTTTTTTTTGTGCTATGTCAAGAAAAGAAACAAATTCCTCAAAACTGACTTTCCAGTGTGTCTGTTACCTGCACTAGAATGTCTGAATGGCAGAATGGATGAAACTTCGTGCTTTTTGTTGTCAGAATGAAAAGGTAAAAAAATTAATTATGTCATACAAACAGTACACATCAATATTTTTGTAAGAAGTCAGACCAATAAATTTATTTGAAAATACTTGTGAGGACATCCTTAATCTGTCTAAAGTGGTTGGGAATAAAAATAAGAATTTACCAGCCATACAGTAGCACTTTTGTGTTGCAATCCCTGACATCCGACATAATACACTTCTCATCTTTCAAAGCTCATTTTCTCAAAAACTAATAAAGTCGTTATCTTCCACTTTGAAGTGATGATTACCAATATAGTATACATTCTAAAATCCTACTTCTTTTTACTTTATTTCATACTTTTTTTCTGACCTACTGTGTCCTCTTTTCATGCACACCTTTTGGCACTTAGTCATATATATATAAACCCACTTCCCTGCCTCCCATCATGTTCTATGCAAAGCATTCAGACCATTTTAAGGGTTTGCACTTGATTTTGGGGTGGGGGTGGGGGGCAGTCAGTGTAGTGCATATTGAAATCTGTATTGCCTCCAGTGAACCTTGACATCTCTGTTGGACATTAAAACCTTTTCTGGACACTGAAGTACTCACCAGCCTTTTAAAAGATGACACAGACTGTATTTGATATGAATAAGAAGCTGAGAGCAAAATGTGTTTTTTAAATTTCCAGCTACTGTAACAACAGTGATGAATAATAGGTGAAGAGAGCAAGCTGTGTTTTGTTCCTTTGCAGACACGGTGATGATCGAGCACTTGCTGAAGACACTGGTGGGTATTCTGGATGATGACTCGGCTGTGGCCACTCGCCACTCACTGAGTGCCTTGCAGCTGTGTCTGCCCCTTTTGGTGGACAGCTGTCATGGTCGCCTTGGTCTGCAGCTGCTGCTGGACCTCATCAAGGTCAAAAACAACCCCTATTGGCTGGTCAAGGTGGGTAGAAAAGGATTGCTGTGTGTGTGTGTGTGTGTGTGTGTGTGTGTGTGTGTGTGTGTGTGCTTTTGTGCATGTGTGTATTTGTGCATGAATGGTATGTTTGTGTGTGTGTGTGTAAGGGGTAGGTGTGTGAGGGTGTCAGGTCTTTTCAGGCAGATTTCTGTGTACAAATGGAAGCGAGGGGGGTCTGTGGTACTGTTTATCTTAGCCATTGAGATAAATGCACAAAAGGTTAAAATTTTAATGAGACAATACAGCATGTGCAAAATGTTCAGGGCAGACCTTTTCTTCAAGCAACAGACAGTTGTTTTATGAATAAATGATGAACGATTGTCTGTGGCTGTGATATGCATCGCTCACCTTAACCTTTGATAGTTACCTTGTCTTGGGGCACTTGCCTTAGCCTGTGGCACTTTAAGTACCTGTCACGGTTACCTTGTCTTGGGGAACTTGCCTTAGCCTGTGGCACTTTAACTTGTCTTCGGGAACTTGCCTTAACCTGTGGCACTTTAAGTACCTGTCAGAGTTACCTTATCTTGGGGCACTTGCCTTAGCCTGTGGCACTTTAACCTGTCAGGGTTACCTTGTCTTGGGGAACTTGCCTTAGTCTGTGGCACTTTAAGTACCTGTCAGGGTTACCTTGTCTTGGGGAACTTGCCTTAGCCTGTGGCACTTTAAGTACCTGTCAGAGTTACCTTGTCTTGGGGAACTTGCCTTTGTTTGGGACACTTGTGTTAACCTGTGACACTCACCTTCAGTGCCCTGTACAAGTAATGTTTGTTACATGGCAGGTGGAGTTGTTGGAGATCCTGGGTTCCATGAACTTCAAGAAGATCAGCTACCTGGAGTCCATCAGTGAAGACATCCAGCAGGGAGAACACCACTTTCAAGGGGTCAGTTGTTTGTACCCAGGGAGAGCATTCAGTAGGGAGTCCATTGTTTGTACACAGGGAGAGCATTCAGCAGGGAGTCAGTTGTTTGTACACAGGGAACATTCAGCAGGGAACCAGTTGTTTGTACACAGGGAGAGCATTTAGCAGGGAACCAGTTGTTTGTTCACAGGGAGAGCATTCAGCAGGGAGCATAGAGTCAGTTGTGTGTACACAGGGAGAGCATTAGCAGGGAGTCAGCTGTTTGTAAACAGGGAGAGCATTCAGTAGGGAGTCAGTTGTTTGTACACAGGGAGAGCATTCAGCAGGGAGTCAGCTGTTTGTACACAGGGAAAGCATTCAGCAGGGAGTCATTTTGTACACAGGGAGGACATCCAGCAGGGAGTCAGTTTGTACACAGGGAGGACATTAAGCAGGGAACCAGTTGTTTATACACAGGGAGAACATTCAGCAGAGAGAGTTTGTACCCAAGGAAAGCATTCAGCAGGGAGTCAATTTGTACACAGGGAGAATGTTCAGCATGGAGTTAGTTGTTTGTACACAGGGAGAACATTCAGCAGGGAGTCAATTTGTACACAGGGAGAATGTTCTGCATGGAGTCAGTTGTTTGTACACAGGGAGAACATTCAGCAGGGAGTCAGTTTGTACACAGGGAGAATGTTCAGCAGGGAGTCAGTTTGTACACAATGAGAATGTTCAGCAGGGAGTCAGTTTGTACACAGGGAGAGCATTCAGCAGGGAATCAGTTTGCGCATAGGAAGGGCATCCAGTACATATCTTTAAATAACCCTGGCGCAAATGCAATAGGTATCTGTATGCATATGTGTCTTTGTAAAGTAACACTGGCACATGTGTGATATTTCTGTATGTGTGTTAAATAACCCTGTCACAGTTACCAACCTCATGCCTGTGCACTGTGCATTTCAGAGGCTCCAGATCCAGCAGCACTATGTGCAGAAAGTGATCATTCCGCTGTTGGGGGATGAAGATGGTCGCGTTCGCAATGCTGCTTCCCTGGCACTCAACAGGTACCTACTGCTTATCTGCAGTTGAAGATAGTTTTCAGGGATATGTTCCTGTCCTGCTTGTCTTCAGGTCAGTGTCTTGAATAACATGAAGAGAATATGATCCTCTCCTGGTCTAAGGACAATGTCTTCAGTAACATGAAGATGGAGATCAGAGTTTCATTAAAATGAAAATAATGTGTTCTTTCCTTGGTTGTCTTAGGTCAGCTTCTTCAGATCCTCCATTGGTTTAATGGGATCTGATAAGGTCCCCTCTTGATTGAAAGGAATATGATGTAACGCTCTCTATATTGTGTAATGTCAGTTTCTTCAGCAGTATGCAGCTGATGGGGTTTTCTTGTCTTTGCCACAGATTCCCAGTTTTTTTTTTCTTTGTCACAGGAATAGATACCCAGTGTTTTTTGTCTTTGTCACAGGCATAGATACCCAGTGTTTTTTGTCTTTGTCACAGGCATGGATACCCAGTGTTTTTTGTCTTTGTCACAGGCATGGATGCCCAGTGTTTTTTGTTTTTGTCACAGGAATAGATACCCAGTGTTTTTTGTCTTTGTCACAGGAATAGATACCCAGTGTTTTTTGTCTTTGACACAGGCATGGATACCCAGTGTTTTTTGTCTTTGTCACAGGCATAGATATCCATGTTTTTTGTCTTTGTCACAGGCATGGATACCCAGTGTTTGTTGTCTTTGTCACTGGCTGATCCTAACAATGTTTTGCTTGTCTTTGTCAAATGCTAATCCTAAAGCTATTCTGTTATCTTTGTCACAGGCTGATCCTCATGCTGTTCTTGTCTTTATCAAAGGCTGATCCCCACAGTTTTCTTGTCTCTGTCAAAGGCTGCTCTTTGTGCTGTTCTTTTGTTTGTTACAGATTTATCCCCATACTGTCCTTGTCTTTGTCAAAGGCTGATCCTTGTGCTGTCCTTTGTCAAAGGCTGTTGCCCATGCCGTTCTTGTCTTTGTCAGAGGCTGATCCTCGCTCTGTTCTTGTCTTTGTTACAGATTGATCCCCACATTGTTCTTGTCTTTGTCACAGATTGATCCCCACATTGTTCTTGTCTTCGTCACAGATTGATCCCCACATTGTTCTTGTCTTTGTCACAGATTGATCCCCACATTGTTCTTATCTTTGTTACAGATTGATCCCCAAACTGTTCTTTGCTGTGGACAACCCCCAGCATGATGCAGTCCTGTCTGTGGCCAAGGATGAGTCTGATTCTCTTCTGTACCCCATCCTGCATGAGTTCTCCATGGAGCCGCCACCCTTGGTGCAGGGACTGGTGCCACCCTACCATTTTAATGTGCTGCAGGAAGTGGTGCCCACAGTGGAAAGCTCTTTGTCACGCATTGTCCAGATGCTGATGCACCAGATGCTGGTGTCCCCATCACGCTCTATGACTGTGAGTTGCATGCTTCTCTGATAATTCTTGTAGCTTTCAGTCACTATTTATGACAGGAAGTTTGTGGGTCATTTTAGCCATTTTATCTGCAAAAAAAGGTGAGATGTAAGTACTGCAAATCTTTCACACTCAGGGGCATTGCCATGTTTTTGTCACACCTTACATCAGTGGGTGGAGCTTTGGCAACACATTAAGTCTTCACATCTTGGATGGATTGTAGGACTGTTGTCTCTCTTGGATGGCCTTTTATAATGTTGCCTGCGTCTTGGATGGATTAATGGCCTGTTATAATGTTGCCTACATCTTGGGTGGATACCAGCCTGTTATAGCACCATCTTGGATGGCCAGTTATGATGTTGTCTGCATCTTGGATTAATGGACTGTTATAATGTTGCCGACATCTTGGGTGGATACCAGCCTGTTATAGCACCATCTTGGATGGCCAGTTATGATGTTGTCTGCATCTTGGATTAATGGACTGTTATAATATTGCCTACATCTTGGGTGGATACCAGCCTGTTATAGCACTGCCTACATCATGGTTGTGTTGCTGTAGTAGTATATGTGTCCTAGATGCCCTGTTGTAGTGGTGTCTATCTCTTAAACAGCATCAACCATCAGCAGAGTGTGTAGTTTACCACACTTATTGCATTTCCCTGTCAGTGAATGTTGTCAAGCACTGTCAAAAAGGTATCGAGTGTCACTGTTGACTTCTGCTTTTGACACCATTTGCCTGTTACTGTTGTTTTTAACAGAGTTAAGTGACACCATGTGCCTGTTCCTGTTTTGTTTTTAACATAGATAAGTGACACCATGTGCCTGTTCCTGTTGTGTTTTTAACAGAGATAAGCGACACCATTTGCCTGTTCCTGTTGTGTTTTTAACAGAGATAAGCGACACCATTTGCCTGTTCCTGTTGTGTTTTTAACAGAGATAAGTGACACCATTTGCCTGTTCCTGTTGTATTTGTAACAGAGATAAGTCACACCATTTGCCTGTTCCTGTTATGTTTGTAACAGAGATAAGTCACACCATGTGCCTGTTCCTGTTGTGTTTGTAACAGAGATAAGTCACACCATGTGCCTGTTCCTGTTGTGCTTTTAACCAGAGTGGCTGTTGCCGAGCACTGTGTCGACTGTCAGAAGAGTACCTAGTCACGCCATATGCTGCAGCATGGGGCTGCGGTCCCGCCAAGCAGATGACGTCCCGTGACACCTCGGGGCGCAGCAGTTTGAAACGTCCACCCAGCAGGTCACTCAGCTCCTCCAGGTCAGTTTACTCTGTGGAGACCAGCATCAGGTCAGTTAGCAAAGACCAGCACCAGGTCAGTTCACTCTTTGGAGACAAACACCAGGTCAGTCAGTAAAGACCAGCAACAGGTCAGTTAGCAAAGACCAGCACCAGGTCAGTTCATTCAGTGGAGACCAGTACCAGGCTAGTTAGCAAATACCAGCACCGGGTCAGTTAACTAAGACCAACACCAGGTCATTTAGCAAAGACCAGCACCAGGTCAGTTAGAAAAGACCAGCACCAGGTCAGTTCACTCTGTGGAGACCAGCTCCAGGTCAGTTCGGCCTGTGGAGAGCAACACCAGGTCAGTTAGCAAATCCCAGCACTGGGTCAGTTAAGACCAGCACCAGGTCAGTTAGCAAAGACCAGCACCATGTCAGTTCACTCTGTGGAGACCAGTTCCAGGTCAGTTAGCAAAGACCAGCACCAGGTCAGTCAGCAAAGGTAGCTCCAGGTCAGTTCACTCTCTGGAGACCAACACCAGGTCTGTTAGCAGAAACCAGCTCCAGGTCAGTTCATTGTGTGAAGACTAGTACTAGGTCAGTTCAGTCTGAAGACCAACACCAGGTTAGTCAGTGAATACCAGCACCAGGTCAGTCAGCAAACACCAGCACCATGTCGCTTCACTCTGTGGAGACCAGCATCAGGTCAGCACTAGGTCAGCTCAGTCTGAAGATGAACACCAGGTTAGTTGTTGAAGTCCAGCACCAGATCACTGAGTGAAGACCAGTACTAGGTCAGTTCACTGTAAAGACCAACACCAGGTCAGCTTGTGTAAACATTGGGTCCCAGGTCAGTTCCATATGACAAATTTGACTATAGCAGGAGGTTTGACGCAAGCAATACGCCCACTGATGCAGACGGCATGTCACTGTCACATGGCTCTGTTTCAACCTGCTATAACTGTCATAGTTGACTGGGCATTACAAATCGATTATCTGTCTATATCATGGTTGGCTGGGCATTACAAATCAGTTATCGGTCTATATCATGGTTGACAGAATGTTACACATCAGTTATCTGTCTATATCATGGTTGACTGGACATTACAAACCAGTTACCTCTCTGTATCATGGTTAACTGGGCACTACAAATTTGTTACCTGTCTGTACCATGGTTGACTGTGCATTACAAATCAGTTACCTGTTGATATGATGGCTGTGTTGCAGTTCTCTGAGCCTGGAGGAGTTGACAGCAGGCATTGGTGGAGGGCCACTGCAAGTGATTCTGTCACTCATGCTGTCAACCCAGGCAACACTGGACCTCTCCACCCACCAGGACATGCTGCAGTTTGCCGGGAACCTCATTGCTGGTAAGTCATCCTGTATAGGGCTACATTGGACCTCTCCATGCACCAGGATATTCTGCAGTTTACTGGAAACCTCATTGCTAGTAAGTAATCCTGTATAGGGCTGCACCGGACCTCTCCACCCACCAGGATATGCTGCAGTTTGCTGATAAATCATCCTGTATAGGACTACACAGACCTCTCCACACACCAGTATATGCTGCAGTTTGCTGGTAAGTCATCCTGTATAGGTCTACACGGACCTCTCCACACACCAGTATATGCTGCAGTTTGCTGGTACGTCATCCTGTATAGGACTACACCGGACCTCTCCACCCACCAGGATATGCAGCAGTTTGCTGGTAAGTCATCCTGTATAGGACTACACAGGACCTCTCCACACACCAGTATATGCTGCAGTTTGCTGATAAATCATCCTGTATAGGACTACACAGGACCTCTCCACACACCAGTGTATGCTGCAGTTTGCTGGGAACCTCACTGCTGACTTGAGGCTGCTTCGGGTCTGCCCAATCTACTTTGAGGCAGAGACCCACTGTTATTAAACATGCCATTCTATGACAGCTTTTGGTGAGTGCTGTTTCAGGCCTGCCATTCTGTGACATCTCTTGGTGAGTGCTGTTTCAGGCCTGCCATTCTGTGACATCTCTTGGTGAGTGCTGTTTCAGGCCTGCCATTCTGTGACATCTCTTGGTGAGTGCTGTTTCAGGCCTGCCATTCTGTGACATCTCTTGGTGAGTGCTGTTTCAGGCCTGCCATTCTGTGACATCTCTTGGTGAGTGCTGTTTCAGGCCTGCCATACTGTGACATCTCTTGGTGAGTGCTGTTTCAGGCCTGCCATTCTGTGACATCTCTTGGTGAGTGCTGTTTCAGGCCTGCCATTCTGTGACATCTCTTGGTGAGTGCTGTTTCAGGCCTGCCATACTGTGACATCTCTTGGTGAGTGCTGTTTCAGGCCTGCCATTCTGTGACATCTCTTGGTGAGTGCTGTTTCAGGCCTGCCATTCTGTGACATCTTTTGGTAAGTGCTGTTTCAGGCTTGCCATTCTGTCAAAATCGTTTGGTGAGTGCTGTTTCAGGCCTGCCATTCTGTGACATCTCCCCATTCTGTTTGAGATCGAAACTCATCTCAAGACCTTCCTGTTTAGACAAGCCTTTTAACAAACACTGGTCAACCATATCTGTAAGCATAGATCATGCATATGTGTTTAAGTTACGTGTGTGTTTGTGTGTGTATGGATGGCGTGTGTGTGTGCTACTGTGTGGAGGTTTTCTTCTGCAGAAAGATTTGTACTGTGTAAGAGCCATCCCTTATTGTTGTGGTTATTACTGTGTTATGATTTGTGGATTGACTGACAGGTTCTGCCTACAAGTCCCTGAGGTCAGCCGACGAGATGGCCAGCATCACAGGGGCAGGGGAGGAGGGGAAGTGGGCCGCTGTCATGGATCGGATGCTTGTGCCACCCATCGAACAGCTGCTGATGCATGTTGCCAGGTTGGTCATAGTACTGTAAACCATCAGCATTCATGCTGTGTGGTAAAAATGTAAAGTTATTCCCAAACATCATTTACGTTAATCTGTAAACCATTATTGTAAAGTCACATGTCATACCAGGGGAAGTGTACACCATCCTAAAGACATTTATGTCATGTCAGGAAAACTACATTCACTCCAAGGTCATGCCTGTCATGTCAGAAAAACAGTAAAACTGAATCCTGAGGTCAAGTTGCGTGGATAGAGCTTTAAGTCACTCAAGTTGTGTCACTTGTAAAGCTGCATCACAATGTAAACCTCCCAACTGTTGATAACACTAAATGTTCATTCTAAAGCCATGCAAGACATGGTTTCACTGTAAATGTTCATTCTAAAGACATGGTAACACTGTAAATGTTCATTCTAAAACCATTCAAGATGTGATAACACTATAAGTGTTTATTTGAAATTCGTGTAAGATATGATAAAACTGTAAACCCCCCTAAAGTAATTTAAATACTATAAACTTGCTTTTGTCCTAAAGTCAGTTAAAAACACAGATTGTCTGCTTTCTTTTGGTTTAATTGTGTAATTGTTTTATTTCAAATGTTGCCAGGATATGAGATCCCACTTGTAGTCTTCTTCAGCCAGTTGTCTGTTTCTCCACAGGATCCTGAATGCCTGCATCCACTTGTAGTCTAATTCTTCGGCCTGTTGTCTGTACTTGGTTTAATTGTGTAATTGTTTTATTACAGGATGTGAGTCCCACTTGTAGTCTTCTTCAGCCTGTTGTCTGCTTCTCCACAGGATCCTGAATGCCTGCATCCACTTGTAGTCTAATTCTTCAGCCTGTTGTCTCTATTTGGTTTAATTGTGTAATTGTTTTATTTCAGATGTTGCCAGGATATGAGATCCCACTTGTTAGTCTTCTTCAGCCTGTTGTCTGCTTCTCCACAGGATCCTGAATGCCTGCATCCACTTGTAGTCTAATTCTTCAGCCTGTTGTCTGTACTTGTAGTCTTTTTCAGCCTGTTGTCTGTACTTGTAGTCTTCTTCAGCCTGTCATCTGCTTCTCCACAGGATCCTGAATGCCTGCACCCACGTGATAGAGGAGACGGTGCCAGGGCCTCCGCAGGTGAAGCCCTCCCTCCCTTCTCTGCCGAATGCCCCATCCCTCAGCCCTGTGAAACGCAAGGTGAAGGGAGGTGACAAAGAGCCCTCCTCTCCAGCCACGGTGGGTCAGGCCGTTGACTCCAAGACCCTGCAGAAAACCCCTTCCAAAGGTTGGTGTTTCATTCTAAGACCCCGCAGAAAACCCCTTCCAGAGAGGTTGGTAATTCATTCTAAGACCCTGCAGAAACCCTTCCAGTGGTTGGTGTTTCAAAGACCCCACAGAAAACCCCTTCTAAAGTTGATTTTCATTCCAAGACCCTGCAAGAAACCCATTCTAAAGCTTGATATTTCATTCTAAGATCCTGCAGAAAACCCCTTCTAAAGGTTGGTATTTCATTCTAAGATCCTACAAAAAAACAAAACTTCTAAAGGTTGGTATTTCATTCTGAGATCCTGCAGAAAACCCTTTCCAAAGTTTGCTATCTCTCCAGGACCCCCTAGAAAAACCCTTCCACAGTTTGCAATCTCATTCCAGGAATCCACAGAATGTTTTTCAGAGGTTGGTATTTCATTCTAGGGCCCCACAGAAAACTGTTTCTGAAGGTTAGCAAATCATTTTGAGACCTCACCAAAAAAAACTAAAGGTTGGTATTCCTTCCAATGACCCCACTGAAAAACCCTTCCAGAGGGTGTTATTTAATTCCATTACCCCACCAAAAAACCCTTCCAGAGGGTGTTAATTCCATTACCCCACCAAAAAACCCTTCCAGAGGGTGTTATTTAATTCCATTACCCCACTGAAAAACCCTTCCAGAGGGTGTTATTTAATTCCATTACCCCACAAAAAAAACCTTCCAGAGGGTGTTATTCCATGACCCCACAGACTACCCCTTTTAGAGGGTCTTATTTAATTCCATGACCCCACAGACCACCCCTTCCAGAGGATGTTATTCCATGACCCCACAGACCACCCCTTCCAGAGGGTGTTATTTAATTCCATGACCCCACAGACTACCCCTTCCAGAGGATGTTTTTTTATGACCCCACAGACCACCCCTTCCAGAGGGTCTTATTTAATTCCATGACCCCACAGACCACCCCTTCCAGAGGGTCTTATTTAATTCCATGACCCCACAGACCACCCCTTCCAGAGGGTCTTATTTAATTCCATGACCCCACAGACTAACCCTTCCAGAGGGTCTTATTTAATTCCATGACCCCACAGACCACCCCTTCCAGAGGGTCTTATTTAATTCCATGACCCCACAGACCACCCCTTCCAGAGGGTCTTATTTAATTCCATGACCCCACAGACTAACCCTTCCAGAGGGTCTTATTTAATTCCATGACCCCACAGACTAACCCTTCCAGAGGGTCTTATTTAATTCCATGACCCCACAGACTAACCCTTCCAGAGGGTCTTATTTAATTCCATGACCCCACAGACCACCCCTTCCAGAGGGTCTTATTTAATTCCATGACCCCACAGACTAACCCTTCCAGAGGTTGGGATCTTGTTGCAAGACTCCACAGAAAAAAGTTGCAAAGGTTTGTATCTCTTCCAAGGCTGGTATCTCATTCGAGGACTGTGCAGAAACCCCCTTCCAGCACTGATCAGCACTGATGTTCTGAAAGCTTACTGGCAATTCATTGATTGTGGTGGTGATGAGCTGAACTGAGATAGTGCAAAAGAGGAAAGGGGCAACAGATGAGTTCTTTGCAGAGGGGAACAATCCCACCCAGCATTTGCTGCCTTAGTACAGATTCCTGTGTCCACAATAGTTCAACTCAGCATTTCCTGCCTCAGTACAAATTCCTGTGTCCACAATAGTTCAACTCAGCATTTGCTGCCTCACTGCAGATTCCTGTGTCCACAATAGTTCAACTCAGCATTTGCTGCCTCACTGCAGATTCCTGTGTCCACAATAGTTCAACTCAGCATTTGCTGCCTCACTGCAGATTCCTGTGTCCACAATAGTTCAACTCAGCATTTGCTGCCTCACTGCAGATTCCTGTGTCCACAATAGTTCAACTCAGCATTTGCTGCCTCACTGCAGATTCCTGTGTCCACAATAGTTCAACTCAGCATTTGCTGCCTCACTGCAGATTCCTGTGTCCACAATAGTTCAACTCAGCATTTGCTGCCTCACTGCAGATTCCTGTGTCCACAATAGTTCAACCCAGTATTTGCTGCCTCACTGCAGATTCCTGTGTCCACAATAGTTCAACTCAGCATTTGCTGCCTCACTGCAGATTCCTGTGTCCACAATAGTTCAACTCAGCATTTGCTGCCTCACTGCAGATTCCTGTGTCCACAATAGTTCAACTCAGCATTTGCTGCCTCACTGCAGATTCCTGTGTCCACAATAGTTCAACCCAGCATTTGCTGCCTCACTGCAGATTCCTGTGTCCACAATAGTTCAACTCAGCATTTGCTGCCTCACTGCAGATTCCTGTGTCCACAATAGTTCAACTCAGCATTTGCTGCCTCACTGCAGATTCCTGTGTCCACAATAGTTCAACTCAGCATTTGCTGCCTCACTGCAGATTCCTGTGTCCACAATAGTTCAACTCAGCATTTGCTGCCTCACTGCAGATTCCTGTGTCCACAATAGTTCAACCCAGCATTTGCTGCCTCACTGCAGATTCCTGTGTCCACAATAGTTCAACTCAGCATTTGCTGCCTCACTGCAGATTCCTGTGTCCACAATAGTTCAACTCAGCATTTGCTGCCTCACTGCAGATTCCTGTGTCCACAATAGTTCAACTCAGCATTTGCTGCCTCACTGCAGATTCCTGTGTCCACAATAGTTCAACTCAGCATTTGCTGCCTCACTGCAGATTCCTGTGTCCACAATAGTTCAACCCAGTATTTGCTGCCTCACTGCAGATTCCTGTGTCCACAATAGTTCAACTCAGCATTTGCTGCCTCACTGCAGATTCCTGTGTCCACAATAGTTCAACTCAGCATTTGCTGCCTCACTGCAGATTCCTGTGTCCACAATAGTTCAACTCAGCATTTGCTGCCTCACTGCAGATTCCTGTGTCCACAATAGTTCAACCCAGTATTTGCTGCCTCACTGCAGATTCCTGTGTCCACAATAGTTCAACTCAGCATTTGCTGCCTCACTGCAGATTCCTGTGTCCACAATAGTTCAACCCAGCATTTGCTGCCTCACTGCAGATTCCTGTGTCCACAATAGTTCAACTCAGCATTTGCTGCCTCACTGCAGATTCCTGTGTCCACAATAGTTCAACTCAGCATTTGCTGCCTCACTGCAGATTCCTGTGTCCACAATAGTTCAACCCAGTATTTGCTGCCTCACTGCAGATTCCTGTGTCCACAATAGTTCAACTCAGCATTTGCTGCCTCACTGCAGATTCCTGTGTCCACAATAGTTCAACCCAGTATTTGCTGCCTCACTGCAGATTCCTGTGTCCACAATAGTTCAACTCAGCATTTGCTGCCTCACTGCAGATTCCTGTGTCCACAATAGTTCAACCCAGCATTTGCTGCCTCACTGCAGATTCCTGTGTCCACAATAGTTCAACTCAGCATTTGCTGCCTCACTGCAGATTCCTGTGTCCACAATAGTTCAACCCAGTATTTGCTGCCTCACTGCAGATTCCTGTGTCCACAATAGTTCAACTCAGCATTTGCTGCCTCACTGCAGATTCCTGTGTCCACAATAGTTCAACCCAGCATTTGCTGCCTCACTGCAGATTCCTGTGTCCACAATAGTTCAACTCAGCATTTGCTGCCTCACTGCAGATTCCTGTGTCCACAATAGTTCAACCCAGTATTTGCTGCCTCACTGCAGATTCCTGTGTCCACAATAGTTCAACTCAGCATTTGCTGCCTCACTGCAGATTCCTGTGTCCACAATAGTTCAACCCAGCATTTGCTGCCTCACTGCAGATTCCTGTGTCCACAATAGTTCAACCCAGCATTTGCTGCCTTAGTACAGATTCCTGTGTCCACAATAGTTCAACCTAGCATTTGCTGCCTTAGTACAGATTCCTGTGTCCGCAATAGTTCAACCTAGCATTTGCTGCCTTAGTACAGATTCCTGTGTCCACAATAGTTCAACCTAGCATTTGCTGCCTTAGTACAGATTCCTGTGTCCACAATAGTTCAACCTAGCATTTGCTGCCTTAGTACAGATTCCTGTGTCGGCAATTGTTCAGCCCGGCATTTGCTGCCTTAGTGCAGATTCCTGTGTCCACAATAGTTCAACCCAGCATTTGCTGCCTCAGTACAGATTCCTGTGTCCACAAGTCCAACCCAGCATTTGCTGCCTCAGTACAGATTCCTGTGTCCACAATTGTCCAACCCAGCATTTGCTGCCTTAGTACAGACTTGATGTTTTCAGTTTTGACATTTTCAGAGCCCAAGGAGTTGGAGAAGGAGAAGAACAAGAAAGAAGGCATTGGGACCTTTTACAATCTGCCCCAGTACATGAAACTGTATGAAGTGCTCAGGGGCGCATACTCCAATTACAAGGTATGCATCCTTCTTGACATAACTCCCCAGTTAACTTCATGGTACTTGTTAGATGCCCCTGTCTGTTTGTATATTGTGCATGTATATACACACTCTTCTGGACCCAGCTTCCTGATTAATGTTGGTATCCATTCTACACCTGTGTTACGACAGTAGTCTGCAAAAGATCCCAGTCATTCTGCCAAAAATGCAAATGGCTGGTTACAGCTAAACACACATGCACCTTACCTATGTCGCTTTGCATGAAGTAGCATGGTTGTATGGTGTACACAGAAGGCGCTGAGATGGCAGCAGTTTTAAGTGGCACCTGCCATGCCAGCAGTGTAAGTACACCACTTCGGTGGATATTCAACAACAAAAAAAGCACTATAAAAAGATAGTCACTCATTACTATCTTTTTATAGTGCTTTTTGTTGTTGTTGAATAAAAGCACTATAATAAGCTAGTCACTCATGTAGAATCACATGTGAACACAGTGAATCTGCTCAAGTGCGGAGAATAGCACTGTATAAAAGCAGTCAACAACTAATTTATTGTCAGATGCCACAGTATTTATATCATGATGTTGGGTAATATATACTGCCAGGAAGCACTCTTATATTATTGCCAGTGACCAGTTAAAGCATAACTGAAAGTGTCAGGTTTTGAGAGAAACGAAAGTGCATGGGCACCCCCAGCAATAGTTTACCAAGACACAAACATTAAAAGGTGGTAAGGAATATCCCGGAGGTTGACTGATGGTAAGAAATGTGACAAAGACAAAAACTTAGAATGGAATCAAGGATGGCACAGTTGGGAGAGCGTCCAACTGAAAAGCAAGGTGTAGTGCCAACGTGCGTTTGAGTCCCTGGAGCAGCATGGGCTTTTCCTCCCAGAGCCGGCTTGCAATGCAGACTCTCTCATGATGTCCCTACAGCACCCGAGTGCAATCACATGCACCAACAGCTATGCATCCATTAAAAAGTTCCAGACACTGACAACCATACCATTGTTGGGACACAGGAAAATACTGCACACACTGGTAGGAATGGTAGCGCTGCTCCTGCGGCTGCTGTGCTGTACCCATGTAAGGCAGGTAGAGGGACAATGAAGTACTAAGAAAGAAAAAAAGAAAGAAACAAACAAACAATGGCAGATAATAAGGAATATGACAGAGACAATGACAGTAAAGAATATGACATTGACAGGTGGTAAGGAATGTGACAGAGACATTGACAGTAAAGAATATGACATTGACAGGTGGTAAGGAATGTGACAGAGACATTGACAGTAAAGAATATGACAAACATTGACAGGTGGTAAGGAATGTGACATGGACGTTGAACGGAAAGAATATGACATTGACAGGTGGTAAGGAATGTGACAGAGACATTGACAGTAAAGAATATGACAGACATTTGACAGATGGTAAGGAATGTGACAGAGATGTTGACAGGAAAGAATATGACACTGACAGGTGGTAAGGAATGTGACAGAGACATTGACAGTAAAGAATATGACAAACATTGACAGGTGGTAAGGAATGTGACAAACATTGATGGTAAGGAACATAACAGAAACAGTGATGATAAGAAACATGACCAGTTGACAGATGGTAAAGAATGTGACACAAACAGTGATGATAAGAAATGTGACCAGCTGACAGATGGTAAGGAATGTGACAGACAGTAAGGAATATGACTGACATTGATGGTTGGTAAGGCATATGACAGACAGTGGCAGATGGTAAAGGAATATGGCAGACAGTGACAGATGGTAAAGGAATATGGCAGACGGTGACAGATGGTAAAGGAATATGGCAGACGGTGACAGATGGTAAAGGAATATGACAGAGATACTAACAGATGGTAAGGAATGTGACAAAGACATTGACAGGTGCTAAGGAATGTGACAAAGACATTGACAGGTGGTGATGAATGTGACAGAGACATTTGCAGGTGCTAAGGAATGTGACAGAGACATTAATGGGTGGTGGTGAATGTGACAGAGACATTTGCAGGTGCTAAGGAATGTGACAGAGACATTAATGGGTGGTGGTGAATGTGACAGAGACATTTGCAGGTGCTAAGGAATGTGACAGAGACATTAATGGGTGGTGGTGAATGTGACAGAGACATTTGCAGGTGCTAAGGAATGTGACAAAGACATTGACAGGTGCTAAGGAATGTGACAAAGACATTAGCAGGTGGTGATGAATGTGACAGAGACATTTGCAGCTGGTAAGGAAGGTGCTGTGTCACAAATGGAGTGTGAACGTTGGGTTTCAGATTTCGCTGGACCTGAGCAGCTGCGACAAGTTTTGCAGCTTTGTGCGCACAGCGCTGGATGTGCTGGCTCAGCTGCTGGAGGTGGCCACCCTCTTTGACGTTGGAAAGCATGCCGACGAGATCCTTCACTACTTCAAGAGCACGGTTGTGCTGGAGCCCACCTCCACAGTGCTCTGTGTTCAACAAGTAGGATTTGTGTGTCTCTGTGTTTCTCTGCAAGTCTGTACTATATCTGTTTGTCTCTTCACACCCATGTATCCTGTGTGTGTGTATGTATATGGTCATGTGTCAGAAATGGTGACAGATAGTTGTGACGTTTGAAAAATAACAACAGTTAATATCACATGTAGTAGGTAAGGCCTTCAGTATATTTATTTCATATGTTACAGTATATTGTGAAATTTCTTTTGTGTCATTTTGACATATGTTGAACTTACAGTCTAGTGACAAAAGTCATGTCATATACATAACCATTCACCAGAGCATAAAATTTACTGTTCTCAAGACTAACAAACAAATGAATGCAAACAGAAAGTGTTGCCCATTACAAACGAGCACTCTGTTGGTAACTGTAAGTAAAACCATTGTTCCTGTTCCTGGTTGAAACAGATGTAAGATATTTAAAGAAAATGATTGTATAAAAACCGTTTTTCCAAAACATTCATTTGAAATGATTGTGTAAAAACCGTTTATCCAAAACATTCTTTTCATTTGAAATGATTGTGTAAAAACCATTTGTCCAAAACATTCTTTTGAAATTCTCTTCTGGTTCAAGACCAGGCTGTCAGTTCCTCAGATGTACAGGAAATTATCAGTCCAGCTATATGCTTTGACTTTGTTAACAAAAAGTTTTCAAGATGGCAACATAGGACGAGCCAATGCAGTAAGTCATTAGGATGCACATTCTTTAAAGAGTTTAACTACTTTAGACAAAGCTATGTTGTTAATATTGTCAGTTGTAGAATTGAATGCTTGCATGGATTTCTAATTTACAGTCACTGTGTGTGAATAACTGTGGATTAACAATCAAAAACTATGTTTCTTGGCAACTGTGTATGTCATTTAACAATGTTATGAAACCAGATGTAGTTCATAAGAGTTTTTGTGTGTGCACCAGCCTGATGATGCTAAGAGATATGACTACCACCTTGTCTACACATCATTTCCACTCGCATTCTCATACATTTCTGTAAATTCACATCGACACTGGGGTTGCAGTTCAGTCCACGTATTGTGACATGTAATCAATAGTATGATTATAAAGATATCAGTGTGAATGGCATAAGCCATGCCACGGTGAATTACACACATTGATACGTAAGTTTACATAATACAGGAAACATTATTACATGAGATCCATTTTTTCCTTTCTAAACTAATATGTACAAAGAGCATTGCTTTCACACTTTTGTAACTGGTTAGATTAGGAAAGCATATTCGCCTAGCTGAATGGATTGTCTCCCCTGGACTGTTCTTTTGGGGGGAAGACAATGCCATGACACTGCTATCCTTGCATGGGAGGGAAATGTTGACCCCAAAAGAAAGTGAAATGGCTGAACTGCACCCCAAAACGTGAATACCACTGACTAATAAACCCAAACAAGATGGTGAGCTGGTGATTCCTGTTGTGGCTCCAGCCCTGTGAAGCTTGGTTCATGTCTGAGAACCCTTGAGACCTGTAACATGCAAACACTCAGAAGCAGAAAAACATTTTCAAATCTGAAACATATGAGAAATGGCAGCAGCAAGACATCACAACATGTATGTTTTGGTAAAATATTGTGCAACTGCAAGTACTCTGTGATAGTTCAGAGGGCAGACAGCCTCTGGAAACATTGTATGTACTTCATGAAGGCATCGGAGGACCATCTACACAGTGATCTTATCTGGCTGTCTTACATGCCCTGGGCTGCAGCAGTAGTGGCTGCTCCTAAACGAAAGCTATGTGATTTTAACTGTTTGGGGCAAAAATGACAAAACTGTAGGGCTCCCTGTAGCTGCTCGTTAAACTTGGCATGCGTGGCAGGCACACTGGGGCAATACAGAAATAAAGGACCTGCTGTAGCACCGCGCATGGTCAAGTATGCCTTCAGGATTTGAAGAGGGCAGTCCTGCGGTGAGGTGGTGCCTTTCATTGTCAGGGTCAGGGGCTTGCCTTTGTTGTGCTTGAAGGGAATGAAGGTCACTGTCAAGGATGTGTCTTTGATTTCTAGCTGTTTCCACGGCAAGGTCACTGTCAAGGATGTGTCTGATTTCTAGCTGTTTCCACGGCAACAAATTAGGGTTAGTAGCGTTAGCCAATTGTACGGTCATTTCACCAATGCGCAGCAAGGCATGGAAAGCCAGACAGAACATTGCCTTGTACAAAGCTCTGTGGTGCTTCCCTGGCACCGTAAACTCTAGGGCCCCCAACAGCTTGCTAAGCATGGGCTGGTCGATGGGCATTCTGAGGCTGAATTGCTTACTGAGTTTGTGGCATGCAGACAATAATTTCTGGACTAAGAAGGTGGTTGCGGGATCACTCCCCCCTTGTAATTTATGTATGTACCCAATGGCTGATATGTGTGATGATACTGTGGCTGGCGAATACCCTGCCCTATGAAGATGTGGGATAAACAATGCCAGCACTGACACTGAAATTGGGACTGTATCGGGAAGCCCATGAGTGTTACAGAATTTTCCAAACATGCACCAGCTGCGTTTGTATGCAGCTTGGGTACCTGGGGCTAAAGCTGAAGCCAGTAGTTCTTTGGCATGCCGGGTCAGCACAGCAATGCTGGGAGAGAGGGAATGCTGACAGGAAAGGGACAGGCCTTTGGCGCTAGTGCCTGGAACTTTTCCACCTGCAGACGAGATAGAGAGTGGGCCAAGTTGTTGTTTATGCCAGGGATGTGAACTGCTTGGAAGAGGATGTTGTGACGCAGACAAGAGAGTAATAGTTTTCTCATCACGTGCTTGACTGTTGTGTCTTTGGATGTCTGGGAATTGATGATATCTACCACCGCCCTGTTGTCTGAATGAAACGAAATACACTTATTGCTGAGACTGTCTGCCCAGACACTCACGGCCAACACAATGGGGTAGAACTCCAGCAATGTAATGGACTGACCCCTCCACTCATCATCCCAGGGCCCGAAAAGCCACTGGGGGCCAAGGACAGCACCGTAGCCCAGTGTTCCAGACGCGTCGGTATACAGGTCTATGCTGTGGGACTGTAGCCAGTATCGTGGGAGCATGAGGGATTTCCCATTAAACACTTGTAGGAATATTAACCAAGTCTTCAGATCTTCCCTGACTTCGTGTGTGATGCAAATGTAGTGACAAGGACGTGTCACCCCTATCGTCAAATTGATCAGTCTTCTTAAAAAGGGTCTTCCAGGTACCACCGTCCCACATGCGAAATTCAGTGTGCCAATGATGGACTGGAGGGGTTTCAGCTGTATTTTATCTTTCTTCAAGCATGTCTCTATGAGTGCTGTGCACCTGTTCAGCTTATCGACTGGTAGCCTCACCTCCATAGCAACTGAATCAAGCTCAAAACCAAGCAAAGTGATAACCTGTGTCAGCTGTACAGTTTTGTATGGGGCAATTGGGATGCCGATACCTGCGCACATGGATAGAAATGCGCTCAGCTGAGCTTGACCAATTGCCTTATCCCTGGCAAAGAGCAGAAAATCATCCAGTACATGTGAAATGTTTCTAATGTGCAGTTTGCTTGATGCTATCCATTGCAACGCATTGCTAAGTGTCTCAAAAATCTTGAAGCTTGCGCTGCAACCCATGGGCAGGCAATGATCGTAACAGAACTGCTCGCACCAGACAAAGCCAAACAGGCAGTATTGCGATGGGTGCAGAGGGACAATGCGAAAGGCATGTGCAGTGTCTGGTTTTGACAAGAAACGACCCTGGCCCAACTGTTGCAGCTGCTGTACGGCAGGATCGATGGACTGACACTGCACGTGTGCGTCCTCTGGGGAGATTCCATCACTCATAGAATCACCTGGTGGGTATGATAGGTGGTGGATCAGTCTAAATTTGCCTGGTATTTTCTTTTCGACGAGGCCTAGAGGGATGTTCTGAAGTGTGAAAAAGGTTCCTGTTTAAAAGGGCCCCCTATTCTGTTCATGCTTGATTCTTTACTCAATTTCTTGTCAACTTCCTCTGGATTTTGTAATGCCGAGGTCAAGGTGTGAGGCTTAACATGAGGTAAAGAACCCTAGTACCTCACGTCAAAACCCCGCTTGAACCCAGACTCTACTTTTTGTTTCTGGCCCCCGTCATACCCTTCTAGCCATGCTTCCAGCCGTGCTGCCCTAACTGGTGTGGGGAGCTTACTGGGATGCGCCCCGACCCCCTTTTTCCTTTGATCTGTTTCCCGGGGCTGGGGCGGTGTACTGAAAGGGCTGTCTGCCTGACGTATTCCCTGAGTCCCTTCTGCCAAGAAACCATGACATGATTTTGTATGGCGCGTGGAGTGGCTGGGGGCAGCAGGAGGCTGGGTGGCCTGCCAGGCAGTTGTAGCATTTGTGTTGGAACTTGCACAGGTTGCCTTCTGTGCACTGCCCCGAGCTGTGGCAGCGATAGCAGGCTCCCAGTGGCGTGTTTGCCGAGGGCTGTTGGGCCCGGGGTGTGTTGCTTGGTCTGTCGTTTGTGCTTGGGCACTCCAGGTGAGCTTTCATGTACAGCTCTAGGTGTGTTGCCCACCATGCTGCCATGCCCGACCCAAGCAGATGCCTAAACTGCTCATCATATTATCTCCAACCTGTCTTTTTGTCTGCCAGGTTCAGCACGTTCTCCATGGGATGGGCTAATCCCACCGTCACCGATGTATCCTGCTTTGACAAAATGGCGCAGAACTTATTCCTTGCGTTTATCCAGGCGGGTAGTGTGAGAGGAGCAGACCTCTTCTGAGACACTAGTTGTAGTGATGGTGCCCCGTCTGTATGGCATACTCTTCCTCCCCCAACCCTGACAACATAGCCCATAAGTCTACAAATCCCCCCCCCCCCCACCCCGATTTTCTGCTTGATTTTGAGGGGAACCTGGTTTGATATTGGTATAGAGGATGGAATAAATGAGCATGAGGGACCTGTACCTGTCATGGAATCCGAGACGGCAGCCAACATGGACGCCCGCACTGCCTGTTCTATGTCTTCCAGGTAGGGGGCTGCCGGCACTGTTGGTGAGGAGACCGCAGCTTGCCGTGCGTTCAGGGCCTCGTTGACCGTTGTTTGGATCCTGGAGTCCAGCTTGTCCAGGAGCTGGTCCATCCAGGCTGGTTCTGCCCCTACCGCTCAAGGGCCTGGAGTGTCGGTGTCCTGGTGGTGGGCCAGCAGTGGCGCTGCCTTTGAGGCCTTCCTGGCACGCCGAGCGGTGGACATGGTCTGGTCGTCTGGCAGTCCCTCTGATGCCGTGGCCCGGCTGCTTCTCCTCGTTGGGTGTGTCTTTGGCATCTGATAATAAAGCAACTCAGGGAGGAGAGCTAGATACTGTAACCATGAAATAAAGTCTGACAAATGTCAGGACTGCAAACTGAAACCAGTGAAATAAAGACTGACCGGTGGCACAGCTGTAAACTGAAACCAATGCCATAAGGTCGGACGAGTGGCAGGACTGTAAACTGAAACCAGCTAAATAAAGTCTGGCGAGTAGCACTGCTGTAAAATGCAAACAGTGCAGTAAAGTCTGGCAAACGGCAGTGCTGATAACCGAAATCAGTGTAATAAAGTCTGACAAGTGGCAGTGTTGTAGACTGGTACTCTGGCAAGTGGCAGGGCTGTAAACTGAAAGTGAAACCAATGAAATAGTCTGGCAAGCGGCAGGACTGGAAACTGAACTCAGTGCGATCAAGTCTGGCAAGTGGCAGTGCTAAAATTGTCATGTGCATTAATGTAGTGTCCCACAGGGGGCAAAGCTGCCTCATGGGGAGGACAACCCACCACAGGCCCCGCACAGGGCATGGCTGCCTTTGGAAAGGACAACTCACCAAAAGGCCCGCAAGGGGCATGGCTGCCTCACGGGGAGGACAACTCACCAAAATGGTCCGCAGGGGGCATGGCTGCCTCACGGGGAGGACAACTCACCAAAATGGTCCGCAGGGGGCATGGCTGCCTCACGGGGAGGACAACTCACCAAAAGACCCGCAGGGGGCATGGCTGCCTCACGGGGAGGACAACTCACCAAAAGACCCGCAGGGGGCATGGCTGCCTCACGGGGAGGACAACTCACCAAAATGGTCCGCAGGGGGCATGGCTGCCTCACGGGGAGGACAACTCACCAAAAGACCCGCAGGGGGCATGGCTGCCTCACGGGGAGGACAACCACCAAATGGCCCACAGGGGGCAAAACTGCATCACTGGGAGGACACCCATCAACGGCCCACAGGGGGCAACCTTGCCTGTAATGTATGAGCAAGATGTGAAAATTACATCACTGGGAGGACACCCATCAAGGGCCCATGGGGGGGCAAAAATACCTGTACTGGAGGAGCAGAACATGTGAAAAATGCATCACTGTGAGGACGCCCATCAGCGGCCCACAGGGGGCAAAATATTTTGCATTATGTTTCCAGACTGTGATGTGGGGCACTTTCTGGCTGTGCTCTGTCAGCCCTGTGTTGACTGCCTGCGCCCAACCCAAGTACTGCCTAACTTCTAGAGGAGAAAAACCTCTCCGGGATCTGCGAGCTGAAAAGTGCTGCAAAATGCAACCTACAACAACCCACTTTGCCCTGTACCGGTTGTTGAGCAGTGAGGCTAACTCCAAAAGCTGCAAGGAAAAAGTATCAGCATCCCTCTGGTTCTGCGCAGTCCTTGGGAAGTCATTACCGCTGACCTGGAGGAAGATGATGTCGGGTTCCTTGGAAACTCGGCCCATTATACTGTTCAACAGTGCGCCCCCATTCGCCATTAGCCACATCATTGTCAAACCTCCTTGTCCACAGATCTCCACAGAAGTTGTTGTGCTTAACTTGAAATCTGGGCACAAGCGGGTATCGTGACCTGAGTGCAAGTAATCCCGCATTCATGTACAAATAGAGTGACCCAACACTAGTGTGTGGTACATTGTAGTCTTGTTATAAATATCGAGAAAAATGAAAATTCAATTTTTTTGCTGGGGACCAATTCCCCACTGACCTTTCACAGTGAAAGAAGCCACAAAGGCACGCTTGAATCTTGTGCCCTGCAGATGCGTACGCACCTATGACTCATGTTACTTGGGGTTACGCTAAATATAGAAGTTGGCGGGGTTCCTGCAGTCCGTGCATTGGCTGCCTGCTGAAATGCCCAACTGATCTACACAGATACAAGTTGACGCCCACACAAACATCTTTTCGCTGCGCGAAAAAGCCTATGTAGCCCAATACACTACAGAGAAGCCTGTCCATGACAATCTGAAATCCCAGCATATAATGCTGTGAGTTTGAGTGGGTGCCCATGTGCCTGCATGTGTTCATCCACATTTGTGTGTCCTGCATTTGTGTGTACACGTGAGAGTTTGTGTGTGTGCATCTGTATATGAGTGCGTGTTCATGCATGTGTTCTGCATGTGTGTGTTTGTGTGCATGCACAATTGCATGGACATGGCTGTACACATGTACATTTGTGTGAAATCCTGGCAGCACTGTGCCATTGAAGCTGACCAACGTTGAATGTGCAGCTCCTGAAGGCCCTGTTTGGTACCAACCTGGCCAACCAGTGGGAGTGTGAGCAGCAGAATGCAGCGGTGGTGCGTCCTGGAAAAGCCACACGTCTGTCATCCAGCGGCAAGCCCGGTCTGTACCAGAACTGCCTGGGCCAACCCTATGCCCACCTGACCCACTCCCTGCTCTCCGCCACCTACCGCACAACCACGCAGATGGACACTGAAGATCCCAACAGGTAGGTCTGGTTCATGTCTCACCATCAGTGTCTGTTTTCTCTTTGGTTCACAGTTGTAGGTGAAAAAAAAATCGGTGTCAGTGTCCACACATGCTTGTTGCACTATTGCGTGTGTGTTGGAAGTGACAAGAAAGATGTTGAATGAAGTTCTGGAGTGTGTTTGTTTATGTATTGTGTGTGTGTGTGTGTGTGTGTGTGTGTGTGTGTGTGTGTGTGTGTGTGTGTGTGTGTGTGTGTGTGTGTGTGTGTGTGTTGGAAGTGAGGAGAAAGATGTTGAATGAAGTGTTGGAGTGTGTGACCTTTCCCAGCTGTGCAGTGTAAATAATGAACAAGATAGGTCCCAGCATAGAGCCTTGTGGGACACCACATTGTAATGTGGGGTAACATTTGACCAGTATGAACAGTTGCACAAGTGTTTTTGTTTGTTTGTTTAGTTCCCTGTTGTGGTTGAAGAAGCGTGTGGAGAGGAAGGTGCCAGCCATTCTGAAGCCAAGCAGCAAAGTTGACAAGGTGAGGGGGACATTCATATTTGTGTGTAGAGGAAGCAGTTCTCTGAGGCAGAGTCTGATTGTGCGTATAAGTATATGCTGGGAAACACGGTTATGAGATGGGGAAAAGCTGACCTTACATGGACCAGTCTGGGTTCATCAGATGTCAGTTATCAGCAACATTGCATCAATAAATTTGAGTTCATCAGATGTCAGTTATCAGCAACATTGCACCAGTAAATTTGAGTAATTTCCTTGTGTTTTGAGTGTGGCACATGCACCATACCAAGTAAATCAACAAGATACTGACATCAGATCAATTCAACCCCCAAAATATCACTCAAAACTGCACAATAATGGTATAAGATGCAGTAATTGTACTGTTGTTGTTGTTGTAGTTGTTGTTGAGGCTGTGATTGGATCACACAGCCAGCTGTACTCTTGTTGTACAACTTGTCGGTTTATACTGTTATTGTTGTTGTTCAGGCTGTGATCGGCTCCTACATCCGGCTGTTTGAGCCCCTGGTGATCAAGGCCCTGAAGCAGTACACTGTGACCTCGTGCCTGCAGCTGCAGAGGCAGGTCCTGGACCTCCTCACACAGCTCATCCAACTGCGTGTCAACTACTGCCTCCTGGACTCAGACATGATCTTCATCAGCTTCGTCCTCAAGCAGTTTGAGTTCATCGAGGAAGGGCAAATAAGGTAGAGGGTCCAGTGGCCAGAATGGAGTGATCCAGGTTATTCTGGGTGTTGCAAAGAGGGAATTAACCATGTTAAAGCTTACCCCAAACTTTGGACTAGAAGGCAGTGCTTGTTTTCCTCAGATTTAACCCATGTGCTTCATAGTGTATGGGGTGCCTTCATCTGTAAGATTTAGCTTGCTTTCTTTTACAAAATATTTTTAATAATATTTTGAACCAGAATTAAGAAGTCGCATCATTGGCCAACTGATCAGTGATGTCTTGTGGGCAACAGACAAAACACAGGACTGCAGAACTGGAATTTGGAATGCCTTGTCATGCTATCAGTGTAGGGTAGTACTTGTTTGAAGGTGGAAAAGTACAAAACCAAAATCAGATCATACCTTGACACAGAGTATCAGTGAGAGAAACTGGTGGTAGCTTCAATTTCAGCTTCATCTCATTAACCAAGTGGCAGTATTCACAGACTGGCTTGGCTAGCATCTGCCATGCTGTTTGGCTCCAGAAAGTGACATTGTGTGCATGGTTTAATTGACTGACACACTCTGTTTTAGCAAATTCAATTAATGCTCCGCTTTTGTGTACCATGTCATTGTTGTTGTTTTGGTTTGGTGGTGGGGGGGGGGGCTTATTTTGATCATTGGCTGTGACACTGCCAACTGTCCACCTTATGTTTGGGATTGCTTTATGTGTGGAATTTTTAATTTTTATGGTTGAGGTACCTTGTAGTCCTGAATGAAGGGCAGTAGGGTGGCAGTGTCCTATTGCCCACTGGATGATGGAGGGTGGTCACTACTGCCAGCAGTAGGGCAGCCTACTGCCCACAGGACTGATGGAGGGCAGTCACTACTGTCAGCAGTAGGGCAGCAGTGTCCTACTGGACCTAGAGACAGAGCATTCAAAGTATTCATAATTATTAGCATGAACTGTGTTGTGAACCAAGAGACAGAGCATTCAAAGTATTCATAATTATTAGCATGAACTGTGTTGTGAACCTAGAGACAGAGCATTCAAAGTATTCATAATTATTAGCATGAACTGTGTTGTGAACCTAGAGACAGAGCACCTAAAGTATTCATAATAGACGATTTCCGGAAACAACAGGCAAAGATAATTTGACAGTGTTTTCTTACTCTGGGAGAGTGAAGTCCCCTGAATGGAGGCGGCAGCTGAGAAGAGCCGATCTGCGACAGTTTTAGATCTTCAGGCATGGACCTGTTATTATTTATACTAGACTACCAGCTGGGGGAACCTACTATCCGATCTGCATGTTCCCCACGAACAGTGAGCGCTTGATCGGCATTTTTGATGTATTTTCTGCCTTTGTTTACGGGTATCCGTCATCTTGCCCACGTGCTTACTGTACCCCCAACAAAAGCGCTATACCTGCAGGCCTGGACCTGTATATACAGGCCATGCCTGTAGTCACTTACCGAGCGCAGACCCCTGGATTTCCAAAGATCGTCTATTATTAGCATGAACTGTGCTGTGAAAACTATAGCATGTAAGAGGGAGTGGACAGAGGGGTGTTTAAGGATCATGAAGTAAGTAAGTTGGTGTTTTATGCCCAGTCAACCAGTACGGTTATATCAGGGCGATTTGAGGATCATGAAGTGAGTTGTGCATGGTGTGAAAGGCTGTGACAGTGTGAGGAAGGATATGAAAACCATGATTAAAGAGTGACCTAGTTGATCATGATGGATTTTATATAGCACTAGTTGGTGTGGCACGTAAGAATTGATTTCATTCACTTTGTTTTGTTGCATTGCAGAAACTCGGAAGTGCTTGTGCCACACATTTTCCAGTTCTTAGTCATGTTGTCCTATGAGAAGTATCACAGCAAACCCATCATCGACATGCCCACCATCATCCACCGCTGCGATGGAATCATGGCCTCAGGCATGCAGCCAGACACTCACGGTCAGTTTGTGCAGCCAGACAGATACACATGGTCAGTTTGTGCAGCCAGATACACATGGTCAGTTTATACAGCCAGATACATGTGGTCAGTTTGTACAGACAGATACATGTGGTCAGTTTGTACAGCCAGATACATGTGGTCAGTTTGTACAGACAGATACACATGGTCAGTTTGTGCAGCCAGATACACATGGTCAGTTTGTACAGCCAGATACATGTGGTCAGTTTGTACAGACAGATACACATGGTCAGTTTGTACAGACAGTTACACATGGTCAGTTTGTGCAGTCGGACACTCATGGTCAGTTTGTGCAGTCAGACAGATACACATGGTCAGTTTGTGCAGTCAGACAGATACACATGGTCAGTTTGTGCAGTCAGACAGATACACATGGTCAGTTTGTACAGCCAGACAGATAACACATGGTCAGTTTGTACAGCCAGACAGATAACACATGGTCAGTTTGTACAGCCAGACACTCACCTCAGTAGTCAGACACTCAAGGTCAGTTTGTACAGCCAGACACTCAAGGTCAGTTTGTACAGCCAGACACTCATGGTCAGTTTGTACAGCCAGACACTCACCTCAGTAGTCAGACACTCAAGGTCAGTTTGTACAGCCAGACACTCATGGTCAGTTTGTACAGCCAGACACTCATGGTCAGTTTGTGCAGTCAGACAGATACACATGGTCAGTTTGTACAGCCAGACACTCACATCAGTAGACAGACACTCAAGGTCATTCACAGTCAGTTTGTGCGGCCAGACATTCACAGTCAGTTAGTGAAGCCAGATAAACACAGTTTATGCAGTCAGGCATGCATGGTCAGTTTATGCACCCACAAACTCAATAAATATAAGAATGGATCATCAGGACTACCAACTCCCCTTAAGTCTTTCTCTGTCTCCCTTCCCCCTCCTCCTCTCTGTGTGTCTCTCTGTCTCCCACCCCCCTCCCCTGTTTGTGCGTCTCTCTGGCCCCCCACCCCCTTGTTTGTGTGTCTCTCTGTCTCCCTTCCCCTCCTCCTCTCTGTGTGTCTCTCTGTCTCCCACCCCCCTCCCCCTGTTTGTGTGTCTCTCTGTCTCCCTTCCCCTCCTTCTCTCTGTGTGTCTCTCTGTCTCCCACCCCCCTCCCCCTGTTTGTGTGTCTCTCTGTCTCCCCCCCTTGTTTGTGTGTCTCTCTGTCTCCCCTCCTCCTCCCCCCCCCCCCCCCCCCCGTATGTGTGTCTCCCCCCCTTTTGTGTGTCTCTCTGTCTCCTCCCCCCCCCCTGTTTGTGTGTGTCTCTGTCTCCTCCCCCCCCCCCCCCCTGTTTGTGTGTCTCTCTGTCTCCCCCCCCGCTGTTTGTGTGTCTCTCTGTCTCCACCCCCCCCCCTGTTTGTGTGTCTCTCTCTCCACCTGTTTGTGTGTCTCTCTGTCTCCCCCCCCCCCCCCGGTTTGTGTGTCTCTGTCTCCCCCTGTTTGTGTGTCTCACTGTCT